>VDFB02271358.1:384607180-384770905 GCA_007258455.2 Sequoia sempervirens | reverse complement strand
GAAAAGGAAAAGGAAAAGGAAAAGGAAAAGGAAAAGGGAAAGGGAAAGGGAAAGGGAAAGGGAAAGGGAAAGGGAAGGGATCAAGCCTCAATTTTCTAATGTGATGTGGAACATGCCTCAACTGTTTGTTCAAAAATACTTACAAGTGGAACTCACTATCCACTATGCAAACAACAACATGCACACACTGGATAGTGATACTCTGTTGTCCACTAGGTGAGCCACCAAGGGTGGAAAATGAGAGAATCTTATTAGGCTCTATTGGAGCTTAAAAATACACCTTGGTTCTTCATTTCCATCCATCAAGAGACAATTGCCATTAATGTTGCAAGTTGACTAGAAAGGTGGCAAGAGCGCTATTTATGAACCAAAGTTGGCTCAAGCATGCCAAAATTTGATAAGTATAACCCATAAGAAATCAAAAATTACTGAAAATTATGGCTAAATATTTGGAGGATGGAGTTAGATGACAACGAGCAGCTCATAAATTGTAGCATTCATTCAAGTAAGTAATCTTGGCTCAGCTGAACGTATTTTTTAGAAGTTGGCTTGAAGTACAGTATAAGTATGGTTTAAAATGGATAAAACCCCTGAGAAACCAAAGGTGGAAAGGAAAAAAATAGAGACTAGGCCATTGAACCAAGATTTGATAGACTAGTGTCCTGGGTCTAGGCCAAAACATTGGAAGAAAAGCACATAAACTTAGGAGATGTGTGGACTTTTCATAGGGGTTATGACTTATTTATATATAATTATAGAAAGAAATATAGACATAGGCTAGTTTCAAACCCATAGAACTTGAATTTGGGGAAGCTTTTGATTCCTAATGTCTTTGTTAACGTAGAGCTAATTAAAGGATTGTCTAAAAACTACAATCCAAAGACAAGGGAAATTCAATCTCATGATGGATCACAATTCATAATTATAACACAAGACTACATTTGTATGGTCTTTCAATTAGATACCTCCCTAAAAAGAATTGTGGATGAGATATTTGTTGGGGGAATATCACACTATGGATACAGGCTATAAGAGGTGGAAGTTACCTCTGCACAAGCCTAAAGATCTAGGAAATCAACCTAGGAGGTTTTCCAGTGATGAAAATCCCCCATTCCCTGTGGATTCGATCGAAGAGTATTATCAATACACCTACTATTCAATTGGCCAAGTACTAGGAGTTGATGCCCTTGCAAACATGACTATAGCCCCATGGTTCTGGCTGTGGACATCTAAAGTCAAGCTACTAGGACCTACATGATTATGCATAATATTTATCTAAGGTCATTAATACTACTCTTGATACCACTAAGAACAATAGTGAGGCTATCAACTTTAAACACTATTAACTTGTTATGCACATGATACTATATGAAGGGAAATTAATGGGAATATGGGGAGAAGAATTAAGAATAAAATATTTGAATAGTGATGGGAATCATAGGCCAATGCAGATGTGGAAATCCATATGGGATAGTAGATGTGGGAGATCCCACTACTTGTACTTTGAAGAATATTTTTTCAAACCCTTATACAAGCTACTTGGCCATAGATGTGATTATAATTTGTCCCCAAAAAATACAAAGGTTCCTCTGACCAAAAGAGAAGGGTTTTAATGGAAAAATAAGTCACAATTGGGGGGATTTGTAGATGGTACTATCATTAGAGTGTATGGATTTGAGGCAGCCCCATATTTACTGCCTAAGACTGTGGCAATTAGAGTTGCATACCTTGAGATCATAAGGTAGTTGTCTTACTCTACCTTCGTGCACTTAAAGAGCTATGGAAAGAAAACTTGTATGCCTTCTACTCTATGTTTTGGTGACTTCACTATCATTGCTGATACAGGGTATGACTTGGTTGGCAGCAAGCTATATTATTATGGCTTTTCGATAGGAAACAAAAGAGAAAAAATTGACCCTAAACATTTCATTTATGATGCCAATATTTCACAAAAAATGAAAGGATATGAGCACGAGTTCCATGTGAATGATGTCACTAGGAACTGTGAGGAGAATCAAGTGATAATGAGGAAGGATGCCTACAATAGAATTGTTATGGCTGAAGCATGGAGAATGAACAATAATCCATCCTATGTAGAAGCCTTTCATGAAATTTAAAATACTATGGAATGAATTGAACAATTAATTCTACATGAAGAAGAACTAATAAAGGATGTACCTCTCGTAGCTTTTGAAAGGAGAAGAAATATTGGTTCTAGGAGATAAGCTAAGAATGTACCACCACTGGGCCACTTGTCACCATAGCATACTCCAAAGGTAGGCTTCTTAGCTGATACCCCAATCATAATTGAAGATGATATTGAGGAGGAGGAAGAGGTCACCCAAATCAACATTCCTATTGTTGCCCAGTATAAAATGCCACTACAAAGGAATGTAATTACCTTTGAAGCTTCTAATGAGTTATTTGATGGTGTGAAACATCATGCCAGTTAAGAATTCATTATAGATGACACATTTGTTCAAACTTTTAAATTCAAGGATTTCATTTATGAGTATAAAGGAAGAGTAGTAAGGGAAAGGCTAAAAGACATCAACCCTGAAAAAAAGCATATGTCTTAAAAGAGCTTCAACATGAGATTGATGAAGAGATGAACAATATGACTACTGAAAGAGGAAGAGCACTATTGCAAGAAGTTGGGGTTATGCTTCTTATAGTGTGGGATATCATCTCATCCTTTATGTTTGACAACTTTCTGAAGAGAAAAAAAAAAGACCTTGCAATTGACATATGAGGTTGGTGATAAGATATATACTTGATTAGGGTATAACCCTGATAATACCACTTTACATATGTGGACACTTTACCCACCAGGAAAAAGGCATTCCCTTATTAATCATGATCAAATCTTTGGACATCTTCTGGTACAAAGAGTAGGGGAGATAGACCCTATGGAAATTGTTGACTTGAATGTAAATGTGGCCAAGTTTACCAAGGCTTAAATTCAAAAATTGGTCAGAGATAATAAGGGACTAATGGAAGAGAATGAGAGGTTAAAGTAGGATGTGACCAACTATAGAGATAAATTGCCTTCCTCTACAAGGCTTTACTCACCATTGATTGAGCATGAAAGAAGGGTGCTTAAGGTGATGTCTGAGACCACCTATTCGAAACATAGATATGAGAAAGCTCGAAAAGAAAAAGAAGAATTAAAGGAAAAGCTAAAAACCACCACTTTTGAAATGGCATCAGATCTAGTTTGCATGAGGTTCAATGATATGTTCAAGCATGCTGAAAAGGTCTGGCTCATTCATGACAAAACATATGAAACTTCGTTAGAACATAATACATTGTGCGATAGAATGAAGGAAGTCGAGCCTCATATAAAAGAAAAGAAAGGAGATAACAAAACTGTGCTCCAAGAATATCAAGAGCTCATTACTGCACATGAAAACTTCCATAACATCTTGTTGTAGGAATTAAGTGAATTCATTCAGTCGCTAAGTATGGCCCTGCCTGACTTCTTTGAGGAAGCAAATATGAAAGATCATGATACATGGAAGGATGAGATAGCCCATTACCTACTAGGTGTTCTTGATAAAATTAATGATGAAGATCAGGTGGGTATCAACACAAAGTTGTGTCACACTTTCATCCAACTTATTAGCACAAGTGAATTTAAGTATTTTTAACTAAAAATTAATTTTGGTAAAGGGTATGTGTAGGATTATGATGGGCCAAAAAGTGGTGATATGATGGGTGTGTGTAGGGTATGTGGCTGAAAACATTTTTTTACCCAAAATTGATGAAACGAAAAGGGTTTTAAAAGAGAATCTTATCTTCCACCAATATAAATTATGCTTTACTTTGAATTTAATAAATAATTATTATTCATTTTCTATTTGAATTATGACTAAAGTCTTGATTGATAGGTTGATTGAAAAACATTTATAGCTTTCAAACAAGATCACATTTTTTGAATCTAAAACATGTGTCACATTTTATGCTTTGCATACCATAGGATTAAAAACAAAATTAATTTCATGAAGTTTTAACCAAGTTAAGGTGGTCAAACATACAAGTATTTATATTTTTAAAAAGTTGTAATAAAAATTCATAATTAATTATTTACTTGGAAAAAATTATAAAAAAATATGCATCACATCGGGACATGAGTCCTCTACTTATATCTAAAATCTTATGAAAAATATTATCATTTTATTGTGATTAGGGTGGTCAGACAGACACCTACTTTTTATTTTTTCCCTGAAATTTAAGTACTACTGCATTGAAATTTTAAATTTTCACCAAATAGATTTTTTTAATAAACCAAGTAGTTTAGAAACTACATTCAATTTGCTATAGATTATATTCTTAAATATTTTTGAAATAATATAGATAACTTATTCAATTTTTTACTTCAAGTTGCCTAACTCTGATTTTTTTGAATTTTTCACCACTTAAGGGCCTATTTTTTCCATGATGATCCTGCACATACCCTAAAATATATAATCGTGTAAGATTAATTCTAGATAAGTTATATGTGTCCACAACTTTTCCAACTAAAAGTGTTGGCTAAATGTATATTTAGCACCACTTTGAGTTCAATTTACAAAAAAAACCAAAATTATTTGAAAAAGTTGATGTTTCAACAACTTCTACTCATGTAATTTTTTTTTTTCAAAATATAAAAATACCCTTTTGTAGATCCATAAGTTTAGTTTTGAAAAATATATATATTAATAGTTTAATTATTAATTATATTTTCCTTTCTTATTTTTACCAAATGTTGGTTTTCAGCACAAAATATTAGGTTGATTACCATGTTAAGGGAAAATAGTTAAACTTATTAAAAAAAAATTCAAAAAAATATGATGCCCTAGATACAAGAATTTATATCAAGATGGTATAATTTTTTTCTATTTTAGATAAATAATTAATATGAAAGTTGACGTTGACTGGAAACAACTAAGTTTTAATACACAGACATTTTAATATTTATTTAAAAATATATATTTATCAAAATTGAAAAAACATATATCCATGCCCTAAAGTTTCAAGTTATAAATACACACAAAAGAATTAAAGAAAATGAAATAAAATTTATTATATAAAGATTGACATCTTGTGAACTTCATTTTTCAACATTTTATCAACTAAATTTTAGTGTTAATTTATAAAAAACTATATTCAAATATTTTTTTAATTTTTTCAAAAAAATAAAAACATAAAATATACTAAAAGTAAAATATTTTATTAGTTTACATGATTTCAAAACTCAAAACATATATCACTTTTTAGTGATTCAAGTTTAGAAGTTGGATCAATGTTGGCCATTTCCTTTATAAAAATGTGACACAGCTTTGTACTTTTACCCAGGTACTCAAGATGACACATGAGCAACTTGGAATAATTTTTGAACTCGAATATGCAATGAAGGATATTATACATAATGTGAAAATTCATGCCAAGGGTGGATACTTGAGCATTTGTTTATGATCAACTTATTCATTACATGGGCCAAATGAACAAGGAGTAATAGGGATCAAAGTTTGGTGGCTTTGGATACACTATCACGGTGCATGAGCCTTGAATAGGTCTCTAGTGATCACAGACACTTGCTGAAGATTAACATGTTATGGTGCATCCACCAACAAACTTTCAATTTTTTTATGTTTATGTTAATTATGTTTTAGTTAATAAATAGTGTGACCTTTTGTGAATGGGCCTAAAGCTTTTTGCTTCCCATATAAATAGGGAAACCAAGGCCCAATTTTGATATATCATATTCCACTTCATCACCATTAGAGTAGGCATTAGTAAGAAGATAGATTGCACATTCCACCCATCCATATCATATCAAAGACTTCTATTATAAATTTATATTTTTGAAGCAATATAATGGAGAATACTGGTTATAATTTGTGATCCATTTTCAATGTTCAACTATTTTGTCAATTTTCATGCTTATCTATTAGTTTGTTGTCTCCAAAGTGGTTTCTTCAAGTTATTTAAATCTACAAGATTTATTAGGACACATGTGTTTTTGTTGTGTGACTATTTTGATGGGGTTCTAGTAAAGAAAGAATTAAAACCCTTTCAGTTAATCCATCTTAATTGGTTCCCTCATCAATTAAAATCCTTTAAAGATAATTAATCTCACTAGTTTCCTTCAAACTAAGAATTAAAATCCTTTTATAGCATCACAATAATTTGAGGGGATAACACTGGGGTCATTAAAGAAGAGCACTATAATAAACAAACCTACATGTTTGCACAAGGTGCAAACATTCAAAAGTTCCCAATAGTTAGAGTTAAGTTCAACAATAGGTTTACTTATCCTACAAATTTGTCTCTCTAATCACCATCCACCCATTCACTCCATTCACCCAGTAGATCAGGCACTGGTCAATTTTAAAACATCTTATATAAATTCAATTCACATTTCTAATTATTCAAACATCCTCAGTGGGTATTAGTTATCAAGATTTGCATCTACTTCACCCCCATGTGCCATTATGAGTAGATTTCCTAAAATAGGATCCACTTTAAACTCTAAAATCTGCCTTATCATTTTGGTACACCCGCCTAGGTCTAGCAAAGCCTAAAGAGTCGGAGGTAATCAATCTTGTTGCCTTGTTTGTTGCTCAAAAGTGTACTAAGAGACTGACACCATCTTAAGGCTCAAAACCTACACTTTTGAGACTTAACAGGTTCCCATAACATACTAAACTTATACCAAGGCACCACACAATACGAACTTCAAGCTCCATGAGGATTAGCAAGTTGTGTTATGCTAAACGCTTATGAACAACAAGGAACCATGGGCAAGAAAAGTCTATTATTCTTGGTTGCCATGAGAAAGGGTTGTAACTTTGAGCTTCACAAGGTTAGAAAGCTACATTATGATAAACACTCATGAACAAAATGAAAATGGGATAAGACATGTTCAAAGGGGTTTTTCTTAGATCATGTAAGGTATTCTCTTAGGAACATCATGCCTAATGTCTCCAAGAGAGGACAAGTCTAGAATAAAAGATTCACAACTTAGGGAATGCAATGTGTAGCATCACCACTAAGAGGAAAGTTGTATGCCAAGAAAGGCCACACTCTTGGAGACATCAAACCTAGTGACACCAGCAAGAAGAAAACACATCGAAAGAAGTAAGAAGACCACACAATGAAACACAAGGAAAGTCTAAGATCTCCAAAAATGATAATGCCAATGTATGCCCCCACTTTAAATAAATTGCTAACACCATGTTGTGAGTAGTTACTTTAAAGTATAAAATGATAAATACTAACAATGAAGAAGACATGAGAGCTTATTTGGAATCCCTATGTCAAGTCATATGTTTCTAAATAATATTTCATCATGAAAAGGAAGGGGTTTCCCCCAAAATGAAATCCCCAACACATAAGGGATCCACATATTCAGGGTCAGCATATTTCTTCACTAAAATGATATTATAGAGCTTGGAAGCATCATCATTCCAAAAATAACTCATGGAATAGGAAGAATGACAGATAGAGAGTGAAAATAGAGAAAAATACTTTTGGGTCAACATAGTAGAGACCTAAATGTCTCGATTCCCTACATCATCTCTAAAAGGAAAACACAAGACAAAGGAATTGATAAATGGTCTACAACATATAAAAAAATGGAAATACAAATAGAGGAATAAACATGAAGATGGACAAAACATAATGATATAGGGGATCACATTACACACATGTAATCATGAAAGGAACATGCAAAAAAAAACAAAGAAAATACTAGTAAGGCACATGTGAGTCAACCTATAGTAGGTTGTATGCATTCCAATCTTGTTCGTCATATGCGAAAGGTGAATAACTAGCCAAAGGGACAGCATCAAGTGCCAAACTAGGATGATCACAAATTTCACCATGTAGTGAATCACTATTTTTAGGAGGATCATCCTGATTATTATCATTTAAGCTCATGGAAGAGGGAGACAATAGATTCAACTCATTATGCACTTCCTCATCAATTTTTGCAATTTCATTATCATCATCCAAGTTTATCAATAGAAGGTCTAATGATAATATCCATTCAAGGTTCTTGTTCTTGTTTTGTTTGAGATTTATGATTTTGTTTTTTCAATGAAGGAGAAGAATCATCCTGCATTTCTTGAGGTAAGTTTGGATTTTTATTTTCTATGTTCTTTTCTTCTTTCGCTTGTAACAAACAAGAAATAGCATGACATCTATGCCTATGCTCTCTAGCATTTCAATTCCTTTTAATTTGATTTTCAAGTTGTGATTATGTAAGGGTGGGTTTATCAACCATAGGTTTCTTTTCTTCCCTTAAGGGAGTAATAGAAGGAACCACAGGAGGTTGTTGATCCACATTCTCTTTAGCTTTTTAAACTTGTTTGATTTTATGAGGCACAATGGGACTTATCTAGTTATCTTGTTGTCTCTTTTAGGAAATGGATGGAGGATTTACTATGTTTTTGTCTTGGTTACTTTGAAGGGATTTCGATTCAATCATAGTCTCACCAAGGATAGGAGGTTCAATCGTGGGTTGAGGCATATTGGTAAGGGATAATTTTATTATGTTTTTTTCCTTGAACTTTTGATAGGATTTGAAAAATTCCTCACAAGGCCTATTAGGTTCCATAGGTTCAAGCCCAAAGAAATCCAATGATAAATTACCACAAGAAGACACAGGATTAAAGCCACTTCGATGCATAGTAAATATCTCATTACCAAATGGAAACATTAAAAATTTGTGCACAACCGATGGGATGACATTCATGGAGTGAATCCATGGATAGCCTAACTCCACATGAAATTGGTTTGATGACAGGATGATGAAAAATAAGACAAGTACTTTTTTCAGTCCAAATTTCAAAGGAAGAGTTATCAAACCTATCATAGGGAAAACAAAACCATTATGCATTTTGATCCATTCTTTCATTTTTTCATAAGTATCTTTATAAAGCTCATGCACAAATAAGAATTCTTCAGTGATCAAATTCTCTACACAAACAAGATCGATTAATATCCCATTAGTAGGCTTGTCATTGATTATTCCATCTATGTAAAGAGGACCATTGGGTGCATGTTTAATTATGTCATGTTGTTAGAAAATGATGTCAAGCGATATCTTATTTAGGCCCTTACGAGGTTGAACTTCAATGAAGTTGACGAAATGATTTAGAGTAGTCTTCTCTTTATTTCTTATGTGATTTTGCAGGAGGTGATTAAGGCTAAGCACTATTTCTAATCCTTGTTTAGTTTTATGTAAATCTCTTATGTTTTGTATCATAGGAACTACATCAATGGCAATGGGTTCAAAACTTATAAAGTTTTATGATTTCTCTAACTCTTCATCCATTTTCATAAGGTTCTCATGAGGGTAATTAGCAATCATTGTATTAACATCATTCACATTAGGTGTAGGTAGGGAAGTCATGGGAAATGAAGTGTTAAGTGTATAATCTAGAGTGGGTTCACTAGTGTCAACATGATGAGTGAAAGAGTTAGAAAACCCAAGTTCCAAGGTGAGTGTTGTATCGCAAATTTTATCAAGTCTCAAACTATGTCTCACAACAGTATTGGCAATAGGACACCAAGTTGTGAAGCTCATACAAGTTTCACAAACCCAAGGTCACCCAAAATAGATAAGATGTAAAATACAAACAAATACCCTAAAATACAAAGTGTAATGCAATAAGAAATTTTTAGATTTCAAACAAGATAATTTTCTGATTATGCTATGAAAAAACCTTAAAATGATGTCTTTTAGATTCAATTTTGAATTCAAATAATGCATTGAATTAGAAAAATTAAGCTTAATATGATCAATTTCAGATAACAAAAATTTAGAAAACTAAAACAAAGAACTAAATATAGAAACAAAGAATGTTGAAATAGTAATTTTAATGCACAAAATTTTAGAAAAAGCCCTTGTTAGGGAATCATTCGCCCATGGGAAAATGGGTCTCACTTCATGGTTTTTAAAAATTAATTTGCAAGTTTCTAAGATGATTTTTATAGTTTTTAGTTTCTAGTTTCAAACAGTGAGTTATAGTTTTAGATTTATGTAAAATGAGGTCTAAATGCAAGTGTGAAATAGTGCTAATGACAAGCAAAAGGACCTAATTTGAGATGCAATTTTGATTCAATTTTGTAATGTAAATGAAAGATGATGCAATTTTATGTAAACACTATGTAAGTGACTGATTTTTTTAATTTTCTAGATTCTAAAGAATGCAAAAAATGCAATCCTAAAGCCCTACACAAGATACAAACTAATGCAAGTAAACAACCCTAAATGAGATGCAAATTAATGCAATGCAAATGAATGCAAAACCTAGATCTAGGTCTGAAAATGGACTCCAAATCAACAAGATATGATGCTCAAAGGTTAGGTTCACCAATTTGAAACAAAGAAGAATGGGTTGAGTTTTGGCTAATATTATATGATGGACTATTTTTCTTTATTTCATTAGGAAATGAGATCCACACAATGAATTGATTATCTACCCTTACGTGAACCAGCCCAAAGTGGGAATCTTTAGATTTCCTTACAATTGAAGGATGGGAGTCAAGGTCCAACAACACTTTGGGGAGGAAACTAAAAATTTAGAAAATCAACACCAAAATGCAATCTAACACTTGAAAAAGCAATATTAAACTCAATACTAGTAGAACTAGAAATCAGATTGTAGATTAGAGAAGGGAAAAAACACATGTACAAGTCACCAAAAGTGATTTACAGAAGCATATCTAGGACTCATTCGCCCATGGGTGAATGGGTCCAAGTTCAAAGTTTTTTTGTAGCTTTTAGGAGCCTTTGATGTAGATCTGAATATTCCAATTTTCCCAGGTTTCATAGTCTAAATGTTAGAAATGACTTTGGTATCTTAGTTTTCATGAGATGAGAATATTTTTCACAAATTTTGGAACTTTGACAACTTTATAAATCTTGCACTTTAAAATAACTTCAAGTCTTCTTCAACCTAAATCTGCAATCACATATATAAGAGAGAAAAAATCTTTGTTTTGGGTGAATAGGGGTTTTCCTTGGCCAAACCTTGTTTTGATAATCAAACCTTAAATTGAAATGAAACATGAAAGAGGAAATGAAGATTAAGAATGAACATGGTTGTGCTACCACTCAACAAACCCTTGAATGAAACATTGATAATGGAGATCTTAGTAGGTCTGCAACTTGCATGAGATGTCTAAATTGGATGTGGATCTTGACACTCTAATCTTGCTAGAAATGATACCTTGAATGCTTGACTTGATCATGAAACCTACATCACAATGTTAGCTCCAAAAAATTGCATGATGTAAGAATACTTTGACATGATGAATGGATCTTGAATGTTGTAATAAACCTTTGATATATCTGCTCTTGAATTCTCTTGATCATCAACTTTGCTATACTTTTTCTCACTTAAAATTTCTAGGTGAAACTTAGTGAAATGACCTTGTATTTATAGGTATGTATCCTTAATTTCCTAAAATTCAAATATCACAAGACAACATTGAATTATGGATTTGAAATTGTTAGAATACTACCAAAAAACATAATTTAAATTTAGGCCCAAATATCTAGGGAGGACCCATTTTCCCATGTGTGAATGGGTCCTAGGTCCCTATACTTGGAACACACATTACTCAATGTAAAGTGTTATGTTTAGGCATTAATTATTGTTAGGTTTCCCCTTTGAAAAATGTAATTAAATAGGCTTGGAAATTGAATTAAAGGGCTAATTAAGCCATAATTAATCTCAATTAATTAAGAGGGCCTAAATAAGTGTGTAAATGTAAAGATGTACATTTAACAACATTAAATTAAGTCATTATTAGTCCAATTTAAATTAGGAGGGCCCAAGCAAGAGAAAATGTAAAGGGTTCCATTTTTCTACACTAAACATCCTAAAATGTGTCAACCCCCATATCAATGGACCCTTTCCTACATAACTCAATAGAAGTATCCTCACCCATCAAAATGGAATTCATAGTTCATGGCTCCAAAGATGGAATTTTGTCTTCAGCTAAAAGCCATGTGGTGTAAGGTACCTAAATCAAGAATCCATGTGGATGGTGGAGAAGCAACTTCTACAAGGGACTTTCTCAAGAACATTGAGATATTTCTTTTCAAGAATGTGTATCAGGTGATCAACTTGTTTCTTCAAGAATTTAAGCTCATCACGAGTAGGTCTTTTACAATAGGCACATTTGAACTTCTCTTTATTAGACTTATTTTCATGTGAAGATGAGGTCTCTTTAGCTACTTTTGGAGCAGTTGATCTCTAATCCTTCTTCTCTTTTTTATTCTTCTGTTTCTTATCATTGTTACTTATTTTTCCTCATTGTTCTTTTATTCCATGGTTTATAGTCAAGGCATGTGACTTAGTAGACTTTAGAGTGCCCATTTCTATTAGCTTATCTTGCTCTCATGTGAAAGAAGTAACAAAACAATCTACATATGGCATGGTAAATTCAGACCAAAGTGCATCCTTATTAGCATAGAAGGTAGAAATAAATATTAAATATTTAGAACTTAGCTTAGAGAGAATACTTAGAATCAATTGTTCATCTTTCATATAAATTCTACATTTTTTTAGTTTTAGCCTTAGTGATTTTAATTTGGTGAAGAAAGCATGAACTATGTTGAAGTTACCTAAACATAAATTGATTAGTTCATTTTCTAACATATGAACCCTCATACAATCTTGAGTGCTAATTAGAGATTCTAGCATTTTCCATATTTCATTTGGAGTATTCAAAGATTCAATATGAAAGAGAAATATGCTTTATCACATTTGTTAGAAAAATAATTTAGAAATATATCTTATATGGAGCCTCTGCTCTACATCACATTAATCCCACCTATGAACTAGAAAAATGAATATATCAATCATGAAAAATCCTAGTCAATTACATTTTATAAGATAACTTAGCTTTATTGGGAGGGAATATTTAATCCCACCTATGAACTAGAAAAATGAATATATCAATCATGAAAAATCCTAGTCAATTACATTTTATAAGATAACTTAGCTTTATTGGGAAGGGAATATCTAGAACATGGATGTGATGCATGATAAAAAAAAAATACATCTTATAATGATCTTGGGTATAGTCCTTATTATCATGACCTTGGGTAGAGGTACGTAATCATGAATGCAAATTAAATGCATTAAATGGCATCTCACTAGAGGTGAAGGCGTTGGAATGGCTTGGTGGCCACGCATGACCAGGGTACTTTGGTCATTTAATATAGACTTAAGCCACTTGTTAGAAATTGTTATTTATCTCATTTTTCATTGGTTAGAGTAGTTGTATAATTCATTTTTCTTTTTAAAAAATCTAAGAAATTAAATAATCATAATATTTTTGGTGGGACATTATAGTTAATAGAGAAGCTGCTAGACGGAGAAGCTACTGGAAGGAGAAGCTGCTAGAAGGAGAAGCTGTTGGAAAAATCTCCACGACACCAACACAGAGAAAACAATAACAATGGCATCAAGCTGGTGACAATGCAATCGTTGGAAAATTAGGCGGCAGACACATTTCATGCACGCGAATACAGTGAAGAACAAACTACAGCGTTAAGCTGTGAGCACAGAAGCTGGACATCAAAAATCTGTGCAGTTGGGGAAACGGTAGATTTAGAAAATGCTATTTATTTGAATCCTTATTGGTAATCCTTACTGGTTTATTCAATGAACACAGTGCATAAATAAAATTATTGTTATTTTTTTTTCATTTTTATTTTAATCGATGCAAAATTTATCACTTCTTTTGCCATTTTCTTCTCCATAGATTCTTTGGTCTCTCCCGCCTTCTCAGCCATCTCATAGGCATGTTCCCTTGCCCACTGTTGGGCTACTTCCAGGGATTGCTTGGTTTGTTCTACAACTTTCACCATTTTATTCTCCACAGACTCTTTCGTTTCATCGGCCTTCTCTGCCATCAGTGGCTCCATAGGCCGACTACTTTGCCCTTTCTTTGGTTTGCTCAGCCTTTTCACCCACTTGTTGGGCAGTTTGTTCAGCGATTTCTTTTGCATTATCATAGTTTTGCTTGAGGCTTTCCTATGCCTTGCTTATTGCATTTTGTGTTATCTTTCGCTAAACCTAATCTGAAGAAAAAGAAACAAAATTTAAACTGAAGGAAACAAACTAATCTTAATAGCAACGAAAACATTTTACAAATAAAAAAGAACCCACTTATCATGTGTTTTGTCTTTCATATTCTTTGTAGTCTCAGCAGAGGCCTACGTTGTTTCATGGGTTTTTTTCCCTATCTCCTGTGCTCACATCACCCATCTTATTCCTAGTTGTTCTTGTGTATTCTCCCAATTTCTTCTACACATTGCAATTTAATTTCACAAAAACATTTTAGTCCTCCCAATTTCCTATATCACAATATTAAATAATTCTTTCTTATCGGGCCTCTGCAACCCCAAATCATTATCAAGAAATAAATATTGATTGACCAGGATGAAAATTCTATTATTTAAAAAAAAGGTAGAGGATAAGAGTACTCAAAATCACTCTATTTTCAATTAGTTGATAAACTTCAATGCACGCTTAGACCTTACTTACCAGGTATGAAAATTTCAATTATTCCGGGTGGCTAATAAACATTAAACAATGAAAAACCCAAAATTTTCAAAGAAAAAATGGCAAATTTTCTGTAGCATTTGAAAAATCCAGACCAAATCAGACAAATTTGGCCTGAACCAAATTTGAGCCAAATCTGACCGGTGTTTGTAACTATGGCGTATACATATTAAGCCTTTCTTACTATTGACCTTACAAGTTACAAGTATCTTTGGGCTTTGATAGAAATTTTTCTGCTACAATAACAATCACAATTTTTGTGCGAAAAATAGAAAATTAAAAGTCTATTATTATATTTATTTATCTCGTTAACCTCTTGTAAATAAAAATTCTACTTTTGAGAATAAAAGCAATGCAATTTACAAGATTTATCTTTCAAAATCTATAGGAAGTTTCTCAATTTTTGACAGCCTCTTCTAGGAGACATATCAAAGAAACTTCCTTTGAGGTCCCTTGGCATCTAAAGAAAACCTCATATAAGGGAATGCATTTCTGATATGGGAGATGAGTACCGCGGATATGGGTACGAACCTCCAGCTAACTATGACCCTACAGTAGGCTTGCACAATTGAGCTTAGAAAAGGTAAAATCTATAGTTTTAGACATGACTGGTAACCAACGGAGAGAGTAATTTGGCATAAAATTTGTTTCATAAAACAAGCATTGGCAATCCAAAACCCTAAGTTAAAAATTAAGAAATAAAACTACAACAAATAAAAAGGAAAGAATTGAACCTGCAATTCTTTGGGCAGGTACTCATGCTTCATTGAGAGATCCATAGCACGCTTAATGCGCTAGTTGCAAGCATCCACTACCTCTCGGGGCAAGCAATTGAAGGCTTCTTGTAAGTCTAGATCAAAGGACTGATCATACAAATCGTCGTGGTGGAGACCTTGCGAGCATCAAATCCATTCATCAAACAAAACACAAGAATTTACATGAAGCTTAACTACCCTAGAAACAAATATGAAGAGGGATTTTATATTTATTTACCGTATTTCCTGAGACAATTGCCAATGACATTACAGTATTGAATAGTGACCCAAACGTACCTAAATTTAAATAGAGTTGCTACTCAACTCCCAGGGGACTAAACCACGAGGAACAAGGAAAATCGAGGGCGTGACATGAGGCTTGTATTATTCATCATCTACACCAATTCACTGCCCAAAATCATCCCCACCTTTCATCATGAGTCACACCCACCCAAATTGTTATCTACGTGCCCAACTCAGACTCTCTAGTGATAAGCCGTAAAATTAAAATCAAACACCTAAAATTCTAGCTAAATTTAGTAGCAAATGTTGCAAAATAAAGTCAAAATACAATCTTCCAGCATCTGCATGCATACACCAAATCTTGGAAGCGCCATGTTTTCTACACCTCAGAGTCAGTCATGGCACTTTGGAGGACTAAAATGAATTCTTAGCCAATAGGAAATTGAAGGTAACATTTAAATATAATTTTTAAGTTAGTTTAACATGTTAACATAGAGGCTATTCATCCATGTTAACATGTGCTAAGATTTACTGAAGATTTAATTTATAGGGTTGCAGAGTTCTAGTCATTGAAAATAATTGTGTTTGAACAGTAACTATGGTCTTATGTTAAATAGATGGCAACCAAAGAAGTCCAAATGTATACTATACTTGCCATTGAGACTATAAGTTGGACAGCTTAAGGGTCAACATCTAATTTAAATCAAAGTGGCTTAGAATCATATTTAAGTATGTTTAATAATAAGCCTAGGTTTAAGAGATATAAATTAAAATGTTTATGATTTCAATTATAATTAACTACGATGGAAAGATTGACCATCCAACATCTTCCTACCCAATCATATAACAATGCCAACAATAGTATCCATGTCTAGATTATTTATATGTTGAATGAAAGTATTAGCTTAAACACTTAAAAAAAATCATTTATCATATGGGATGTCCCAAATGTGCATCTAAACTATTATAAATGCTCGACATACTCTCTTTCATCTGTAGGCATCAAAATCTCCATTTATATTCTTTTCAGGTCATGGCAATTTGATTGTGTGGCAAATTTCAATTCTCTCTCCCCTTCTATACTAGAAACATACAAGATTTTGTTTCAAAAAAGGCCAATATTCTTAGCTATAAAAACTGTTATGGTAGTTAATGGAAACTACTCGAAAAGCATCTAAAAACCACAGTTCAAAATAGACAGATACAAAAGGACATAACAACTATTAATTACAACAACAATCATTACATTTTCCACATCATTGGCAGGAACATGGCGTTTAACAATGAACATCCTCAGTTCAAAAACATAAACTTTAATACCAACTTCCTCCTCCCATATATCTTCGTTTAACAATCAACATCCCCAATTATACTTCATTTCCATTGCATTTTGACAAACATTCTACTTATTATTATTATTTTTTCAAAAACAATTGTCAATTTTATATTTTACCCTTGATTTTGAAGGTTTTGTTACATATTTGGGTAGTGCAGAATGCTCTTTTTACCTGTCAATTTATGCTTTTTATGTTTTATTCATTGAATGAATAATCTTAGAAGAAAATGAGCTTATCCACATTTAGGAATTCCATTTTACATGGGTTTTAAGATCTCTTTTTTTTCTTATTTTTCTTTTCTTAACATTATGGGCTATTGAAGCTAAAACCTATGCTTCTCTTCATTTTGTACTCAGGCAAGTGCCAACATATCAATTTTGCAAGAATGAAAGTTCTTTTGGATTTGGGCTTGAAATAATTTAAATGGAGAAACTAGAGACATTTCTATGATTTTAAAAAAATCTATGTTCTTAGCTTGCAAGAGAGTAAACTGATTTGTCAATTGTGAGGGCTTCAAGAGGTAAACTTGTGAAGTTTTCATCTTGACAATAGATTCAAATCCCAAAACAAGAAAGACCACGCAACGAACATGCTCAATGGATACATACCATGGATCAAGGCGGACGGAATTTGAGCTTAAAAAGTCGACCACGCAACGAACATGCTCAGGAGGTAAAAATATCGGCACTAGCACTCAAGAAATCCTCACGCAAACAAAGCAGGATCAATCCCTCAAAGCTCAAATGAAAGTCTCAATCGCCAGAGCAGTCAGCAAGGAAGCAATGGAGTTAGAATGAATCAGAAAATGCCCTAAATTCAACCTTATACCTGTCTGAGCAAAGGTACCTCAACCATTAATGCGCGATAAGACATTTCTGAAAAGTCCGGAAACCCGAGCCCCAAGCAGAATTTTAGAAAATCCCAGAATGCGCGGAAACACAGACTTCGCGGAAATACAGAAACCGGGGAAGTCAGGAAGATCAGGATTTTGACAGACTCCGGGAAAATCCGATAGGACCGGAAAATCCTGAAGTCAGGCAGAAACTCGGAATCGGAGAATCCTGCCAGAAACGGACAAGGAACCAGGGCCCAGAAAAATCCGCCAGTGACGGAAAATCCTGGATCCGGGTGAAAATCCAGACCTGGCCCAAAACTCAATTTCAATCAATTCCAACCTCAAGGAAGGGTCCAAGCAAGCAAGACCAACATGTCAAGACCCCAAAATGATAAATCCAATAAAATCAAAGGTCAAAGACACCAGAAAAAAGAGGGTCCCCACCCCAAGTGGGGCGTGTGTGCAAAAACTGCACAACAAATGGCGACTCCGCTGGGGAAATGCTCCTGAGCATTTCGATGACAAACTAGAATCAAGAACCCAGAACTCATGGTTTCAACTCAGATACCTAGCCACCACCCTAAGTTAAAGCACAAAAATTCCCAGCCAATCCGACATTCTTATACCAGGGTCTAAGTGTGTGCACTTGCATATATTACCTATCCTCAGTTGCAAGAAGAACTAGACTCGGTATGAACAAACTACATAAAGATTCTTACTCTAAAAGTTACCGGGATAGGGCCTCGCTGCCAGTCAGGCATCCATAGCCCCGGCGAGGTTATCGCTGTGATCCTCCTGAATATAGCTCTACTGCCAGCCAGGCGTCGATAGCCCCGGTAGAGATATTCAGATCCCCCTGATGAGTTGAATTCAAACCTCGGGATTTTTTAAATATATATTTTTTTTTCGCCTTTTTCCTTTTTTGCTAATGTTGCTTTCTTTTCACTTATTTTATTCAACCTGTGAACAGCGAAGTTCACACTCAGGGCTGAGAACCACAGTGGCACTAGAGCAGAAAAAGGATTTTTCACCTGTCCAGACCTCATAAGGACTTTTACAACTTTAGATATATTAAGGATTAAAGGTATAGGACCCCAACATATTCCTGCTCAGACTGACTAAAAACCCTTTGCCTTACCGTAAGGACAAATGTCATAGGTAAAAGAAATTATACCATGGTATTCTGAAAAGATGGTTAAATTTTGTAAAGGAAATACCAAGAACATTAGACCTGTTTCGCCACCATTACCATACAGATGCACCCACAACCCCAAGGAGAGAAAGGACCAACAGCAAGAGCAACGCAAAGCAAAACAAACAAACCAAAGCAAACCTACCCTAACCAAACAAACAAACAGACAAACAAAGCAACCTAAACTAACTATTTATAGGGCAAAGAGCTGAGAATAGCTCAAGACTGGAAATAATGTTTGAGATACTGCCCATTGACAGGCAGTAGTATGTCCTCTCCCGTGAGAGTCCTCAGACGGAAGCCATTATCTCCCAGAATTTCAGCAATCTGATAAGGACCCAACCATAATTTGTCAAATTTTTCATGGCTCCCTTTCTGATCATGCGACTTATCCCAATACAGAACAAGGTCAGAAATCCTGAAAGCCTTAACTTTAGCTCTCCTGTCAAACCAGCGCTTGACTACCCCCTAATGTTTGGAAAAATTTTCCAGGGCATTGTCCCATTTTTCTTCAAGGTGCAACAATTCGGCTAACCTGGCTTCCTTTCTATCCCCTTCATCGTAAAACTGGTTGATAAACTGTAGAGTTGGGATTTTGAGTTGGATAGGGAAAACTGGTTCCAAACCGTACACTAAATGATAGGGAGAGGTACCAATGAAGGACTTAACTCAAGTACGATCTGCCCAAAGAGCAAACCGAAGCTGGGTGTGCCAGTCTTTTGGGTTCCTCTCTAACAGTTTTCGGATGACAGTTAGCAGGTTCTTGTTAGAGGATTCAGCTAGACCATTCCCCTGGGGATAATAATTAGACGCGAACTTTACAACAATACCACGATCAAAGGCTCAGTTTGAGAATTTCAAAGATGCAAAGGCAGGACCATTATCACACACAACAGCAACAGGGCACCCAAACCGATTAAGAATGGCAGATTCAAGAAAATCAATTACTACCTTTGATGTACACTGCCTACAAGCAAAAGCTTCAGTCCATCTTGTAAAGTAATCAGTTATGGTAATGATATACCTGTGTTCAGCAGAAGATGGTGGATTGATGGGGCCTATGAAATCCATACCCCATTGAGCAAAAGGTTTTACCTCAATCACAGACTGGAGCGGAAGTGTTGCACACCTTTCTCTTGTTGCTGCAGTCTGGAAAGTGTGACAGGTCCGGACATGATGATAAACATCCTTGAATAGGGTAGGCCAGTAATACCCTACCCTCAAAATCTAATTCGCAGTGGCAATGGCAGAACCATGACCAGTGCCATATTTCTCATGAAACTCATTTATTACTCTTTCAGCTTCCTGTCTTCCAAGGCACCTCAAATAAATACCTTCGTGATTCTTCTTGTATAGGACAGCTCCTTTCAGCATGAAACCATCACTTTTCAACCTCAAGGCTCGCCTCTGTACTGCATTTAAATGACCAGGAGCTCGTTGATTCAGCAAATAATAGACTATATCATCATACCAGCCATCTGGGGAAACTTCTTCAACATCATAGTTATGAACAGACAATTCAGGGCCTATCTCCGCCATGGTCTGGGTGAGTCCCTGTCCTCTTACCAGCTTCATGGGCTAGATCTCAATGTCGTACTCCTGAAGCATGGTTACCCATTTAGCTCTGCGCTCCCCTAATTCATTTTGCATCAGCAATAACTTAACTGTAGAATTAGGAACAATCGCAAACACCTTATTTCTGAGGATATAGTGCCTGAATTTCTTCACTGCTCGCACAAGGGCATATGCTTGCTTCTCCACACTTGGGTACTTCAGCTTAGTGTCTTTTAATGGTGCACTCATGAAAGCAATGGGATGCTCATTCCCCTCATCAGACTTTTGTGTCAGCATTCCAGCACATGAGTGGTCTGAAGCAAAGGAATAGATATAGAACGGTTTACTATAATCTGGACTCACCAACACTGGAGCATCAACAATGGCTCTTTTAATCTCTGCAAAGGACTCCTTCACGTCTGTGGTCCACTCGACCTTGGCATCTTGTTTTAACATAGCATTTAATGGCTTGACAATCTCAGCAAATCCAGTGATGAATTTCCTGACAAAATTAATCTTACCAAAGAAAGATTTCATCTCATTTTTGCTGGCAGGTGGCTGAATTTTCAAGATGGCCTCTACTCTTTCTGGATCTATAGCAATGCCTTTCTCTGATATCACATGCCCTAATAGCTTGCCTTCTGTGACCCCAAAAATACACTTCTTGGGATTCAAGGAGATGCCAAATTCTCTGCACTTCTGGAACACCTTACGCAGATCTGAGATATGATCCCCTCTATTTTTGGAGAAAACAGTCAGATCGTCCATATAAATGATAATGCACTTTCCAATGATGTCCTTGAAAGCGATGTCCATAGCTCGTTGAAATGTGGCTCCTGCATTGATAAGCCCAAATGGCATCCTCCTGTAGGCGAAGGTTCCCCACTTAGTTGTAAAAGCAGTTTTATGTCTGTCCTCATACTAGACCATCACTTGATTATACCCTGAATATCTGTCCAGAAAGGACATCATCTGCGATCCATTAACCACTTGTAACACCTCATCCAAAGAGGGAACTGGATAATTATCTTTCTCTGATGACCTATTCAGATTTCTGAAGTCAACACAGAGCCTAATTTCACCATTCTTCTTTCTTACTCGAACCAAATTGGCCACCCAAGTAGAATGCCTGACAGGAAATATGATTCTAGCGGACAGCAGTTTCTGAACTTCCTTCTGTATGAGTGGCTCCAACAGTGCATTAATAGGTCTCTGCCTCTGTCTAAAAGGCTTAGCGCATGGCCTGAGAGGTATAGTATGAGTTATGATGGATGTATTATAAGTCAAGTCTTCATAACCCCAGGCCACTATGTCGGGAAAGTCGTATAGGGCTCTGATTATTCCCTATCTTTCTTTAGGAGTACAGACCTTACCAATAAAAATGTTTTTAATATTGTCTTCAGTACCTACATTATGAGTGTCACACTGTCCACTGATAGACTCTTTCTTAGATTCCTGTTCCTGGTCTCTAATTTTTTCCATATCAAAAATTCTCTCCAGCTGTACCATTCCCCTTGGAATAGTATTGGACTTCAAATTCAGCACACCTTCTAGGTCCAATTCTGCTTCTTGGGGTTCTGTTTCGTCAATGATCTGCGAAGCAAAGACATCCGTGTTCGTGATAAAGTCAAGGATATGTTTATCATCCTCAAACACCTGAAAATTAGTCACATTGTCAGGGACTGACGGGACAGGAGTTAATTCAACAGTAAACTTCTTCAATCCTGACAAAGACAGGGGCTGAAAAGTACTGGCTGCTTGTGCCAGGGAATCGGCAGTTTCATTCTTTTTCCTTGGGACCAATTGGATGTTAAAAGCATTGAATCCCTCAATGAGGTCCCATACTCTGTGCCTATAGTTGGTCATTCTCCTATCATGACACGCATACTGCTTTCTTACTTGTTTGACCACTAATTCTGAGTCACCAAATACTTGCAAAATCCTGACCTTTTTCTTGAGTGCCATAAGGAGTCCATGAATTAATGCTTCATATTCAGCCACATTATTTGTGCAATGAAATTGGAGCCTATGAGCTACAAAGAAACTCTTACCTTTTGGACTAATCAGCTCAAATCCAGCCCCAGTTCCATGCTTGGATTTGGATCCATCGAATTTGAGAGTCCAGCATTCTGTAGTGGTACTTTTCTTCATTCTGTCTTTTGGTTTATCAGTGTTAGAAGCTACCTTAGTCACTGCAGGTTTCTGGTTTACGCACTCTCCTTGGACATTCTGCTCATCTACCTTAACCACCTGGACTGGATTCATGCATTTTTGTACTTGTTTTACTGCTGTCTGACACAGACAACATTCCAACTCAGAATAAGAAGCATTGTGGACTCTACACCAATTTGGTAAGAGTAACTCCTTAAAGCTTGTCCTCTTTCCCAGGCGAATCTGGTTCTCCATACATTACCCAATGAATTCCTGGAAATCGTCCAATAAGCTGATATGTTTGTCTTCAGGTTCTTCCTCCTTTTCAACTAATTCTGTTAGAACCTCAACATGGCTAGACCCTGTCCCAACATCAGCTGGCATCGTATGCAACATCAGCACCTCTTCTGCGTCTGATTCTTCATATTGAACTGAAAGCAGGTAATTTCCCATTCCGACCTCTGATACCAGAATTTCTGTTGAGGTCTTTTGGTATTCCGTTATCATATACTTTATTCTAGGCTCCCTCTCGATTCTGATCTGATTAGGTACCCCCTTCCATGGAAGCCACATGTGAGAGTGATCAGTGGACACATACCCATTCAGGGCCCTCGTAAAATCCCTCCCTAAAATTAAACTGTATGCATCAGGAATATCAGCCACCTGAATGTTGATGACCTGTTGGATCCTTGGATCAGAGGCTATCTGCATCTGGATCATGTTAAGTTCCCCTACCACACTCACTTCGGTTCTGTCCAACTGAGTGACCTTCTTCTGGGAATCAGCAGGTGTTATTCCCAGAGCTCTGCAAACTCCGAGAGGCATCACATTGGTGGAAGCACCAGAATCTAACAGACAATTGTGAAGGTTCTTACCAAATATTCGGACTAAGATCAAAAATGGAGGGGTTTCTATTTTACCTTGAAACAAGGTGGGCTGAGTATCTACCTGGGCCACTTGAGTTCTATCCTTTTCTTTTCCCCTATCTCCAGGAGGTGGGTTGATCTGATTTTGGGTCTAATTTTGTGTGTTCATAGACTGAAAACTGGAAGTCTGGCTGACATATTCACTAGAAGGATTATCCAATGACTTTGAATTTGCATCATAAGTACCTAAGACAGCCTTCCTAATTGCAGGAAATCTTAATAACTCAAATGCAGAAAGGTTTACCTTTAGTTTCTTAAATTCCTCTACAACGTATGAAGCCATCTGCTCCTCACTCATATCAATAGGGACTTTCTTAGGTGGTTCCTCCACCTTATCCTTGCCAGCTTGAACAATCTTTTCCTTTTGTGGTTCAGCCTGATCTTGTCTGTCTTTTGAAAGGTACTGCTTGGAGACATGTGGATAAGATGGATTGTTGCTAGCATTAGGATCCGGAGGGGTACTGAAGTTGTTGGGAGGGATAGAGGTGGTGAATGGTCCCCCAGGCTGTGGGCGTCTATGAGGCATATCCCTCAATCCCTATCTCTGAAACATCTGTACTTCTTCAACATGAGCTTCCTCCTGATCGAGGGGGGAATTATCATTTATTTCTTAGTTGAATAGCCGAGCAACCTCATCTCCATTACAAATCTGGTCTGTTTCATCTTCATGGGAATCGGGTTCTTCTGGTACATTTTCTTGGCTGGCTGGAAAAAGAGCATGATTCAATACCAACATATGAGAATCATAGGAGTTAGAGGGAACAATCTCTTGTGCATTCACATTGTTCTCTACCTCATACTGAAAGATAGAAGCAGCAGTTTGGAATTCCGGACATTCCAATTCTGAATGCTGGCTTGTCTTATGGAGTCTGCACCACCCTGATAAAGCCGCTTCTGCCAGATATACTCCAGTAGGAGGCTTATCTTGACTGACTGGTTGGTTTGCAAACTGATTAATGATCTAATTAGCCGGCTGATCCAACGGGGTAGGAACTCCCCCATTATTGGGCCCTGTATTCCAAGTTCTATTTTGTCCTTGTGGTGACCTTTTATCAAATCCTGACCCACTTCCTTGGCCTCTGTCAAAATTCTGCCTCCTTTCATTATTGAAACCTCTGTCATTGTTGTAACCCTTATCCTGGTTATATCCCCTATCATTGTAGAACCCTCTGTCATTACGCTGTCCACTGTCGAAGTTATGTCCTTGTGAGAACTCCCTGTTCTGATTAGATTGCATTCCCTTCTGAGCAGCTTACAACTGACTATTCTGATTTCTCAGGTAAGTCACTTCTAGATTTAACTTCTTGATTTGTTCAGCCATTTCATCAATCCTATCCCTATTAGGATCTTGGTAAGGGATCTGGTTCGGGTTACTCTGAGGGGGAATAGGCATTGTGGCGGATCCCAAAGACTGGTGCAACACCTCAGAATTCTGCAGATAAGCAGGGAAGCTATTCTGTTGCGGCTGATACATGGGTTGGTTCACTTGTTGTTGAGGGAAGTTTGTCATAGGAGAGATTTGGTTCATGGGATGACCAAGGTGTGGTACTATGGGTAATTGGGGAATTGGGTTCATAATTGGGGTATGATTGGTGAGGGTCTGATTTACTGCCTGAATCTGGTTAGGATGTGCAGCTGGTCCCAGAGAAGGCAATGGCCCAGTCAAGTGTTGCCTCAGATCCGTACTGAGCTTGACAGCCTCTGTATAAGCATCAGTCAGGGTGCCCGGAGGGTTGGGTCTCCATTTCAAAAAGGTTACGGTTAGGCTATCCAGAGCTTCATAATACACTCCCAAGGCAGTACCATCATCCAAAACATATGGGTCTTGTAATCTGGTGAATGCACGGTGAAACCTATTATTGAAACTGGCTATGGGTTCGTTAACCTCTCTCTTAACCTTGATGAACTGCAGGTATAACTCATTGGCACTGATGGGAATCCGGAACTTCTGCAAAAAGGCCTTCTCAATGTCATTCTAATTAAGAATTGAACCGGCAGGGAGATGGTTATACCAATAAAAGGCTTCTTCTCCCAGTGAATAAGGGAACAACCTACAAGCAACATCCTCATGAACTATCCCCCTGTCCTTAAGGCAAGTCTGGAAAATTCTCAAGTGCTCTTCAGCAGTCCTGTTTGAGTCGTTAGCATGGAATTTTGAACAGAAGTGTTCAGGGTTCTTGGGCATAACATTGTAGGCTTGAAAGAACAAAGGTGATGGATTGTTGGCAAGGAAAGCCATTGGTAAGAGCGGGGGTGGAGGTGGTGGTAGGTTATTGACCTGCTGAGGCTGCTGAATGGGAACGGCCTCAGGGATGGGTATGGCCTCAACTTCAGGATATGAGGATATGGACGATGTGGGTGAAGGGATGGGTGATGATGATTCTCCCCTTACTCTGGTCCTCCTTGACCTATTGGGGAACTGTAACTCTTCTAAATCCTCCTCTCCTGTGGTGGATCTGGTATTTCTCCTATATCTCTCTGGAGAGATGGCATTCAAGAAACGATCCAGTGTGCTCATTCAGGCCCTCCTTCTAGCGCCAATCTATTGATGGTGTTTTCTACACAGCAATAACTCAGACAGAATGCAATATTCTATCTCTCTTGAAAGGTTATTTCCAACAATTAATCACTGAAAATCACCCCAAGGTCTCTTGGGTGTTAGGTCATAACAATGCATAAAACAACTCAGATAAAATGTGAAATGATGGTAATCACAATCGGACCTTACTACAAGCAAACTGTATCCTTTCAATTTATCAGATCTGACAGTATGATAATCTTGAATCCTAAATCTAACCGAATAACAAAGAAATCGCAAAAGATAGGGATGCAAGGAAGTAATGAAATCTGAACTACTACAAGGACAAGCAATACAAATGACATATATCTGGAATGGACCTATCTCGAATAACCAATTCCTATTCGACCCATAAGGCAATCTTACAAGAACAGTGCAATCTTCTGAGGAATACAGATTTTCAAATCATAGACTTGCATCTACAACCAAACTTAAGCACATTTGAATATACGGTCCAGGTTGACTTTACCAGCCTACTACAATCAGATAGTTACTGGGAGTATAGACCAGAGATAGCTACAAACATTCCAAATATGAGATCACAAACATCATTTATCCAACCAAACTAATTTATTTCTGAATATTAAACCCTAAATCTTCAAGCAATTTAAAAGATAGAACAAAGGAACCATGCAAGATGAGATAACACAAAGGATTTCACCAGGAATAACCACAATGTCTTCAATTGTATTAATCACTAGAAAATGCTGCAGCAATTCAACTGTTCTGAATATAGTGTTTGCTTCAAGAAACTTCAAATACTCTAACTATAGCTCTTGCTCTATTACTGTCTTGCTATGTCTATAACCAATGTCTACCCTTACAATGAGGCAAGAATGCCTATTTATTAAATTTCCCCCCCCAAAACATGTCGGCCCAGCCAAACATTTTACAAAATAATCAAAACCGCCAAAACAGGTCGGCTAAGGAAACAAACTAAGGCACACATTTAATTCCATCATCCAAGTCGGCGAAGGCACAGTCCCCAAGGAAGTCCGGTCCAATGCATGCCCTATAATAATAAGGAAGCACAAATCTCGAAAAGAGCATTAACTACTACTCCCTTTGTCTTTCCTCTGCGCTGGTGACCCTTGGACCTTCGAGAATATCCCATCCAACTCAGCAATAGGTGGCAATGGCAAAACCCTGAGTCGATATTTAATTGAATCAATTCCTTCATTGGACCGCTCAACAGTTTTCTTCCAGTCCCTCCCGCTGGCCATGTACCTGTCTATCACTGCCAAGTATGTAGCTGCATCATCAAGCAAATGGGAGGTGACAGTTCCATCAGATTCTGGGGCATAAACCTCATGCCACCATTCTTTCAGTTGATCCAAGCTCAAATATTTGGGAGCTATTTTCTTCCTCCCTATCATCACCTCAAAGAAGGCAATGCAACCATCATAGATTGCAGTGAGGTCAGCATCAATTGATTTCCTTCGTTTTTGTATCTTTTTCAGGCCTCCCTGCCAGATCTCCAATGCCTCGAACCACTCCCATGGTTCATCCAATCTAGCAGAAGGAAGGATTCCATCTTTGCCCAACTGATCCTTGCCATATCCTAGAATAGTCCTTGATTTCTGCAGCAGGAGGTCTATGTCATTCTTATCCTGAGACAAGATGCTCTCTAACAGCTCCTTTCCCTAGACTGCATCCTTGCCCACAGACAGGATCTCTTTGATAGCTTCATCCCCTATTTTCTGGACACCCATTAACTAGTCTGTGGCAACCTAAGTCGAGGCCTTCATCTTTTCAATTCCGGAGATTGTCTCCTTAGGCAGAAATCCCGGAGTAGTAGAGGAGGAAGGATGGAGAGACTGTAGAGGCTTCATTACCTCCTCCAGACATTTCCTCAATCTTTTATTTTCTCTTTTCAACTCTCATTTTGATTGGGTCTCCTTCTTTAGTCCGTCAACAATTATAGCACTCGACCCTTCAAATTGCTCAATATCCTGCTCCAGGGAGGCTGGCCCAAGGTTAATAGTTTGAACATTGTAATCCTAGCTTGTTACCTCATCTCTTGTTTTATCTGCAGCAGGGGTGGCGATGTGAACTACCCGGTTATGCACCTCATCCCTTTCCACCCGGGAAATCACCCTTGCAACCTTCTTCTTCTTCCCTTTGCCGATCTGAGATAACATTTCATCCCAGTCTAGAGGAGTGTCTTCAACAATCACCTGTTTCTTCTTTGCAAGTTCTCTCTCTAGCCAGTCCGAGGCTATAGGGTCAGTCCGGAGTCCTTCTGTATGAGTTTCTCCTGGATCTTCTGTCACTTTCTTCCCTTCTGCGGCTGTCACCTCGACCTCCTCCTCATCCGTGGCTTTGTCATCTTTTTTCTCTGGACTCTGCTTGCCTTGATCAGCCTCCTCAAGTCCCAATTCTGGAAGTACCGGTGATGGAGTCCTAGCAGGGATGCTTTCCTCCAGTTCCGGTGATCCGCGGCCCTTACAACTCTCTGGAGAATCCTCGTATTGTACTAGGGGAGAAGTGTGCCTTTCTTCCGTTTCCACCTCGAGCTCGGCAGCCCCACTGAAAAATGTTCCTTCTTTGAACGGTTCTGCTTCCCCGCTAATTTCCTGTTCATCTGGATTCTCCAGTTCTGGTATGCTCTGTGGAGGAGAACCAGGCTTATCTTTCTCTTCAACTGGTAATGCTGGCGGGGAGTCCTTTGGCTATGCAACATCCTTTGGAGAAGGGGTTCTTGATTTACGGGTATATACTTTGGTCTTTTCCCCTTCGGAGCTCTCTACATCAACAATTGGAGGTTCATCCTCCGAAGTGACCTGATCCTTCTTCTTTGCCACCCTTGCAGTTCTAGCTTTCTTAGGCGGCAGAGGGGCATCCTCCTCTTCAGCTTTCTCTGCTTCTTCCTCATCTGAGGACTTGCTAATTGTCAGAGTCTTCCACCTGCGCTTGCCAATTGGTTTCCTCTTCGTTGCAGGTTCAGTTCCCTTATGACCTCTGACTTTAATCTTGAATGGCGAGGTTTTAGCCGTTTTCCCTTTGGGGTCCTCCTCCTCCCCGGATTCTTCAGAAGTGGACATGGGGTTGAGATTCCCCATCAAATCGAAGGTACAGGGCACATTGGCATTCTCCAATACCCAGACTTTATGCTTAATCCAAGAAAAGGTGAATCTCAACACAGGAGTCATCAAGTCCTCCAACTCTGTCACCTCAGGCTCACTCCAATCAATGTCTGCAACTGACCTGTCCTTTATGGGCTCGTAAACATGGTCTTGAACTAATTTTCCGTCATCATCCAGCTGATCCGGGATCAGCTTCACATTATATTGTCTAATTGCCTCCACAGGCAGCCAGGAATACCTCCTCTTCCTCGCATCAAGGTCATCCTTGATATTGACCCAGTAGTCTTCCAGGTCCTCCTTATGCCTAAATTCCTGGGTAGCCCTCTTCTGTGCCTCTCCGGTTATGTCAAAGTTCATTCTCTTTGAATGGAAAGAGAATCCATAGGCTGCCAACTCCTCTCCTGCAGTGTGAGCTGATTGGATAGACGGGCACATTTCTCCCACTCCAATCCCAAGGGGGAAGTCTCCTCCAAAACTAGTCTTATGCTTTTCCCTCTTCACCACTGCATCAAACTCACAAATTTGTCGTACAACCTCTAGCAGCACCAAATGGTTAGTAGGATACCGGGGCAACCTGTAAGGAGCAGCTGGGCATCCATCAATCCGGAGGTATGTGAAGGTAGGGAACTGGATAAACCATGCTCCGTAATTCTTGATCAGCCCCTTAGCCCCATCGGATAATCTGATGTGCTCTGCATTTTGAAGTGTCTGGGTAATGTGCATTGTGAATGCATCATTGGCCCTCCTGTAATCTTTATGTCCCAAATGCAGCTCCGGATAGACTTCATAGATGATATCCTGCCCAATAGTTCCCATCGGAGTCAGTCCTTTGTAGGGATAGGAGATGGCCAGCACATACATGATGTAGGAGGACATGGTGAACTTCTTTGCCTCCAGGACATTTCTCAGTTGTTTGTCTATCTCTGCACTAATGAGTCCTGCCCAGTGATAATTTGTCCCCTGACTCATCTTGGTGATCACGTGGACCATCCAATTCTCCAATACTCTGACAGTTCTCAATCCGGCCACCCTGCTCAACAGTGTGATGGCATCATAGATATCCGGCCTGAATTTCACCCTGTGCAACTGTTTAGGCAATTTGGAATGGTGAGATTTTGGCTTCTCAGCCATGAGTTGATGATCTGCTGAGCCTTAACTGGCTCATTCTCATAGTATGTTCGGGCAGTGTCAATGTTTAAAGCACAGACCGAGGGGAGATCCGGCATGCTGAAGGCCCGGGCAATGGAGGCCGGACTGAAGTTGGCCAAGACTCATCCCTCAGTGCTGACCACCATCTGTGTATCAAAAGCGTATTGTCGGGCACATTCAAGAATCAATTCGTAGCACTGAACCGCTGGAGGGAACCCTGCCACATGCACCAACCCCGAGTTCATCATTCCTTGTCTCAAGGCTGACTGGTCCTTCTCAGCCGTTCTTTGCTTGAACTCCTCATAGCGCCAGGCACCGACGTTGGTATCAGATACATCAGCCCACACGAAAGATATCCTACTTTCAGGGACCTGGCTCTTCATGTCTAATCTCAACCGTTCTGTCTCAGAAATTGAAGATGCCCCTGCACCACCTTTGGACTTCCCAGCAGTAGCCTTGCTTGATTCGGCCTGTACATTCAAGAATTGTCATTAGAATCCAATTATTAAGCTCATATCAATCCAAAGGGTTAGCACACATCATATAAATCCTTCAAAATCTGTTGCTAACTGCCAATCCTTCGAGATCCAGAGAAATCAGACAATCTGGGAAAATCACACAAATCGAGAAAATACCGTCGGGGCAGAATTTCGGAGAAATCTGACCCAGACGGATTCCTACTACCAAATCATCATTAGTCGAATAATCATTAATGCGCATGAAAAATCAAAGGATGATCATTAAATGCATTTATTTTCAACAAGAAATAAACATTAGACACTCATTCCATCAATCCTATCATCGAAATGTCAAAAGAACGGAGCCAGCCAGGAAATCCAGAAAAATCTAGAAGGGATGGATTTTTGCGGACAGCTTAAATGTACCGGGAATAAACCCAACCCGCAGAATAAGCCCCAACCGGGAAAATCCGGGAGCAACGAAATTCCGTGATGGTCCCGAAAACCCGAAAAATGGAAAAACGTGCACCAAGACTCGAACGACCGCGAGATCTCCACTACCTGAGCTCAAATGATCCCGGAACTAGCAATAATCAACAATCTCAAGTATGCAAAGGATTCCAACTCTCAAAATCCCTCAAAGGATGGATCCCCGTGTTAAAATAATGGTGCCCTAAATCGAATGACCAACTCTCCGCCATTAAAACCAGAGCAAGCTTTAGGGCTCAAAATATTGGTTCAGGATTTACCTAAAAGCCCTCTAATCTTCGCAGGACGGGAAGCCAACATGACACGGAACAAAAGTCACTCAAGCATAAAATAAAATCATCGTTCTGGGCCAAACACCAAGGGAAACCCTAATTTCGCATGATAACACATTTCACGCCCGAAACAAACAAGCAATCCGACCCAAAATGCCACCTAAAGGATAAATATGCAATCCAACGGACAAATGGAGCTCACAGGGCATGGATAATGGGGTTCCATAATAAAGACGGGACGGACCCCGACTCTATAAATACAAAATCAAAATCAAATCAAGGGCCGACCCAAATTTAACAATACCCAGTGCAAGAAAACCCCAAATCATCTTGTAAGCAAACGGAAGGGCAATGGATACATACCATGGATCAAGGCGGACGGAATTCGAGCTTAAAAATTCAACCATGCAACGAACACGCTCAGGAGGTAAAAATACCGGCACTAGCACTCAAGAAATCCTCACGCAAACAAAGCAGGATCAATCCCTCAAAGCTCAAATGAAAGTCTCAATCGCCAGAGCAGTCAGCAAGGAAGCAATGGAGTTAGAATGAATCAGAAAATGCCCTAAATTCAACCTTATACCCGTCTGAGCAAAGGTACCTCAACCATTAATGCGCGATAAGACATTTCTGACAAGTCCGAAAACCCGAGCCCCAAGCGGAATTTCGGAAAATCCCAGAATGCGCGGAAACACAGATTTCGCAGAAATGCAGAAACCGGGGAAGTCAGGAAGATCGGGATTTTGACAGACTCCGGGAAAATCCGATAGGACCGAAAAATCCCGAAGTCGGGCAGAAACCCGGAATCAGAGAATCCTGCCAGAAATGGACAAGGAACCAGGGCCCAGAAAAATCCGCCAGCGACGGAAAATCCCGGATCCAGGTGAAAATCCGGACCTGGCCCAAAACTCAATTTCAATCAATTCCAACCTCAAGGAAGGGTCCAAGCAAGCAAGACCAACATTTCAAGACCCCAAAATGATAAATCCAATAAAATCAAAGGTCAAAGACACCAGAAAAAATAGGGTCCCCACCCCAAGTGGGGCGTGTGTGGGAAAACTGCACAACACTTATGAAATTCCACTAGTTTTGGGTTAATAAAACATATTGATGTGAATATCAGTAGATGATTCTAAATCATTAGCAAGCATTTCCAAGATTTTTGTCAAAAAGTTTTGACATATTCATTCAGGCAGCTTGAATCGACAGAGTGACTGGTAAAGGCTTAAAACATAAAATTTTAAAAATACCCTTTCTTCTAGGTTTCACAAGTTCCTTCGTTTTAGTTAATATGATGTCACTACTAATAGGTGCTTGATCATTTTTCTACATTGCAATAAGTTAACAGCTTGGTCGTGAGTAAGTTTCCATTGCTTTTTGAAACTCGTATAACAACAATTTGCAATAATTTTATTTTCTATAATATTAGTCCAAGGTACTTTCATTGGCTTCTTGTTGCAAGATCAACTCGCTATGATACTAAGATTTCATTATATTTTAAACATGCATCTTTTTAGATTACATTATCTTGAGATCATATCAACTACCCCCTTCAGTTTAAGAAATCAAATTCCAAGTATAAGAAAAATATATATTTGTTATAGATTTCATATCGTTGTAAGTCTTGTTGCTCTTGGTTGAGTACCTAAAGGTCCATTTGTATATCTTGCCGAGTTTGCTAGGAGAATTTCATAAATAAATTAGACTATTCCAACACTTGACAACCAAGCACTTGACAACTAAAAAGTAACTTAGAAGCATATTGATATAAATCAAGGGTTTTTAATCCATGGGCCTATAATTATATGATTTAATGGCTCCAACTTTTTAAAGATAGAAATGTACATGTCCTATTCAGCTTTTAAGACCTATGAAAGTGAGATTTCAACTTAGGACAAGACTTCATCTTATTAATATAGTTAGATAAACTTTATATCTTAATTTGTTTCATTCAAATAAAGTTAATTAGTTGTTCTATCTAGGTTTTAATAATGATTGTAGCATATTCTCTCATATAAGAAAGCTACCACTAGAGCCCCTATCTAAAATGAGTTCAACTTGGGTGCTACACCAAGTCTTTAAGCACACCAAAATTTGTTTAAATGTCTTATCACTTCCTCACTACAATTCATTTGTTTTTACCTTGCTATATGAACCTTGGTTGACAAGATAGCCAAAGGTTTCCATTCTAGCCACTAGGTATACAGTTCTCAAATTAATTAAGCTTGTGCATATGGTCTCTGGAATCTCACCACTTCAAGAGATTTGTAATTTGAGCATGGTGGTTCATAGTTCATACATTATATTCAACCTTAATTTCAAATGTTGTTATCATGAAATTCATAGTACTAGAGTAAAAATAGATCCAATGGCATTTGGAGCAATTATATTTGTGAGCTTGAAACAAGATTTTTACATCCTTTCAAATGAATATATTAATTGCATGACAAGCATGGTCACTAATTTTTTATCTGCGTTCTCTAAATCAAAATGCATCATGCTCTTCGGCAGGAACTCGACGCTTGCATCACTTGTTACTTCTTGACAACAAAGTGAGGATAAGGTTAGACAATTAAATACTCTCACAAGTGTTGGATGAGTTAATCTATTGGATTCCATTATATTGACATGATAATAGAGGAAATGAAGCTACTAGGAACGTATAAACCTTGGCCAAAGATATTTACATTATTTAAGTTTCACAACCAACCTATTGTATTTAGAGAAAACACTAATCAAAACATTTCAAATATAGAGTAAAATTCCTCTAACTAGATATGAATATAGGTTAATTTAGACCACCAACATTGCATGATAGACATAGATTCTAGATTTTTACAAAATGGACAAGACACTATTGTCTAGTTCAATGCATGTATCTATATGTATGACAACCTTTTATAAGTGTGATAAAAAAATTATGTGTAGTAAAATCTAGAAATATTGATCAACCATTATATACCCTTCTAAATAAATGTGAGATTAATATCTCTGCATTACCCTCGAACAACCAATGTTTGGTAATCCTAAACCTTGGGGATATCTTCTTGTCCTTTTTTCAAGGGAGAAAGTAACTATTGATTACTCCTATTTTTAGTGTGTCATTTATAAGGCTAGTATAGTATAATTATGAGTTTTAATATAACTATCTCTAACTAAAAACTAGTACCCACCTCCTTTTTTGTTTGACCTTATTATCAATATTTCCTATCTATTTAGATAAAATTATCAATAAGCCATATTCTATAAGATATTTAAGGATATCCTTTCTCAAATTCATAGTTCCATGCACATGCATTAATATATTTTTTTTTAATTTTAGATTTACTTTATCTAAGAAATATATTAATTTAATATTTTTTTATAAATTCTCTAGTTAAATGAAATTTATATTTTAAATATTACTTAAATGACATAATATAAATATTTTTTGGAAAAAGGCTAATAGCCTATATATTATATTAAAATAATAGCAAGTAATTACAAAAGTGTCTAAGAGGGCCTAATTATGCTTTTGAATCAGCTGGAAGATTTACATGATAATATTTCCTACTTCCCAGCTCAAAATTTGTTTCGAGGGTCGGGCGTCGCTCTTCCTTCCTATGGTTTGCATACTTTACATTTGGTAAAGCCTAAGGTGGAACCCCAAACAAAGAAGCCCAACATGCCTTTAGACTTTTCAGGGATCAGGTTTCACTTCTACCTTATCCTTCCTTCACTTCTGTTTCAGCAAACTGTTATCAATAGTTTTGCACCCTACTGAATGCAATATTCAACAAACTACTGAAACATGGAAACCTTCTTCAGATGTGGGTGATCTAAACGAAGAAGGAATCTCCAGAGTGAGTTGGTTCTCTGAATGATGAATTCTATTCTAAAATAACCTCTAAGGAAAGGGATAAAAGATGACTGAACATAAAATCCTACTTTAAACAGATGATTGACCAAACTTATAAGAATTTAGACCTAACCACTAATAACAACTTCTCTATTACAGTAATCCTCACAATCTCATTGGCACATATCCCATCAATGATTTGCATGAAGATCTAGTAAACAAACACAGCATGCAACCTGAAACATGTAATTTTGAAACACAACCTTATAACAACAAGACATAAAAGGATTCTGATTTGAAAACACAAATACATCAGACTACCATTACAAAATCTAAGACAAAAGATAAGGAGAAATTTGTTGTTCTATTAAAGTTGAAAGAGTCTTTCCTTGAATCTGAAATTGAGTACCCAAAAGGTTTACAAGCTCAAAAAAATGTGTATGAGCCAAAAACTCTGATCTAAACTACTGAGAAGGAGAGCTAAAAAGACTAAGTCTATCAAAACATAACTCTCCAGAAACCCTAATCCGAGCTCAAAAAAAAGCTCAAGGAAAAAGGCTTCAAACTGTCTCAAAAACTACCTAAAAGCATAGAAAAGCACAATGATTTTATGATCATACAGTCAAGCCTCTAAAAATAGGTTGATCTTGCTTTAAAAGCTCAAAAAACACCTTATCTCTCCAAGATACATCTGAAATCCAACCAAGAGGAAAATTCAACAAAAATTTGCTAAAATTAGCAAGAAATCACAAAGCAATTTATAGAATATCGCTTTATGATTCTTCTTTACAAGATGCAGATTTGCACAATTTATCTCTTTTTGCGATTAAAGATTGAAAATCTTTTGCAAAAAGAAAACCTCCTTATTTCTCCATTACAATATTCTGATTTTCTAAAAAAATCAATAGAACATTACACATCATATCTCTTCTCTCCTTATCAAAATTCCCATTGATTTTTTAAAATCAATCAAAATAAAACCCTAACAAGGTAAATGACCCTAAACCAAAGAAATTAGGTCATATGGCATCAAAACCTAATCTTAGGTCACAAGATATCCATTAATATCATTATTGTTTAAACCATACCCAAGGCTTCATATTTCACTAAGGAAAAAACAATAAGTTCTAAAAACTTTACTATGACCTAAGCGCATACAATTTTCGGCCTCCCCACATATACATTAGCTCAGATTTTAATAAGGTCACAATGAAAACATTATGAATTGTGGCCTCCATTTGAAGTTCAACATGTGCTTTGATCAAATATTTTGGATGATGATGATGCTCAAATTAGGGCATGAGAAAATAGGGTCAAACCCTAATTATCAATTCATTTTGCACACTCTCTAATTTGGAGAAAAAGCTCTGCTAGTGAATATGCCGCCATGACTGACCTTGAATTTGTACTTTGAGTGACTTGGAAAAAAATTTCATGCTCTTCAGTGGCCAAGCTCTTCAATGGGTAAGCCTCACTTTGCTTTGTATTGTAATTGTTATACTTCTTTTCAAAGAGCAAGAAAACACTAAGGCCATGGCCCGTTCACTTTTTTGACCAGCTCTTATACTTCTGTGTGACTTTGGCCTACTTGATCATTCTTCTACGAGCTCAGGTTCCATTTGAAGCTCCATGAGAATTTTCGGTTGTGCTTTTGTTTCTACTATCAAGGTAAACTTCCTGCCATAGCTCATGGCTCCTCATCCTTGTTCATTATGGCCTTATGGCCGCAGCTTTACACACTCTAATATCACTCCTATGTATCTTCAATGGTTACATTTATCATGAAAGTTCAACTGTCATCTTGAGAGCTCGAACTCCTGCTTCATGGACACTTTATGGAGCCCTTGGCCATGACTGTATGCATTCTCCACACCACATATTGCTAAGCCAACACTCAACTATATACTTCATTCTTTAATAACTAAGAGAACCTCTCCTTACCAATGAATCTCTAGCCTTGTTCAGGCCGCACCAAATGTGATCCATAGAAAGCTTTGTTTTTTAAATTTTGGGCTCAACCCAAAATAGAAAAATCATCTTTATGTATATTTGAGGATGAAATTAGCATATGGGTATTATGGGAATCTGAATAAAACTGTATCTTCCTCCTTCTAATGCTTGACCCAACTCAGGAAATTTTCATTTGTTGTATATTCTTGATGTCTTATTGAAGACTTCACATGGGTTATTATTGTAGTTACCTCTTCTACATTTTGAAGCTAACCCTGAAAGTGGGTACTCAAAATCTCTAAAGAAAATTGTACTTTCTTTTCCCTAAAACTCGATTTATCACATAAATCTGCATCTTTGTATTCTACTGTTGTTTTTATACAAAACCCATATGGGTTCTCTCCATTATTGTATTTCTTGCACTTTGAAAACAAACTCACATGTGGGTATCATAGATTCAAAACTGCAAATTTATTTGTATGATCCTGTCCATATGGGCTCGACCCAAAACAACCAGTGGCTTATTCTAAACTTTTGAAACAAAATAATGATATGGGTATTGGAAATTTTCAAAGAAAAAATGCATGTATTCTGAACATGGATAATTTGGTGAATGGTGACAAAACTATATATTCACTTGCATTTACTCTTAGCATTTCGACTCAAATAATCGGTGATGCTTTGCTTGATATTGGTGTTTTTGTGCCTATTAATTTCCTCCATACAAATGCTTGACAGTGAGAAGGAAACTAAGCATTGACTAGGAACTCTCATTATGACAAAATACTCAATTTGTTGTTCTGAAAAACACATCCATATGAGTAAATTAGAAATACCGAAAATCTAATTCACATGATATTTCACTTCTCAGCCTTCTTTGTAGAAATGTTGTATAAATTATGATCTTTAATAATACTTCCTCCTAGACATTTGAATGAACATTGATTATCTCCATTCTTGAAGCTCATTCATAGTATTGGAAAACTGCTCTCTGTGTAAAAAAAAATTGAGCCTCTTTAAATCATTCAAATTCATTTTTGAATCTACATTTTACATTACTCGAACATTGAACTCATGCTACTTCCCTTGAGACAGAACTTGTCATGCTTGAGACTTTAAATCACAGTTGAATCTATCGTGAACTCATGCTTTCTGTTTTTTGCACTTATGCATAACTTTTAGCTGAAACATTGTATTCCTATGAACTACTCCTAGTTATTTGTTCCTATGCATAACTGACACCTCATAAACTCTTTCTGGAAATAAACTGCTTGTTCTTTCCTCAATATTCTGGAATGATCACTTGTTATTACAATTCATAATGTTGTATCTACTTATTAATCAATTGGAACTAGTGACTCATTCAACACTCGAATGCACTGTCTATCCTTTGTATGCCTGAGCAACATGGTACTCTTCATGCATTTTTATGTTCCACTTGACTAATATGCTTTCAGAACTGATCTCTTTCATGATGAGAATCAAAACAAACTGTTAAGGCATAATGTATGCCTGTTCACTATCCTTGACTGTGAATAGAATGAATTGATGAACTGAACTTGCATGACATATATGATTATGATAAGTATAGAACATGGACTTATTCAGCAATATCTGATGTAAATGTACTCAATAGAATTCATTTAGTGAACTAGACTCACTGTTCACCTATAGCCTTCAGAAAACAAACCTGATTGTTATGAATGCACAGTTGGTTAAGTTGCTCGATGGATAAATCTATTTTTACTCTTTCAATTTCTCTTCATTTCATTTGATGAATATGATAATGTATCTTTAAATCAGCCCATTTAATGAATAGGGCAGCATGTCGAGCTCTACCCTTGTGGGAGCCCCTTTTTCTCCACATGCTTGGTCTTCGAATAATGCTTAGTTCATGATTTTACCTATACCTGCACAAAGAAATAAATGATGTTAGCATAAAAATAGAACATGATGATCATGATATTGTTATCTCTCCTTCAGCTCATTTCTTTTGTATTGCACTTGATTGATTGTTTCAATGCATAGTTGATAGTAGGTTGTACTATTGTGGGTGCTCCATATAAGTTACATCATAATCAAAGCCACTGACACCCCTCTTTTCCTCTTACAGGTCGATGGAGCTCGAGAAGACAAAGTGCACCATTTAGCATCAAATTTTGATAATCAGGCAATGATGATTATGTCGTCACTTATGTGTTTTCCTTTCTACATCTCTTGTAGTGCAATGTGCTATTAGCAATGTTTTGTAACAGTTATATCCATGGCTTGTGTGGATCTTTGATTTCAATTATGCTTTTCAATTGAAAAGAAAATGCATTTTCATGCAATGTTGTAATATCATTCTGATTTTGAAATCAAATGAAGCCTTGTAAAAATATGAGTTCTTTACGAAATAAATGAAAGCATTTGAAATGCTATTTTGCTTATTTACTCAATTCTGTATTTTTGCCATTGCTGGAACCTCTGAATGGCACTCTAAAAACTCAATTCTTTCTTTAAATGCATAATTGTTACTCAATGCATAATAATGATAATGTGAAACAACATTTGAACCTAAACTACAATTCCACCTTATGATAAATAATGTTCAGCCAACTCCACCGATTGAGCTGAGGCAAAAAATTGGTAACATTTTGGTGATTTCCGCTATATGCTTGCCTGCTAACCATAGATCAGTGGCCTTTAAACAATTCATTGGGTGCAGAGTCAATTCTTCCCCTTCTTGAAACTCAGAAACTTGAACAACAACACTCCAAATAGCAGCAATAAAACAAAAAGGAACTAAAAGCAAACTAATAGGCCCTGATGACCAATAGAACAATGCACAAAAGCTCTTAGAGAAAGAAAAACTACTGAAATGAAATGTGCGAAACACAATTATTTGCAAAATATACTAACTCTAACCTACTCTAACCAGCCAAAGTAGCTGGTCAAACAAAACCATTCACAGGCTAGGTGAAATAACACCCCTTTTTAATCAATAGCTGATGCATTACATGATTATGTATCACTGAGAAAACATGAAACACAAGTAGATGTTCAATAGACTGTTGTATCACTTCATAAAAAATGCAAAGAAACCTACTTGCACTCTAAAAATGATCATGCATATCGCTACCATGAACTGGACAAATGAGCTAAACTTGATCATCTTCAGCTGCAACTCCAAAAACTATCTCTTGTTTGATTATATCCTCATACTTGGGTACAAGCATGACCTCTGGTACTTCAGTAGCCTCCGAATTGGCTAAGCATCTGATGGGGAAGCCTCTTGAAATGACAAAGGCTAAACTTCTATTATTAACCTTTTGATGAATGTTTTGAAGAGTAGTATCTAATTGTTGCTCTTGTTCAACTTGAACAATGCTTGTGTGTAGCTCAATCTCCTAAAAACTTGATTCAAAATTATCCTTTTCAATAGAGGAAGGAAAATTTCCAAACAATGAGACAGCCTCTTCCAGCACGCTTTCTATCAATGTAACCACCTCTGGCTCTTCCTTACACCAGAAAGGAAACTGCTCATAATTTTCATTACTACTCAAAGAAAAACACTCCAAATCAGCCTTGTCTACCTCAACCTCATGTTGCTAACCTATGACTAGATCTATGCTTTCCTCATCATGCTCAACAAAGCATGGAAGATCATCAAATGAAGCTATGCAATCATGACTCACCTCACCCTTTTCAGCCTCTTTAGGCTGTTGTCCTGATTCTTGAACCTGCAACTCGACAACTAATTGCTTCTGACTTTCAAGCTCTTCATCATCACTGTACCAGCTACATACTTCAAACTAATTGTTGACATCTTGCTATTGTACCTTGTCATTGCTCCCTAAAATCTGCTCTTGGCCTTGATTTGTAGCTACTGCGAATGTGAGCAAGCTTTCCTCAACTTGGTTCACAAAATAAGGCAGCTCATTAGTGAGAACATTCAAAGATTCCTTAGGAGAAAGTTTCTCTTGTTCAATCTGCTGCTGCAAATGATAAACTACCAAAGCCAAACACAATGGGTTTACCTTTCTAAGCTCCTCAATGAAGAGTAAAGTATTTTGATTAGAGGTTTCACCCATGGATTCTTCAGGTGAAGAAGCCTAGGGAAATTCTTGGCTTTCCTACAATGAATATTGTTGGTCAAGGGCTAATCTGCAGTTGTACTAGGTGGGCTATAACCATTTCCCTTAACTTGTAAGGAATGAAAGCTTTGGAAATGTGGGATTTCTGGTTTAAGAGGTGGGTCCAAGGAGTTTAAAGATCTATCCTTCCTAAAACTTGGTATTTCAACTTTAGATATGCCAGGAATCTCACCCTGTGTAAAGCCTAGAAAAGCTTGGGTTGCATGCCTTTGAAACTGAGCAAGCAAAAGCTTTGTTTGTGCAACTGCTTCCCTCTCCAAATCTTCCTCAAACTGTGTTCTTTGGATTTATAATTCCTACCCATAAAGATAGGATTCATAAGCTAGCTCCTCCTGGTGTTGATGTTTCTGTACTTTAGAGTTTATAGAAAAAAAGATCTTCATAGTACATAGTTTAATTTGAATATTTGAAGGAGCTGGCAATTTGAAAATTATTTTTTTGAATTATTATTTTTTTCATCAAAAAGGGTTTGGTAACCATGGGTGGTAGGAAAAGACAAAAAATAAGATGTAGAAATTTAATGACACCCAAAGAAATTCAAGCAAATAAAGATAAGGAGGCAAAAAGACAAAGGGAAAGGAGAGAAAGGATTCGTCAAATGAAAGATTGGAAGGATCTAGTTCCAAGAATGCTCAAGAGAAAGCTGTGAATTATTAAATGAATGTAGATGATGCAAATGTGGAGATGGTGAATATGGAAGAAAATGCAATTACGGAGACAAACCCAACTATGCCTTCAACTTCAACTTTGAATGATATGAAAACAACTTCGGGTATGTCTTCAAATCCACCTCCCAATGATATGGAAAATGCATGTATTCAAACAATCTATCCAGGTATGTGTTCAAACCCAAGTTTTGATAATATTGATATTGTTTGTTTAGATGAAGCTAGATACACCATTGATGAGATCAATAATATTAGGGTTGAAACAATGCAGAAACAAAAAAATGATGAAATTATATCTTATGAGAATGCAAATGAGAATGAAATCCCTCATATTGATGAAAATGAGAATGAAATCCCTTTTACATTTGAAAATGAAAATGGAACCCCTTGTATGAATGAAAATGAAACTCCTTCTATGGATGAAGGTGAAAATGTTTTTTTTACAATTGAAACAGATGTGCTAGATAACCTTTGTGGTAAAGTTTCTTCAAGACAAATTAGAAATTATGGAAATAAAATATATAAAATGTTTTTTTATAGAAAGAAATTAGGATTCCAATGTCAACTCATGGTGCAATTGATGAGAATATTGAAAATGAGAAAAGTGATGAAAAAATTAGGTGTTTTTGTAAAATCAAAAAAGAAAGATGATTTAGTAGAACAAGTCATATCTAGTGTTGCTAATGCTATTGATGTTATTGGGAAGAAAAGTATATTGAAAGATAAGAATGTGGCTCATCATGCAATAAAAATTGCTCTAGTTGATAAAACAACTTCAAATAAAAGAATGTTAAGATTAGTCAATGTGTAAAAGTAAATCCTAAAACTTTGATAAGAGCTACTAAAAGAAGAGAAAGTATTGAAAAGGATCCTACTAATCAATGTTGGAGTTTTAGTGGTAGATTCCTAAGATCAGACATGAAACTAACTAATGAAATTAAATCTTTAATTAATAAATTTTGGCATGATAATACAAGAGTGTCACCTAACATTAGAGATGTCTTAAAATTAAGGGTGGGTTCCATAATTCATGAACCTCATCCAAAGCATCTCTTAGATATGACTCAAACTGAATTATATAAAAAAAATTAGATGCTTCAATCTTACCATTGAATATTAAAATAAGTCAAAGATCATTCGAAAAGTGTAAACCTTGGTATGTTAGAATTAATAAGCAACAAATCTCTTGTTGTTGTAAGACTCATGTACAATTTTGTTATTATTATGATATATTTTGATATATACGATGCACTTTTCATGCTAACCAAATTATGTAGGACATTTGTGGCATTAATATGCCGCCTAAAAGAGTCAAATATTTTATAGCAGGTTTGTTTTGTGATCCCTCTTTAAATAGAAACTCTTTTTTTTTAAAGCATGCATTTCTAGAGAATGAGATAGATGTGGTAGCTTTTCATTATTAGGAGAATGTATGCATGAAAGTAGTTTAGATGAATTTGGACAACAATTAGTGGATGTAAAAAAAATTAAAAAAGTTGTATTCTTTAAAAAATGGAAAAACTAGAAAACATGTTGAGCTAATTGTGGAAAAAGTTATTATGCATACTTTTATTAATTAATTTAAAGATAATTTTCTACCTAAATATGTTCAACACTCTCATAATGCTCATTGGCTTGATAATCAATTCCGTTTATGTAAAAACACATTCCCAATTGGAACTATATTGTCAGTTGTTGATTTTACTGAAAATTATACTCTTGCTCCACAAGAAGAAATTCAATCACAGTATTATAATTCAATGCAAGTAGCTATATTTTTTCACATTGTTTATAGACATGCAAAATATAGTACAAAAGATAATAGAAAATTTTTGAGAGAGTGCCATTTTTTATGTAATTGATAATCGATTACATTCATCTAAGTTTGTGCAATATTTTTCTGATATATTTTATAAAAATTTAAAAGAGAGAGGAATTTAAATGCTAAAACATCTCATATAGTTAGATAATTGCACGGGTCAATTCAAAAATGCTAGAATGTTTTATTGGTTATGTAGAGTTCATAAGGAAAATAATATCCAACACATATGGAGTTTTTTTGAAGCTGTTCATGGTAAGGGAGAACACGATGGAGTAGGTGCATGTGTGAAAAGAGATCTTGCTAGAGAGCAACTAAAATTTGAGGATGCTACAAAATTTAGAGATGCACGTGCAATTGTAGATTGGTGCAATACCAAATTATCTACAAGAACAAGTGAGAGCTCAATAATTTGATGCTTCTTTTGGTTAGTTGAAGAAAATGATATTTTTTCTCGACAAGATTGTAAAACAATTAATGGATCTGCAAAATGGCATTCATTTAAGAGTTCGATTGCAAACACATGGAAAATATGGACAAGGGAGTTGGCATGCTTTTGTCAATTTTGTATTGTAGGTGATTGGGAGGCATGTGAAAATATAGAATGGGTCGAACAATGGCAACAAAGAGCCTTAATGCTTACATCGACACATGTTCAACATGGAACGACAATTGAAGATAATCAATTATTTGCATTAAATGATTATGATCATGTTTTGGATCTTGTACAAGAAGGTACATTATTTATTGAGTTGAATTTTGTATGTATGCATGTTTATACATTTGAATTAAATATAAGTCACTCTTTACTGAATTTTGTATTTATTTTCACAGGACATGTGTATGTTGTTGTTGCACTTGAGGGGAATGAAGAGGAGACAGATTACTGGTTAGCTAGATGTGTTGAGAGAAAACATAAGTTAGTACATCCTAGAGTGGATGATGACAACTTTGAGTATCCAACTGGTTCAATGGTTGTTGTTGGCCCCTAGCTTCAAAAATATTTGATGAGAAAGAATGGCTTGCCTACATTTGAAGATAATGAAAGAAACAAGAATATTATACATTATTCACATCTGATTTTGGCAACCAATATAAAACTAGTTAGATGTCAAGGGAGGCCTGCTAATAATTTTTTATGGACACTTTCAATGGATAATCATGAGACAATCATAGATGCATTAAAAAAAAGAGAGGATGTAGATGGTACAATAGAGTAAATAAATATTGGTAAGTATATCTAGTTGTTTATATAGTTAATTGATATATATATTTGTATTTAATCATTTCCTAATTAAATTTTAATATCATTTTTTGTTTCAAGTCTCCCAAAATTAGATGCTTTACAAAAAAGAGAGGAGATGCACATATATTACAATGGAATTTGAATCTAGAGATAGGTAACTATATATAGTTCTAGATATATTTAATTGATAGTATAAATTCATTCTCTCAACTCACCTTAATCCACCCTCTTGAATCCCCTTAATCCTCTCTCTTACATCCCTTTAAGTCATTTTATCAACTCCCCTTAATCCACCCTCTTGCATCCCCTTAATCCACTACCATACATCCCTTTAATCCATTCTATCAACACCCCCTTAATCCACCCTCTTACATCCCTTCAAGTCATTCTATCAAATCCCCTTAATCCACCCTATTACATCCCCTTAATCCACTCTCTTACATCCCTTTGAGTCATTTTATCAACTCCCCTTAATCCACCTTCTTACATCCCCTTGAGCCATCCTCTTAAAGGACTCTCATAATTCCCCTTAATCCACCCTCTTGCATCCCTTCAAGTCATTCTATCAACTCCCCTTAATCCACCCTCTTGCATCCGCTTAAGTCATCCTCTTAAAGGACCCTTAATTCATATCCTCTTACATCCCCATAATCCATAATCTTGAATTCCTTAAGTCACTCTCATAATTCCCCTTAAGCCATCCTCTTAGGGCCTGTTAAATCACATCATAAGGTTCATGACATGCATCCCCTTAATCCACTATCTTACATCCCTTTAAGTCATTCTATCAACTCCCCTTAATTCACCATCTTACATTCCTTCAAGTCATTCTATCAACTCCCCTTAATCCACCCTCTTGCATCCCCTTTATCCTGTCTCTTACATCCCTTTAAGTCATTTTATCAACTCCCCTTAATCCACCCTCTTGCATCCCCTTAATCCACTATCTTACATCCCTTTAATCCATTCTATCAACTCCCCTTAATCCACCCTCTTACATCCCTTCAATTCATTCTATCAAATCCCCTTAATCCACCCTCTTGCATTCCCTTAATCCACTCTCTTACATCCCTTTGAGTCATTTTATCAACTCCCCTTAATCCACCCTCTTACATCCCCTTAAGCCATCCTCTTAAAGGACTCTCATAATTTCCCTTAATCCACCCTCTTACATCCCTTCAAGTCATTCTATCAACTCCCCTAAACCCTAAACCCTAAACCCTCTTACATCCCTTCAAGTCATTCTATCAAATCCCCTTAATCCACCCTTTTGCATCCCCTTAATCCACTCTTGCATCCCTTTGAGTCATTTTATCAACTCCCATTAATCCACCCTCTTACATCCCCTTAAGCCATTCTCTTAAAGGACTATCATAATTCCCATTAATCCACCCTCTTGCATCCCCTTAAGCCATCCTCTTAAAGGACCCTTAAGTCATATCCTCTTACATCCCTATAATCCATAATCTTGCATCCCTTAAGTCACTCTCATAATTCCCCCTAAGCCATCCTCTTAGGGCCTGTTAATCCATATCGTAAGGTTCATGACATGCATCCCCTTAATCCATTATCTTACATCCCTTTAATCCATTCTATCAACTCCCCTTAATCCACCCTCTTACATCCCCTTAAGCCATCCTCTTAAAGGACTCATAATTCCCCTTAAGCCATCCTCTCAAGACCTGTTAAGCCATATCCTAGGGTTCATGAGATGCATCCTCTTAAACCATCCTCTTAACTCCCCTTAAGACATTCTCTTAAGACCTCCCTTAAGCTATATATCCTCTTAGGTCCCCTTAATCAATTCTATGGCAAACATCTTTTGAATTTATATGGAATTTACTATATACTGTTCTTTTCTCGCATGAATTTTTTTCTTAAATGACTTATAAAAATTGTAGTTACTTACATTAATTATTTTTGTAGGTTCTCATCAAGTAGGTCTATGAAGTGATTGTTGAATTAAAAAATTATTTTATCAAGAGACTATGTAAATATCAATTTTTGGTCTTCACCTAAAAGTTGATAAGTTTTAATTGTATCTACATGCACATATATGTTTCATCATATTATATAGTTGTAATAAACATCTTGATATACATTATATATGTTTGTTTGATGTCACTTTTTAAATATCTTGTTCTAATTTTACAGATTATACATTTCATGTCTTGTATTTACCACATTTTATATAATTATTCAATTGTATAGATTATACATTTTATACATACAAGGAGATAGTTTTTTTGTTTATTGATTCAAATATTTGCTATCTAATTGAAAAATAGTTAAAATTACCTACCCTTAATTTATTATGAATATGATCTAAACTATTTAAGGAGTGTTTTAATTTGTCACCTAACCATGTGATAAATTATATATATTCAATTTTATTCTAGATAAGAATTTATATAGTGCGTGTAATACTTGAAAATTAGATAAAATATAAATATAGATATGTATGAGTGCATATAATCATGAAAATGAACATAACACGATATCATAATTGACTACATATATAATCATCATATTAAAGTCAACTGATATAAATAAACACAAATATGATAATAACATGTTCAAAGTAAAACTAGAGATATATAGTCCATAAAATTTATATGTCAAGTCCAACACATATTTAAATAAAACTAGAGATCTATAGGCCATAAAATATAAAACCATCTAACTTTCAGGTTGATCGGTCAAATCAAGTCTCCTCTTTGTTCCATGTTGACTAGATGTACCCACATCATGTTGTAAAAGAGTACAAGAAACTTGAAATTAGATTTAGATTTATTTAGAAATTTTGATATAATTAAACATATTTAAACTTGAAAATATAAACTTTTAGATAAAAATAAATTTGATTAAATATCTAGTAAAAATAGTAAAAATGATTTCTAGTATGCATAAATTACCATATGATAATGTGAATCTGTAACCGGCACATTTTCTTTAACGGGTAGCATAATTGTCACTTGAGAAGATGCAAATGCCTAATCTACTATATCTTGCATATTCATATAAAGCAAACAATATGTGAAAACCTCGAATATATATATATATATATATATTTAAAACATTCGTAAAAATTGTATAGGATATTTAAAGTAAAGTTTACAACCTCAAATGATATGACCTCATGATCACGCACCTAATATTTCCCATGCATAAATGTCGATGATGTCTTAGGTGTGCGGCCCACCATGGGTATCTCATGAAATTCCTACATATAGATGTATAACAGTTCATATAGATCATTGACACATGTGTATGTAAATGAAAAAATTAAATTAGATCTATGATGTTTATTTAATTTAAACTTAACAAAATTTTGAAAGCACACACCTGAGCTGATGATGTCTCAGGAGCACTCACCACTGTAACTTGTGGTTGGTTAGTACTAGGTATCATATGACCTCCCTGAATCTAGATATATTATATCAATTCACAAATGCGTCCAAATTCAAATTAAATTAGATGTATATCCACACAAATTATTTAATATATATTAGTTCAAGTACCTATCCAAAAGGTGAGCCCAGATCTACAACACTCAACATATACACACGGTGATCATATTGAGTTTCATGCATCACGTGATCATGCATCTACACCAAACACTTATTCAATTAATATTATATTATATATATAATTTGATGTTATTATTTACATGAATTTTTCACATTTCAAACTTGAATTAAATTTAAGTTCAAAAGATGAACATACCTGTGTAGGATGATCCTCAGAATATAATAAATTTAGGTATGACCCCGTCCCAGATGCATGTGTGTCACTTGAATTGGATGTCTGAGTATCCCTATAGCCCGAGCCTCTATGCTCTCTATTGGCCACTTCAGTGGCCACGTGTGTAGTATGTTGAGTGAGATGTTCTGAAAGTGAACTAAATTCTCCTAATGTTGATAACATGGTCTACTGCTGAAATGCAACAGGAACACCAGGAGGAGGAGGAACAATAGGAGCAATTGGAGCATGGTTTTGAGGATCGACACGTGCTCCTAGTCTATGTTGGGGCATGCTACACCCAACTCCCTGAAATGACCTCATATCAAAATAGTTTTGTTTTTTACGCAACTCAAACTCAGCCCATAAATTTCTCAAAAAGTATAAGGGCGCCTCACTGTTACCATGTGGTGGATTATCAAACACCATCCACCATTTGTCCCAAAAATGTGCAGCTATCTATGGGTGCCTACACCATAAAATTGAAATTTGTTTTTTCGTGGGTGGAATGGGTTGGTTTGTTTGGGGGTTAACAAAATATTGGCACATGGCTTGTTTGGTAATTTTCAGGTCATTTATTTCTTTATATGACAATCCATCTGCATAGAATTGTCTCCTCTCTTCTCTCCATTGATGGAACCTAACTAGGTCTACATCAATAGATCAAACAAAATTGACAATAGTTTGCATCGTAGATGCAAACCGTGCAAGATGGGGAGGGACTCTAGGTTCATTTTTTATGAGATCTATATTTCCTTGAATGATAATGAGGTTTGCTCGAATATTCTCTCTTAATTGATCTTCATCAACTTCAGGAGGGTGTGGGGGGTTAGCAGTGGAGAATATGGAGGTGTGCTAGGGTTTTGTTCATGTGGTGGATTGGGATGTACAGGATCTATAGGAATTTCTTGATTGGGAAAAAAATCCTCTAAATTAAACATTGGATCCATGTGAGCAATGATATGGCAACTGCATGTTAAACAATTAAAAAATATATATCAACAAATTAATTAAATAATGCACACAATTTGAAAGTTATTTAAAAATTGCATTGAACATGCACAAATTCAAAATATATTTCATTTGAATTCCATTCAATTTATAACATTATAAAATCCATAACATTAAAAATTCATAGCATGTACACGCATTAAATTGAGTCTAGTGTGGGGTTGTTAATATGAAGGGTAGAAATGAAATTATGGGGTTTTATTAAAATTTATTTAATCTTATTCATTACTTTCAAATAATATTAAAGATAAGAATGAAAAATTAATAGAATACATTGAAAGGGACACATAGATATATGCTATTGACCTAATTGCAATGTATAAAATATAAAAAAAGATGAGTGACCAAGCTCTATTCACCAATTGATCCCCTTAAGAAATGTCAAATTCCCCCTTAAGACATCGATTTACGATTTAGGGTGATAGGATGGCTTAAGGGGATCTATGTGTAGTAAGGTCCTAGGACAAAATGGTCCATGGCTTAAGGGAATAAAATTTGGTGGAGTTGCCTAAGGCAACCAAATTTCATTTTAAGGTCCTACAACAAAATGAGTAGATGTATTAATCAAGTATGACATAGAATTTAATTAAATCCGAGGACATAAATTCATTTATCTAAATTTTCAAATTTCATGATAAGAGACACAAGATCTCTATAGTGGGACAAAGTAGTTAAGAAGAAATTATAAGTTTAACACTAACATTAAAATTTATAATCTCATTCATTGTTGTCAAAGAATACTAAAGATAAGAATGAAAAATTAATAGAATACATTCAAAGGGACACATAGATATATGCTAGTGACCTAATTGCAATGTACAAAATAAACAAAGATGAGCTTGAGCTCTATTCACCAAATTTTGAGAACTTCTTTTATACCCTTAAGAAATGTCATATTAGGACCCCTTAAGACATCGATTTATGATTTAGGGTGATAGGATGGCTTAAGGGGATCCATGGCTTAAGGGAATAAAATTTGGTGGAGTTGCCTAAGGCAACCAAATTTCATTTTAAGGTCCTACAACAAAATGAATGCTAAATTAGGGTTTAGGGTTTAGATAAATAGAGATTTTATGACATGAAAACATATAGAAGACACATGAATAAATTTTTACAAGTAAATGAGAAACCCTACAACCTAAACTTAGTGCTTTGAATAAAATATGTGGCATTCTAGGAATAACTTCAATATATCAACAATTAGGAATTTTAGATTTCAATTATAAGTTGTTGAGTTATGATGGATATTGAACCTATTTGGACCTCTAAGCACTCTTGGATGATTTAAAAAGGAAGAGGGGATCTAAAGTGATTTAGACCCAATTTTTTTTCTAATCATATATTTTTTGAAACTTTTCTATGGCGTGGACTCTTCCTTTGAATATTTATATAAATTCTAGACGTGCATGGGTTTTCAAAAAAGAAACTAACTACCACTAAGTGAGGAATCAATTGATCAAATCAATAAATAAATAATCTTAGAAAATAAACCTTTGGTTACAGAATTGACTTGCATTTATGAATCATCTATCAAGTTTTTCAAAAAAGTAATTTGAATTTTCCAAATTGAAATGTTCATGCTACAAGTTAGCTTTCATACACTAGTTTAGAGAAAGTACAACATTTAGTTTTCCTAATCTAGAAAAATGCCACTATGCATGAGAGTTAAAATAGGAATTAGATTACACACAACCTATAGATCTTACGAATAACATCCTATAAATTAAGGCTTAAATATGATCATAATGCATCCTTACATAATTCACAAAGGATCTCATCCAAATAAAAGAAATGGGTAGAAATCATTCATGCTTCACATTTTAATATTTATTTGATTTAATAACATTTATGTGTCTAGCTCTATCCATATTGCACATAGTCTAGATTAACAATTATGACTTTCATTTCTATTTTTTTTTAAGAGAATACATCATACACTTTATAAGCTAACAACATTGATATAGAGTGATTACATGCTCATATCAACTAGCATCATGATATATGAACTTATTAAATCAAGCCCATAGTTTCACATGAGGTACATTATTTTACTTCACTAGTACACTTTCTCAAGTTAAATTATACAATCATGAAGTTTCTGAGATAAAATTAGCTATCAAATTTATATTATGTGAACATATTATAATTAAATAAATTTGTTGGTTAATATATAGATCTATGCATTGATTGTTTGTACCTCCTTTATTAGTCAATTATGAATTTCATTGGTAGTTGTGTGGATCACCAATGACATACCAAAGTGTACCTAACCTATGGACTATAATTTGTGATCCCTCCCTACATGTTATGTCATCAAATCTTACTACACATCCTTATTTTACCTCTTCTATTATATCACATGCCCCTAATATTGAATTTTTCATCACTTCCACCCTAAATAAACTAAGAACCATGAGTGAGAGTGAAAATCATACAAAGAAGGTTATGTCAAATATAAAATGTAATCTAAACCTCCTTGAGGAGCCCTAATTTAGGGTTTTAGGTTTACATTCTAGGGTAAATATCCCATTTTAGGGTTATGTAAATTAAGGTAAATAGGGTTTTATGTTTACATTTTAGGGTTTAGGTCCAAGGATTAACCTGTGTAAATTAGTTTTTAGGGACCTATGCAAATTTTGTAACCTAGGGTTTCTAGGGTTTTGATTTCTAAGTTAAATGTGTCCAATTTAGGTTTAGTTTTTATGGTTTTCAATTTACAATTTAAATTTCTTTGTTTCATTGATGTTTTTGGTTTTTTAAATGCAATTAAAAACTATAAAACATTGAACTAAAACACACTAAACAAACAAAAACTAAATAGTAATTACAAAATAAGAAAACAAGATATAAAGAAAAAAAAAAGGAAGAATTCAACCAACTTGGAGGTCAATGAGGTTGGTTGTGTTAATGGGAGGAGGTGGCAGTCAAATTTTTCTTCAATCAAGGCCTTTTAGATGCATACGCGATCTCCTCTATTCTTCTCAGACGCAGACTAAAATGGTGAGAAAAATGAAATACAGTCGCTTATTAAAAAAAAATATACTTTCACAAAATGTATACATGTTATAAACGTGTATGTTCTTCATAACGTGTACGTGTTTCGGTTCACGTACCCAAAGCTAAATGTGTACGCGTTTGGTTTCAAGTTTGGGTACCCTATCTGTAATGCGTACGCATTTTTTTAAAAAAAGTGTACGCGTTTCTTGCCAAACATTTTGCTTTGCTTGAAATTTCCCCTCTTCATGTACCCAACTTATTTCTTTTACCCCTACCAATCTGTTTTCTTCACGATATGTATATGTGATTAAGAATGATTGAAATTTTTCTAGTAGAATCCAAGCTTTCTACAAAATGTATTTCAAGTTTCAATTATGAATTTTATTTTCCTTAAAAGCATTCAAAATAATGAGGGAATCTCCTTGAATATGAATTTTAGATATTCTCAAATTTAACCCAATTTCCAATCCGAAAAGAAATGCTTGTGCTTCTGCAATGTTATTACTACCACAAGGTAAATGAAAAGATCTCATTGCTATTACCCCCCTAAATGAATCTCTAATACAAATACATGTGCCCAAGATATCTAGATTTCCCTTTAATGTTCCATCAAAGTTAATTTTTGAAAAACTTGGTGAATGAGTCTTCCACCTTATTGTACTCCTATCAACTTTTGCCTTGATATTCTTGTGCAAACTCCCATCAAAAGGAAGTTTTATGTCCTAATTTTTTAGAATGGTGTCATCCCAGCTTGTGAAAAGAGAGCCAATTCTTTTGTGCTTTTGAACATAAGAATTAACTACTTCAAAAATAACATTTTCAATCTTCACTTTGACTACCTCTACTGATGTTGATACCTTCCTAAGTATCTACATATTGTTTTCCCACTAGATATTCCAAATTACCACTGTCGGTATAATCTACCATATACACACAAAAAAGGAACATTTGTACAAGATCAACCAACTTTGAAAGAGTTCCCATAAAGAATTTGGTAATGAAGCATACAGACTTAAATTATTAACAGCAAACTTCCAACAATTTTGGGTAAAACTACATTGAATAAACAAGTGGCCAACATCTTCATACTCCAAATCACATAATGGGAATTTAAAAGGATCCATTATCTTCAACTTAGCTAAAAGATCACTTGTTAATTTATCCTTTTTCTCAAAGCTAACCATGTAAATCTCCCAGCTTTGGGTAGATTTTTATCATTCCAACAGAATGAATAAGCTCTTTGTGAAACTATTTGCTCCCTTCTTCTACTCAAAGCTTTGTAACCTTTCTTCACTAAATATGAACCATTTTTTTATGGTTCCCATACAATCTTATTTATTTTAGCTGAAAGAAAAACAACTCTATCCTTTAATATCTTTTGGAGTAGAGACTATTGACCAGCTGGCAGTGAAGAATTTACAAAGTCTTTCCAAATAAATTTACCAGTTAAGGCATCTGTAGACTAAATATAATCCAAAAAAATTTCACCCCATTCCTTAGTCATGGTTTCCATTGCATTTTGAAGTTCAAGAGAATATTGTAATGTACTATTTCCATTCCACAAATATCTCCAAAACTTCACACTTGCACCATTATGAATTTCCCATGTGATATGCAAGGTTATAAGCTTTCTACAAGATACTACAAAGTTCCACATGGCCAAACCACTTAGTGGATTTGATATGGTGAAAATTCTTGATGAGTTTGCGTCATCTAAATATTTAGTTGGCATTACCTTGCACCACTTAGCTTCTAATTTTTCATACATTTTCCAATTGATCTTCGCACCAAAAGCCTTGTTTCTATTTTAAATATTATGAATACCAGCACCTCCATGAAGTTTTTCCATCGCCATATTTTCCAAAGAGATTAATGGCACTTTTTTCTATTCATCAATACTGCCTTTCCAAAGGAAATATTTGATAATTTTCTCTATCTTTATTATTAATAATTTAGGAGCTTTAAGAACTTCCAAGAATTAGTTTGGGATTGTTGATAAAATAGATTTGACTAACAAAATTCTTCCTAACAAAGACAACCGTTTTACTTTCCACATCGGAATCCTTTATTTTATCCTTTCAATTACTTTATCCCAATATGATGCTTTATTTGAACCCATGAAAAATGGAATACCGAAGTATGAACAAGTTGATTATGCTTCTTGAAAACCCAAATGTTTGATTATCCTATTCCTTATGCAATCCTTTGTGTTGAACACATAAATTTTGGATTTGGTTGCATTAATCTTTGACCAAAAACTAATGAATATTTGTCCAAGACTTCTTTTACTTGAATAGCTTCATCAATTGATGACTTTCCAAACAATATGGTATCATATATGAAAAGAGAATGTGTCATTGAAATACTCATGTTTGGTATAGTGATACCCTAAAATAGCCCTTTATTGTGCTTCTAATGAATATATCTAGTCAAGGCTTCTTCCATAATTATGAATAGGAAAGGGGATAAAGGATCCCCTTGTCTCACCCCCTATGTTTTCCCAAAGAAACTGATGGGAGGACCATTTATTATGACTGCAAACTTAGCCCCTGATAGGCAGGAAAGAATCCACCTCCTCCATTTTCCACAAAATCCAAGCTTAGAAAGTACTTTAACTAGAAAGCTCCAATCTACATTATAATAGGGCTTCATCATGTCTAACTTGACAATGAAAGAATGAAAATGATTAGTAGGAGTGGAATGAAGAGTTTCTTGACCAAAATTGCCCCTTTAAATGTTTCTTTTCTTGGAACAAAGCATCTGTACTCATGAGAGATGATTTTTGGGATAAGGTGATGCAACCTAAGATAGATAGCCTTAGTGAAGATCTTATAAATTATGTTGCATAATGATATTGGCCTAAACTCTACAATTTTTTTAGGATATTTCACTTAAGGTAGGATTATAATATTTGTGACATTGAACTATTTAAGCATATTCTCCATCCTCCTTGATTCTTCCAATGCCCAAAGCAAATGAAAGTAAACAAATTTCCAACATTTTCGAAAAAATATGGTTGTGAACCCATTAGGATTAGGTGCCTTATCTAGAGGAAAGGAAAATACAACCTTTTTCACTTCATTCATTGTGAAAGATCTCATTAGATAATCATTATCCTCACCTTGAATGATCAGGGTTGTAGCATCAAGCAGTTCCTTTTCATCATTAGTATAATGCCCATTTTTATTTTGAGGTGCAGATAAAAGTTTAGAAAAAGATCTTACTTCTTCCCTGTTGATATCTTGTTCCTTTGTTAGCCAATTACCTAATGAAATATCTTGCACAAAAAAAAAATTGCAACCCTTTTAACCTAAGTAGAAGCATGGAAGTACTTGGTATTCTGGTCCCCCTCTTTTAACCATAATTCACACATTTTTTCCTATAGTAAATCTCTTCTATTGCACATAGCTCATCCCATTCCTCCTGCAACTACTTATGCTTATCATACAGTTTAGCATCTAATCCATTATGAATGATGTGTTCATGGATTTCTGTTAATTATTTAAATATTGGATCTTTCTATTGAAATATATTCTTAAACACCTGAGAATTCCAAGATTTAATTTGTTGCTTCACATGCATCATCTTTCTAACATAATTAAAACATTTGGGAACCCTTCTCATACAGAGCATTCACCCACCATTGATGGGGAAGAATCATATGTGGATCTCTAAACCACATAGATTCAAACTTAAATGATGATTTACATTTTGGAATAGAAGCATTTGATATTAACAAAGAAATTTAATAATGATCTGATCCTATATAAGGGAGAATTTTGGATTTCAAACAGTGTTGCATCATAAACTAGTTTAAAGTTACCAGATATCTGTCTAGTCTCTATGTTATTTGTAAAAATCCCTTCCTCCTATTTTTCCAAATAAACATACCTTTGATCAGAACAATATTCCTTAATGCATTAGTGATAATGAATGAATTGAAATCTTCCATGACTTTCTGGGGTGGGCTAATACCTCCACTTTCCTCCTATAATGAGACTATTGCATTTATGTCCCTTGTTAGAATAACTCTATCATTCCTAAAACCATTTAAAACTTGTGTGACTTCATCCCACAAACCTTTATTGTTAGTTGTGGAGACTGGCCCATAGATATCTTGAACATCATGAACTTCAGATCAAATTTTACAACCTCCAATAATTGCCAGTTATTCTCATTCCTATATGAGTTCACATTAACTACCTTTAGATTCCACAAAACAATGAGTCCCCTTGAAGCCCCTTGAGCTAGTGAATGGGAAAATTTCCATTTTTTCCACTTCTAAACAAATGCTACATATCTTGCCATTGATGTTTTGGTTTCCTGTACATAGTAAAACAATGTCGGCTCCACAAGCATCAATTTGATTCTTGATTTGAGCATCTTTTTTAGGGGCATTGATGCCCCTAAAATTCCAAGATATAATCTTCATTAAATGCAAGGAGAGCAACACTCATCAAATAATTTTGACCTCACTGAAGTAAGGATTTTTTTCGATAATATTTCAAAATCATATGTCTTGACAAGTTTGTTTTCTATTAACGCCTGAGACTACTATTGGTCAGATCCTACAAGAAGAAGCTTTGGAAAAAGTTACAACTGGACCCTGCATGGTGCACTTTCTTATCACCAAAGAATCCCTTAAAATTAGACATAGTTGATAAATGAATTGAGGAGTCTGCAAACATCACTTTCCAAACTATGTCACTTCAGTGTTGCTCTAAAAGTTGAGGCCAAGATGGGCAATATAAATTTAGTGAGTATATTTAATATAATTTAATATTCACTAATATTTAATAAAATATCCTTTATAAGATGAAATAAAATAAAAACTATATCATAGTATTAATATCATCAATTTATATGTCATAATAGTGGAATCAATGGGTCATCCACACTAATATAGTATATATGACCAAAAGGGTAATTTTTAGTCTATTATATATGACTTTGTGAATAATCATAATAGTCTCCTTATTTACCAAACTTAGATCCATTCCTCAAGTGAACCTATGTTAATTTGGTTATCCCAAAAGTAGGAGATCTGTCTCACCCTTTTTCTCATCTCTTGTAGATTTTTATTGTGAGTTTAGTTTTAGTGATCATATTGGTGTCTAGAATATTATAAGTTTAATATAGAGTGATCATACATTCCACATAGACTCAAAAAAATATTTTCTTATTCTATAAATTAACAATTGAATATGCCACATAACGCCCTAAACGAGCATTGAACAATAGATTTATGTGATATTTACAACAATAAAACTCTCTCCAATAAACCTCTTTGTACATATATCAAGCCATCTACCACTCTCTTTAGTAAATAATACTCTCAAAGATGACCACACTTGATATAGTTCCTTTATAAAAACTAATAAATAAGAGAATTGTTGGTCTGCTATCTAAAAAATGTAATAAATCATGATTATATCCTAATAATATTAATTCACCATAATCTATACAATGCCAATGCACGTGCACTATAATTTCCATATGGTAATGTGGCAATGGAAAAATTATCCCTTCTACTTTTCCTTGCTTGTTTGGTCCCTCCTTGTAAATTGGGCTTAATGGTGCCTTCATGTGTTTGAAAAATCCACATTAGGTCTTGGGCCCTTGTGAACTAATGAACATAAATGGTACCTTGCTAAAGTGTTGTGAAGTGTTGCAACACACTTTCACACTTTTCTAAGGTTTTATCAATTAATTGAACCTAATAAACCTTAATCATGCCTTATTTAAAGTGTTCTAAAGTTTTGTAACATACTTTCACACTTTCCTAGGATTGTCATTAATAATTGGGCTTTATTATGCTTTAATTGGCCCTATTTTGCATCCACAAGCCTCATTTAATGCATCTTTTCGAGTATAATCCAAACACAAATCAATATCCAATCATAATTTAGGTGCTTTTAGCTTGTGTGGCCCACATTTAGTGATCTGGGACTCATTCGCCACCTTTGGCAAATGAGTCCCACCTAGGTTTTTGGGTCTCAAACCTGGTTTCACACCATTATAAGCATTTTTAAAAATGGTCCAATAAATTATGCCTAATGGGACTCATTCACCACATTGGGTGAATGAGTCCTGTGTGGCCCAAAATCAAAATTAATTCAAATTATTGGTAGGAATTTATTCTCCTAGATCTAATGTCACCTTGTAGTGTTGTAATTTCGGGAATTCTTGCATAATTAAGTATTAATACAAGTTTTTTTCACTCATTTTCACCCCAAGCATTCAAGTATTCATCCTAATAGCAAAGTTGAGATTACAAGAGATTCAAGAATTCACAAGAGAATTCAATAGAATTCAAGGGTAGATTATCAAGCATTTTAGAGCATTATTCAAACATCGAGCATCGTGTCAAAGACTTCATGCATCATGTTTGTTTTTGAGAAAACAATTGCGATGTAGGGTTTTCATGATTCAAGCTAGCAATTTATTCACGATCTATCTTATTCAAGAAAGAGTCAAGATCTACATCCATTGGAGGCATCTCATTCATGTTTGTAGCACTTCATTGTTAGGTTTTGGTGAGCTGTAACATCATATTTTGTTCATTCATCATTCCCCATTCCTATTTCATTTCATTTCAAGGTTTGATTATCAAAACGGGGTTTGACCAAGGAAAACCCCTATCCACTAACCAGAAAACCTTTTTCCCTCTCTTTAGTGTGTGATTTGCAGGTTTAGATTGGAGACACATTGAGGAGAAAGTTTGGAGAGAGTTGTCAAAATGCCTAAAAATTGTCAAATTTGTTATTAAGCATTGGAGACCATTGGAGAACACCTATAGGTTGATTTTTAGAGATTCAGATCCGAAAAATTGAAGAATCACATTGTGAAGATTGATAAGAGAAAATTCAGATCCTGAAGTTCTAGGAAACCCTAAGTCCAAACCGATTCGCCACTTCTGGCGAATGAGTCCCAAATTAGGTCAAAATTCAGATTTTTACAGATTAAGATACCCATTTGCTAGATTCTTGTTCCTGCACAAGAAAAAAAATATTGGATTGATTCACCTAGCTTGGTGAATGATTCCTAGTTAGAATTTCTAGCATTTCAAGCCTCCTCTAGTCATCTGTAGATTCCTAGGTGCACACATTTCATCTTACAACTTATTTTTTTGTTTTTATACATTTCTAGGTCATCTTGTAAATCATTGCATCATACTAGGTTTTAGTATTACATATTGCATTTCATATATCTTTCCAAGTATTAACTTGGTGGTGAACCCCTCATTAGTTTATAATCAACCTCTAGGACAACCCTATTGCAAGATCTCTTTCTCCTTTGCATTGAGATCTCTAGGGTTATCCTTCAATGAAATGATTGGAAAGTGGGTGTACTCTATGTCCTAAGCCATACGAAATAACTCTAACCAACCATTTTTTGTTGTTTTATTTTGTTGAACCTACATTTAGAACATCATAATTCTAATTTGGAGTGCATCGTCATCCTATATTTTGCTTGCATTAACATTGCATTAGGGTTTGCATTCGTTAATTGGCATTCTAGGGTTTTAAAATTTTACATTAGTGAAAGTTCATATAGCTTGCATTTTTGCATCCTAAATTGGTGAAAATCATGTAAAATCTATATTTTCACCTAGTTTACAGATCATACAACATAAAAATCATAAAAAGTAATTGAAAATTTTTGAAAATTTTGAAACAAAAAAGCTTATTGGGACCCATTTGCCACCTTGGGCGAATCAGTCCTTGTGCAAATTATGCACTACATTTTTCAAAATTCAAAGCTCTATTTCTAAGCTTTTGTTTGATGTTAATACCTTTCTATTATAGTTTACACGTTTTCTATTCCAATCAATTCATTGCATCTAGTTTAAATTATTCATCTTGTGCATTGCTTAAAATCAAAATTGCATCTACAACATTTCATTTCACATTGTTGCATAGTTTAGAATCCAAAATTTGCATCATGGATATGTGCTTTGGTTAGTTTTGGATGTCCTTGAAGTCCTTAGTGGATGTGATGAGTCTAGTTTATGGTTTAATTTTGGTGGAATTTATGATCTATTTGTTGAATTTTTCATGAACCTTGATGTTTGAATGTTGATATTTCCTCAAAACCACAAACATTAGGCCTAATGTTATCTCTACAAATCTTTAATGACACTGACATGTTATATGGACTATCTGTGTTAATTCTACATGTGGATTAATGAATTCTATTTAAGATAGTTATAGATATGTGATTATTGTTTGTACTGATATTTCCATGTAGATATGATTCGAGGCTACTAGATTGAGAAGATTCTACTAGCTGGTCATTCACCATAACAGCTAAAAAAGTGGTCATGCAAAGGTCAACGAAGGGAATCATTCAAAGAGGTCAATGGAGGGACATTCCTCATGCAAACTGAGTTGTAACCACCTTGTAAATGATCTTTATTGATGTTGAGTGAATATAGGCATTACTATTGTGCTAAATCTACATTGAGGCAAGCACGTCTAGCTAGATTCCATGCATGCATAACCACCTCTCCACTTTCTCTGCTCTCCCTAAAGTGGCATCCTCCTAGTTCATGGAGTTGACCACCTTGCTTAGTTAGTCACTTCTTTTCCTATAAATAATTCAGATGATCCTTCTCAGAAGGTTGCATGATCTAATGATGTATTTGCATTCTTAGTTTTTCAGCAATATAGTACACTGCTCTATTGTACTCATGTTTTCCAATGAATAAGATGAAGTTATAAATATGTGCATCTGAGTTTACATTAGTTTTAGAGGATGCTCATTCAAGGGGGGCCACTTGGTGAGAATTTTGTCCCTAGTTTAGTTATTACTTTTTGTTAATTAGTTAAGAATCTGGCACTGACTATTCCTATAGCCACTAGAATTTTATTTTGTGACTATTCTTGTAGTCAAAGCAGAAAGAGTAGTTTCTTGTTTGTTTGCTCAGATTTTCATTTATGTGATGCATTTCAGCTTATCATAGTTGTTGGTTGATGTCCAGTACTTATGTTATTTCCTTCTAAGCAATTTACCTTCAGCATTGTGTTTTTCTTAGTTGAAGAATGAATATGGCTACTTTGGATCCTTAGTGTACATATTGTGTTGACCCATTTCAAGTTCATGTCCTTGGGTTGACAAGTTAAATGCACCTTCATGATGATTGAATGGCTATTTAGTTTAGATGTCCAATCTATGAATGACTGTTGTAAGGGCTTAGTTGTTAGATCATTGTAGGAGGCCAACATTTTTGGTGCCATTGATAGGGATGGTGTCAAACTAGGGAGTTCTTTGGAGTCATTGGTAGTTTTCTTGTTGTAGTATTTCTGAAATTTGTTCTTAGTATACCCCTTATTTAGGAACTAATGATCCCCCTTATTATTTACCAATTCTTTGTGTGAGCTAGCTGATAGTGAGTTTATACTACATACATAGAGCAGGGAGAAGAGATGTTTATGGGAGATTCCTTCCTAACAATCCTAATCCATTCTAGCTAGTTAAATATTGGAACCTGCCAAGAGAAGAAGAAGAAGATCCACACCCCTTTGTTGATGCATTTCCTGATCTATATTGGAACCTTCCAAGAGAAGAAGAAGAAGAAGAAGATCCACACCCATTTGTTGATGCATTTCCTGATCTGACTAGTTCTAAATTTTCCTCTGAAGACCAAAATTAGCTTGAGAATCCCTTTTCTTTGGAACTACATCAAGCAAGCATGGGTGATGCAAATAGAAACAAACCTAACCAACCAACTTTTCCTTTCCCCATTGCTCATCAGAATGAAGTAGACAACCTCAAATATATCCTGCTTCAGTCCTTCCCAAGTTTTATGGACTTGTCACAAAAGATCTTGATACCTTCTTGTTCAAGTTTGATATACTCTGTAGGAGTTATGACTATACCACTGATGTCCATAGGCTTAAGCTATTTCCTACCACTTTGAAAAAAGCTACATTAAGATGGTTCATGAGCCTAGGCAAAGATACTGTGGAGACATGGGATGACATGAAGAAAAAATTTCATGAGAAATACAAGGAGTGTTGCAGGGGCAATGACATGAGAGGAGGTGACATTTTTTAGGATGCAACAAAAGGAAGATGAGATCTTGGAGAATTACATTGCAAGGTTTTTGTTTTTTATACAAAAATCTCCACACCATACACTTCATGAAGACTCAAAAAAGTTGCTTTTCCTGAGAGGAATCAATGGAAGTTGCATTGATTCCTTGAACCTAATGGGAGGAGGAGATATCTCCTGAGTTCTTTGGGAGGATATCAAGAAGATATGTCAAAACTACTCTAGGGCAGCTTCAAAGAAAGCGAGAGCTTACCAATATTCCATGGGTAAGTCATCTACCACTGGAGTTTCAAGAATGGAGATTACTCATTTGCTAGTAGACTTCAAGCAAGACATTATAAACAATCTAGCTACTTAGCTGGATACACTTCAAGCCAAGAAGAAACAAGAGGAGGCAGAGAAAACATTGGCAAATATTGCTCCCATTGTAAACAAAAGAAGAGGGATTGCAGATGCAAGATGGTAGCTAATATTGAAAGCAAGCAGATTGCACCTGAGTTCAAGCCAATTCAAATTGAAGAATATCAAGTCTACTATGTTGCACAAAGGAGACCTTGGGCTCCAAGCCAAGGTATGCAATGAGATCCACTCTCTTTTGTTGGGCCATATTTCAATTTTTATTCATCTGGTAACCAATGGTAGACCCCATATCCATCCAACTATGGAGGATATCCACCCCAACCTTGGAGTAACCCTCCAAATACCTAGCTTAATCATCAAAACTCTACACCCCAATGGTAGAAACCTTAGGGGAATTGGCAGCAGTTTCAAGGAAACTAGCAACCGCCCCCAAGAAATTGGTAGCAAACAAATCAATGGAGGGGAGGACAACAATGGCCAAACTAGACAAATAGCTACATGCAGCCACCTTCTCAACCCCAACAACCTGCTATAATCCCTCCTTCTGCTAATTCAAACTCAAATCCACCTAAACCTCCTCAGCTACCATCTCAGCCCACACCCAATCCAAATAACAAACCACAACAGCAACCTATATAAATTTTTGATTCAAATCAATTCCCTGCATATGTTGTGAGTGTGAGTTACATCCACCTGCACTCAATAACTACTATAACATCTCCTTTCACACCCATTATCACTGAGCTTCCTATGGAAGAAGAGGAGCCTATGAATACCCCCATTCAACCCAGTGCACCAAAAAATCTTGAACTAGTCCCAGTCAAGCAGACTGAACAAGAACCACCATTTCCTCATAGATTGGAAGTTACCAAGAAGAAGGAAGAAAAGGAGGACACAACTTTTGACATTATAGATCAATTGAAACATATGTGTCTAGATACCCCTATTTCAGGCCATAAGAGATGTTCCAATCTATGGCAAGGAAATCAAGGAAGCATGCCTTAAGAAGCTAGGTGGGAAGAAGAAAGACCCCACTACGGCTCATGTGGTAGGGTATCTAGTTGACATCATGCTTGGGAAAGTGACTATCCCTAAGTACAATGACCCAGGTAGTCCTGTGGTAGGAGTTGTTATAAATGGGATTTAGATAAAGAATTCTCTTATTGACTTGGGAGCAGCAATAAATGTAATGACTAAGGATATCCTACAACAACTAAATGTTGCAAGCATGAGACCTACTCCTACTATCCTGTAGCTTGTTGATAGTTCTACTATTAAGCCTCATGGTATAGTAGAGGATCTTGTGGTAATCCATTAAGTGAGGCGGGTATCCCATTATTCTTGGAAGGCCATGCTTAGCAACAATAGATTCATATATTGGATGCAGGATAGGATACATGACCATTTCTAATGGGAAGAGCAAATAGTTTGCTCTTCATCCTCCTGCTCAGCCATCCCATGATGAGGATAATCATGTATGGCCACATATTGGTGAAGAGGCTGAGGAAGTTAATTATGTGGCATGGATTATAATGTTAGGCAAAACCTCTTTTATGTAGCTTCAAGATGAAGATGAAGTATTGGCTAAAATCATTCATAATTATTGTAAAGTGGAGGAATCATCATCTTCTCATTTTATTGTTCCATTCAGCACACTTTTTCCTACTCTTCCTGCAGTCGTTCTTCCTGGAGACACACTTCCTACAACCACTCTTCCTGCAATCACTCTTCTTGCAGACAGACTTCCTACAACAACAGGTATGTCCCATACATTACTACCATATGAACTCAAGGTACCATGTGTTAATGAAGCAACTATGATAGAGTTAAATACACAAGTACAAGTGTCATAAGGAAAATATCTAAATATTAACAACAAACTGAATGAAGAACAATAGTTGTTGTCAGAAAACTTACTAAGGACTCACCAACATGCATTTGTGTGGGACTATCATGAGATGAAGGGATTTGACCCTAAGCTTTGCACTCATAGAATTTATATTAGAGATTATTTTACCCCTATTAGACAACCACAAAGAAGAATTAACCCTGCACTCAAATAAATTGTAAAAGGAGAACTACAGAAATTGCTAGATATAGGATTTATCTACCCCATTTCAGATAGCTAGTGGGTAACTCCATTGGTCATTGTGCCCAATAAAGGAGGTAAATGGTGATTTTTTGTTGATTATAGGGAACTTAATGCTACCACCAAAAAGGACCATTTTCCTTTACCCTTCATAGATCAAGTTTTGGACTCACTTGTAGGAAAGCAATACTTTTCTTTTCTAGATGGATTCAACATATACAATCGGATCCAAATTGCACCTAAGGACCAAGTGAAGACCACCTTTACCTGTCAATGGGGGACCTATGCCTACTCGGTACTCCCATTTGGCTTATGCAATACACCTGCAACTTTTCAAAGGGCAATCATTAGCATATTTTTAGACATCTCATGATTACATGGAAATTTATATGGATGATTTCGCCACCTATGGTGCTAATTTCAATGAAACATTGGAGAATCTCAGGAGAGTCCTACATAGGTGTGAAGATCACAATCTATCTCTAAATAGTGAAAAGTGTTTCATGATGATGTAGGAAGGTGTATTTTTTGGACACTACATCTCTCAAAAAGGAATTCAAGTAGACCTTGCAAAAATTGAGGTAGTCACAAATCTACCGCCACCTGCAAAACAAAAAGATGTTGGAGTTTCTTGGGACACGTAGGCTATTATAGGTAGTTCATCAAGGATTTCAATAAAATAGCATCACCATTGTATACTCTTCTCACCAAAGATGTTGAGTTCCAATGGACAAAAGACAGTGACAAAGCATTTTTTGATTTGAAGACAACTTTGACTCATGCTCCTGTACTCAAAGGACCTAATTGGGAGCTTCCTTTTCACATCCATACAAATGCATCAAACTATGCCATAGGAGAAATTTTAGGGCAAAAAAGGAGCTATTGAAAATGCTATTTATTTTGTCAGCAAAAACTTGTAGGGAGCTTAATTCAACTATACAGTGACAAAAAAAGAAATGTTAGCAGTGATCTATGCCCTAAACAAATTTAGGCACTACATAATAGGCTATCAAATCTTTGTGCACACCAATCATGCAGCCATTAGATATCTAATGAATAAACCTCTGATCACAAGTAGGCTAGTAAGATGATTATTGTTGATATAGGAGTTTGACATAATCATTGTGGATAAACTAGGGAAGGCCAATGTTGTATATTTTCTTTCAAGGCTGACTACATCAGAAGACAATCAAGCCATAGATGACTCCTTTCCTGATGAGCATCTATTTTCCATCAATGTGCAAACACCTTGGTATGTTGACATAGCTAATTATCTGGTCACAAGGAGAGTTCCTCCTCACTTCTCTCCAAAAGAGAGAAGGGTGCTCATTGAAAAATCTTTTCCTTTTTCATTGATTGTTGGATGTTTGTTTTACATTGGGCTAGACCATGTCATGAAGAGATGTGTGAGGGAAGATGAGACATATTATATTTTGCATGCATGCCACAATGAACCATGTGGAGGATATTTTACAGCCAAGAGGACAACAATAAAAATCTTGAACATAAGATATTACTAGCCAACACTCCACAAGGATGCAAGAAGGTATACAAGAAAATGTGATCGATGTTAGAGGATGGGTAGACCAACCAAATCTGATGAGATGCCACTTTTCCCTTAGGTAGAAATCACTCCATTTGACAAATGGGGATGATATTTTGTGAGACCCATTGATCCTCCATCAAATGGTAAGTCTTATATCTTAGTTTGCAGTAATTATGTAACTAAGTGGGTAGAAGTTAAAGCCATGAAGCATGCAAGAGACAATAAGATTGTTGAATTTCTTTATGAGGATATTTTCACAAGGTATGGAGTTCCAAGAGAGATAGTGACTGATCAAGGGGCTCAATTCACATCAACCCTTGTTGTAGCACTAATCAATGAGTACAACATAAGACACAAGAAGTCTACTCCTTATCACCCCTAGGCCAATGAACAAGATGAGGTGACTAATAGGGAGATTGAAGCCATCCTGACCAAAACAATGGATGTTCATAAAAAGGATTGGAAAAATAGGCTGCCAAAAGTTGTCTGGGCCTATAGGACAACCTAGAAGACAACTACAGGCTTCACTCCTTTCGAGTTGCTATATGGAAAAACAACCAGGATGCCCATTGAATTTGAACATAAGACACTTAGTACTATAGTAGACTTGGGGATGGATATCTCTGAGGCACAAAGAGAAAGAATCCTATAGCTAAATGCTTTGGATGAGATAAGGAGAGCAACCTCGCATCACACAGAGGTAGTGTAGAATCAAAGAATCAGGTGGCATGATAAATTCATCAAGGACAAAAAATTTCAACCAGGAGATTGGGCCTTGCTCAATGATTCAAGATATCAAGATAATGAAGGAAAATTGCAGACAACGTGACTAGGACCATATGAGGTTATTGAAGTATACCCCAATGGTGTTGTTCATCTCACTACTATTGATCCAGTTAGATTTAAGCTACTTGTCAATGGTCATTGCCTCAGATTGTATCACAAGCCAACTTCCAAAGAGGAGTTCTTGCAACAATTCACTCAACATGCAACACTTGAGCTTCATGTAGCCAAGGGAAGTGGACCTAGTGTCCCTCTTTCTGGCTAATTAAGGTATTTACTTGTCATAATAAAGACATCCACTTCTGTGGGAGTCCACTTCTTCACCCATCCACCCATCTTCCCATCCATCTCTAGCTGTATCTCTCTTCCATCACTTCACTTCATTCCATTCCACCTCAGTTTCATTAATTGCTCAACTTATTTCTTAAAAGGCGACCAGTACTTTCTCCACAATATTTGCAATGAATCTTCCACAAATCCAAGTATGTGCACATTAATTGCTATCTATTAATTGTCTTTACTACATTAATTTAATTTTTGTGAATTATTATGGATGGTCACCATAGCATGTCATTATTCCCTATCCTTGTAAAATCATCCTCACCACCTCACATGTGAGGATATATGCTCAAATTTATCTTGGGGGGAGATGTGAGTACTTTTCCCCCGTGTCAGTCCATACTAGTCTACATCAAAAAATTTAAATCAAGCCAATCTGAATTTTGAGTAAGATGACGACTTGTACATGTGAGGTGACACCAACTTTCGCTACCATTTTTCTCCATCATAACCTTCCTTTATTATTCATTTACTGCCATTATTGATCCTGTCATAATCTTAAGTTGCCAAAAGGTAAAATAGAAAGAAAGAAAAGGTAAAATAGAAAAGGAAAATTCAAGTGACATTGGCATTAGAAATTTAGTAGTATTGCAAGATGTAAAATTTGCAGAGTGATTGTTGATTGCAAACAATGGGAGGTGGGTTAATCAGGAATGAGCCTACAATTCATGACGTATTACTGTAGGATGCACCTTCACAAGTTGAATTCAAAAACTACACAGTTGGTTAGACTATTTCATGAAGCTAAATGGTTTTAACGAAGACATTACATTAGAATTTGTCCAGACATTGTCTAAGGGAAAAGCCACAGTAAAAGGGCTGGAAGTATTAGCTATTGAAGAAAGAATTGCAAAGGTTATAGGGCTGCCTTCCAATGGTGAAAATTACCCTACTTCTAGAGATGCCAGGATAGCTAGGGCTGAATTTATAGAACCTGGCAACCCTCCATTGAGCATAGACAAACAAGGTGCAAAAAGAACCTCTCTTCCTGAGCCATGGAAGCAAATAGCTATCGATGTCATAAAATATATCATATGTGAAGGATGCCATTCAAATCTACATTATGTGCACTTTAAAATCTTGAATTACATGATGCACAAGAGGAGGATGAATGTGTCGAACATGGTTTACCACCTTCTTTCAATCATGGCAGCTAAGACTTAGAAAGGTAGGGACAATTATGTTTCCCACCATTGTTTGATTAAATTGTTAGTTGAGAAGTCTCTACATGATGTATATGAGATGACTTGGGAAGAATTCATAAATATTGATCAAATTAGACCAAAGCATTTGTGACCTAGGGTTTTACTGTTGGAAGATGAAATACTCTAAGGGGGGGTTGAATCAGAGTATTATATAATTTTTCACTTGACTTACAACTTGAACTAAGACATTGAAACAATTTTATGTAGCCTTCTAATTGTAGAATGAACATGGACATGTCAATGAACTTTAACAACAAAATGACTAATCACAAAGACTTTACTTAACCATGTCAAAGCATGATTGTAATTGTTCATATAACACTGCTTGAGAAATTCTTTTTTAATGCTTTATTTTCACACAAATTTATGCATAAGTTTGAACATTTTTATGACAGATTTAGAGATTTATTCAAGTATCAGAGCATTTGCATTGACATGCGACTGAAATGAGAAACATAAACATATGGACTAAAAATAGAATGCACAAATTTCATCACATAACACAATATTTTCCTACATGGAAAAACCCTCTTGGGGTATAAAAAACCACTCGAATAATTCCTTTTATTATTTAGAGCACAAACTCAATCAGGAGCACCAACTCCAACATTATAAGAGCACCAACTCTTTACAGTTTAGGAGCACCAACCCCTTTTATAACTTAAATATGAAATGATTCAAAGGGTTACTCTGTTTCGATAAAGCCCGTTACAATGATAGAATTTCCTTTAATTCAGAGGTTTACTCTTATTCGGTAAAGAAACCCTTTACGAAGATAGCATTTCTTTTGATTCAAAACAATAATAATTATGTTTTACCCTTTAAAATCTTCCACCCACTATCATCATCGAGCAATGGCTAAAAGCCTTGTTTAAATAAACAATGTAAACTTGTGTAAATCATTGAAAATATCGAGCTCAAACTTGAGTAATCAAAACTAAAATGAAGTTATTTATAACTACTTTTGTATTTATTTTCAAAAACAAATCCCTTTTTTTTAACAAATACTGAACTTATTTACCTTTTTTATGTTAGCCAGATGTCAAACAAAAATCTCAAGAATACCTTCACTTCTAGCTACGAGATAAACAACTACCTTGCTATTCCTTTCTTCATTTCAGCTAGCTTGAACAAGAGTCCATCAAAGTCTTCAATACTGGCTTTGCAATTTTTTGGATGGCAGCTAGGGTTTCACCTTCAGCCAAATGACAATTAAAAAACACATTTTTCCCTATTCCTTCACTCCACCGAATACTAAACTCAAGTGTATAATGATGTCACATCTAAATGTAATGATTTTCCATATCATTTGAAGTCCATGTGCATGTTTAAAACCACTAACAACATAATTACCAACTCAATTGCCAAGTCACACTATCCACATGTTTATCATTGTCCATGTGAGCCATGAACACTACAAATTCATTCTCTATCTTCAGCTGTGTAAGACAAAGTGTTCTATACTTTATGCTTAGGTTGACACAAATAAACATAGTGCCAATATGATAACTGATGTCAACTATCATATCAAAGCTGATACAAATAAAAATCAAATGAACTATATGTAATATGGTAAGCCCAAGTGTAGATCAAAATACACTAAGTTTCATATATAATACAAATAGTATCTCATTTGAAATATGAAGAACCCAATTACTAACAATGCCACATCAAAGCCATGTGTGACTTTATCAATGCCAAGTCAAAGCCATGTAAGCTCAAAAAATGATTGAATATCATTTGTAAAATGGGTAATCACCTGAAAACCAAAAATGATAAACATCTACAAATGGAGACAAGCCCATGTCTGAATGAACTACACATGTATCCGAAAGCATTAGTCCAACCAAAGAAACAAAAGATGAATAATACAATTGTACTCAAACTAAACTGAGATCATCACCAATAATGCAAGAGTATTCAAACTAAACTGGGATCATCATCAATACAACTGAATAGACCACTGAAGATATCATCAAGTGTAAACCAAGATGCCAACCAACACATGTAGCCAATTCCAATGCATAACTAGTTTTGACATCAAGGAAAAAATTCCATAGAAGAAGCCAACATTTACCTCAACCCCATAGGTTTAGCAGGAGATTGAGCATAGCTGAAACCACTCCTCATGTGTCATAGTGAAAACCCTCCTGCAACAGGACAAACCATCAAAATTAGCTCTTCTGAGATAGAGCACTTAGAAAAGGAAAGTTCCTCCCCAAATTTTGATGATGATGTTCCACTTGGCATCCTAATGACAACTAGGGCACAAAAGAGAAGTGGAAATAAGAAAAGGAAAAGCTAAAAAGCAACTGGCAGATAAAGAAGTACCAAGCTCTAGGAAGCAGAAGACTGACATTGTTCATCCTATAGCCAAAGAAAAATGTGAAAGCCCTCCCAGGAAATCAAGACCAGTTGAGCCATCCTTTGATATGCCTTTATAGGAAAGCCCTAATTCTAGTGAACTATCACAGGGGGATACAAAAGCTCCAATGGGGCAGGTGAATGTCAAGGAAGAGGATATATTTGAGAAAGCAACATAACACTAGAAAATCTTGTTGATATTGCAGAACAAGTTGAGAATCAAGGGTATGAGGAAAATCAAGATTTCCTATAGCAAGAGATCCTGTGAATGAACAACCTAAATCCCTACAATTGGTACTAAATGAAGAGCAAGCATCAGTGCTAAGATAAATGTTGGTAGGAATACATAACCCCCCTTCTTTTTCAATGCACATGGTAGCTATGTATTTATGGAAAGAGATGCAAAGAAGAGAAGAGGAATGTAAATAAGAGAAATGTAGGCTAAAGAAGGAAATTCAAAGGAAAGATGAAGAGATTGCAGACAAGGATGCAAAAATTGCTACTTTAAAGAAGGTAGATGATAGGATAGCCTTGGTATCCCAGATAGTAGAATGCAGGGCCCCTCCAAGGGTTTATGCTTTGCATTTGAAGAGGAAATATCTTTCTTTTAAGTTGGAAAAGATTGTCTTAGGTTTGAACCCTTCTATTGAGACTACTATTGAATTTTTCAATGCTTATCGGATTGCTTCCCGTGAGATGAAGAATTTGTTGTGTGAATTTTACTTCCACAATTATGTTGTGACTTAAGACCATGATTGGAATCCACTGCTATATGATAGGGATGTCCAATTAAGCGCATTTAGGTCCTAGGTACAAAATGAGATCAGTTGGGGATAATAATATGGAGCTTATAAGCAATTGGAATCCAACATCCCTCTACCCATTAGGGTTGAATCAAGAAAGCCAGGGGACATTTACAGGTTGTGGTGTAGAATGCTTCTCAGACCTAGCTATGGTAATAGGATTATGCCTTTGATAGAAGCAGTTTACAGTGACTATGAGATGATGGAAAAAGCAAAAAAGGAAATTATGAAGAGATACCTGTCACAAAGATGGAACATCCTAACTGATGAGCTAAAGAAATCTAAGCCCCTCTCTATGCAAAACTATGTTGAAACACTTAAAGAATTGATAGATATATACAGATTGGGAGCACAAAAGGATGATTTTGGCTTCCACTGACTTTTTAGCCACCCATCTTGATGTGGCACATGCTAAATTACAATTTTTACAACTATGATATTGTTGTAGGGTATGTGCAGGATCATGATGGGCCAAAAAGTGGCGATATGATGGGCATGTGTAGGGTATGTGGCTAGCAACTTTTTTTTTACTCAAAATTGATGAAATGAAAGGAGTTTTAAAAGTCGATTCTCAACTTTCCACCAATATAAATTATACTTTACTTTGAATTTAATAAATAATTATTATTCATTTTCTATTTGAATTACGACTAATGTCCTGATTGATAGGTTGATTGAGAAACATCTATAGCTTTCAAACGCTATCACATTTTTTGAATCCTAAACATGTGTCACATTCTATGCTTCACATACTATAGAATTAAAAAAAATGAATTTCATGAATTTTTGACCAAGTTAAGGTGGTCAGACATACGAGTTTTAATAAAAGTTGTCATAAAAAAAATCATAATTAATTGTTTACTTGGAAAAAAATTACAAAAAAATATGCATCACATGGGGACATGAGTCCTCTACTTATATCTAAAATCTTATAAAAAACTATTATCATTTTATTGTGGTTAGGGTGGTCAGACAAACACCTACTTCTTATTTTCCCTGAAATTTAAGTACTACTACATTGAAATTTCAAATTTTCACCAAATAGTTTTTCTTTTAAAAATAAACCTAGTAGTTTAGAAACTACATTCAATTTTCTACAGATTCTATTCTTGCATATTTTTTAAATAATATAAATAACTTATTCAAATTTTTACATCAAATTGCCTAACTCTGATTTTTCTGATTTTTTTGCCACTTAAGGGCCTATTTTTTCCATGATGATCCTGCACATAGCCTGCAGAGAGACAATGATGCAATCAATTGGATAGATAGAAAGGGTTCTATTGGGATCCTGATTCATGCATGACAACCACTGATGTGGGACAGTTGGAGGTTACAAATTTCAGGGCTTTGACTAAGCAAAAAATAACCCTTCCACTGCTGGAGGACTAGCAAAACCTTCGGTTGGGGGGGATGATGAGTCTAGTTTATAGTTTAATTTTGGTGTAATTTATGATCTATTTGTCAAAATTTTCATGAGCCTTGATGTTTGAATGTTGATATTTCCTCGAAACCATAGAAATTAGGCCTAATCTTATCTCTACAAATCTTTGATGACATTGACATGTTATATGGACTATTTGTGTTAATTGTACATGTGGATTAATGAATGTTCTTTAAGATAGTTATAGATATGTGATTATTATGCGTACTAATATTTCCATGTAGATATGATTTGAGGCCACTAGATTAAGATTATGCCAACTGGCCATTCACCATAACAGCTAACAAAGTGGTCATGCAAAGGTCAACAAAGGGAATCATTCAAAGAGCTTGACGATGGGAGATTCTTCATGCAAACCAAGTTATAACCTCCTTGTAAATGATCTTTATTGATGTTGAGTGAATATAGGAATTATTGTTGTGCTAAATCTATGTTGAGGAAAGCACATTTGACCAAATTCCATGCATGTCTAACCACCTCTCCACTTTCTCTACTTTCCCTAAAGTGGCATCCTCCCAGTTCATGGAGTTGACCGCCTTGCTTATTTAGTCACTTATTTTCCTATAAATAAGATTCAGATGCTCCTTCTTAGAAGGTTGTGTGATCTGATGATGTACTTGTATTCTTAGTTTTCAACAATACAGTTACATTGCTCTATTGTACTCATGTTTTCCAATGAATAAGATGAAGTTATATGTTCGTGCATCTGATATTACATTATTTTTAGAGGATACTCATCCAAGGGGGCCCACTCGGTGAGCATTTCATCCTTAGTTTAGTTTAGTTATTACTTTATGTTTAGCAATTAGTTAAGAATCTGGCACTGGCTATTCCTATAGCTACTAGAATTCCATTATGTGACTATTCTTGTAGCTAAATCAGACAAAGTAGTTTCCTATTTGTTTGCTCAAATTTTCATTTGTCATACATTTCAGCTTAGCATATCCATTGGTTGATGTTCAGTACTTATGTTATTTCCTTCTAAGCAATTTATCTTCAGCATTATGTTTTTCTTAGTTGTAGAATGAATATGGCTACTTTGGATCCTCAGTGCACATACTGTGCTAACCCATTTCAAGTTCACGTCCCTAGGTTGACAAGTTAAATTCATCTTCATGATGATTGAATAGCTATTCAGTTTAGATGTCCAATCTCTAAATTACAATTGTAAGGACTTAGTTTTTAGATCATTGTAGGAGGCCAACAGGATGTATCAAGTTGTGCTTCTGGAAATGACCCTAACGAAATTGAGCTTACTCATGCTCACTTAGCTCCTGATGCATGTCCTCTCATGATGTTGACATTGTTGGAGAAGATAATGAAAACATGAATAAGTTCCTAAACAATTTCCTTAACAACCTTGAAGCTAATGCATCCTTTTATCCATCAATGGAACAACCAACACCCCCTATAATACAACCACATGATATGTTTGGGCACTTACATCTTGAAACTGAGACAAGAATTGAACATAAGTTCCCTACAATAAGTGAACCTATTTCCTTTGAGCAAGAAAATACTCAACCATTCTATGTTAGCAAAGTGACAGACACTCCCATCAACCTTGAAGAGACATATGGAAAAGGATTCACAATCTTGAGCAAACAAGGATGTGATACAAGTGAGCATGAAATTCACCAACTCTTAGAGAAAATTCCAATTGAAAATACAATAGGATTAGGATATCAAGATCCTCTTGCTGATATGAATGTCCTCCTTCCTAAAGAACAACCAATGATTCATAACAATGATAAAGGTGAAAGGATCATCCTAGGTCCTGCTCCTCCACATTCAATTTGAGAAATTGGTGAATCTAGCAAGCATAAAAACCTTACAAACTAAACAAACTTCAATTCCCTTATCCACCAACTAACATTTAAAGGAATTTGTAGATACTCGTACATATAGGATTGATTAAATTACCTCCCATAAGAGAAGAACAAAAACCAAATCCTAAGAACACAAACACATCACACTATCGATACCATAGAATGCTTGGACATAGTATGAATGACTATCATGATTTACCACAAATATTCAAAAGGCTTGATATTATAGAAATAGTCCCTTGAAGTGAGACCCCTTAGCCCCTTGTCATGTAATAGTTGTAGAGTCTTGTATTCTCACCATTACATGATCTTTCCCATCAACTACCTTGGGTCATTCTTGTCTTGCACTTAGTGGGGGCAAGAAGTAGATAGCCTTGTCCTCATAATGGATTTGTCATTGTCCCTTAGGCTAGTTTTCTACCTTCCATTAATACACACTAACATTTGGGAGGTGGATGACCTACTTTAGGTTGACTTGCACGTGCCTTACTATTTTCTTTATTTATTTTTCTTCTTTTGTGTGATTGCATGTGTGTATTGTGATCCCCCGTGATGTTATGTTTGATGTATCTCCCTCTCTTTGTGACATTCCTCTATTTGTACCTTCATTCTTCTCTATGTTGTACATCCTTTTGATTTTTCTTTACCTTATTCCTTTTCATTTGTCTTGAGTTTTCCTTTTGGGGATGACACAAGGCATCGAGGCATTCATGTCTCCTTCATGTTGACCCAAAATCTATTTCTTTATTTCTTTTCATTTTTCTTTTGTTTTCCTTTTCAGGATGATGCAAGGTGTTGAGACATTCATTTCTCTTCCATGTTGACCCAAAAAAAATCTTTATTCCTTTACATTTGTCTTGTGTTTTCCTTTTGTGGATGATGCAAGGCATCAAGACATTCATGTCTCTTCCATGTTGACCCAAAATGTTTTTCTTTGTTTTCACTCTCTTTGTGTCATTCTTCCAATTCTATGTGTATTTGGGAAATGATGACAATTCCGAGCTCTCTAGAAACATTGTAGCAAGAACATACTGACCTCAAATCCATAGTTCCCTTGTGTGTTTGGTATTTTCATTTTTGGGGGAAACCCCTCTCTTTCTTTTGCATGATATAGCCTCATTTGGAAACACATGAATTGGAATAGGGCTTTCCAAGTTAGCTCTCATGTCTTCTTTTTTGTTTGCAATTATCATTTTCTACTTTAAAGTAATTGCTCATAGTATGGTGTTTAGCAATTTCTTTAAAGTGGTGGCATACATTGGCATTATTCTTTTGCATTCTTTCCTTTCTATGATTCACAGTGTGGTCTTCTTATTTCATGCGATGCATTTTTTGCTTTGTGGTTGACATCAGGTATGATGTTTTTCAAAAGCGGGATCTATCTTAGCATATTATATTCCTCTTATTTTTTAATGCGACACAATGCATCCCCTTAGTTGTGAATATTTTATTCTTTGATTGGTCCTCTCTTGGAGACATTAGGTGCAATGTTCCCTAAGTTAAAGAACTTACACAAATTAAACAAGACTCCTTTGAATGTTCTTTACATTTTTTATTTTCATTTTCAGTTATATGGCCACCTTCCATAACATAGCTTGCATTCTTGTAGAGCCATCTTGTTTGTTCATGAGCTCCAAGCATGCAAATTTTTGCTTGTCTCATGAAGCTCGAAGTTTGTTTTTGTGTGGCACCTTATCAAAGTTACCAGGAGGTATAACTTTGGTATCATTTGGTAGGAAGCCAAACGAAGGCATGACTTTCACTTAGCCACTCATATGTGTGTGAGAACATACTGGCCGTGTGTGTATGTGTCTCACCTTCTTGGATTTCTCATCCAACAAACAACCTAAAGTTCTATTGCCTTAGAGTGAGTATGAATTTTTTGAACAAAGAACCTAGATCTATTCCACATCATGATGGATAAATGGTTGAAGCTTCATCTGCCCCTTTCCTTTTCATTTTGTTTCATTTTATTTATGTCTTTGACAATGCATGCTTGTGCTTTTTTGTTTCTCTTTATATCATTTTCATGTGTGTTCTTTTGTGTCTATGTTGGTTTGTTATGGGATCTTGATCCTTGGGGCTTGATCACCCCTCTTGATGATTGTCATCCTATCATACCATCATTGGTACACTTGGACCCCTCTTGATGCATATTTGTCTACTTTAGTGTGATTTTGAAGCAAGTTCATCCTCTCACTAAAGTGGGGGCTAAATGTGGCAATGAAAAAAGTTTCCCTTCTACTTTTCCTTTGCTTCTTTGGGCCCTCCTTGTAAATTGGGCTTAATGGTGCCTTTATGTGTTTGACACATTCACATTAGGTCTTGGGCCCTTGTGAACTAATGAACATAAATGGTACCTTGCTAAAGTGTTGTGAAGTGTTGCAACACACTTTCACACTTTTCTAAGGTTTTATCAATTAATTGAACCTAATAAAACTTAATCATGCCTTATTTAAAGTGTTGTGAAGTGTTCCAACATACTTTCACACTTTTCTAGGGTTGTCATTAATTATTGCGCTTTCTTATGCTTTAATTGGACCTATTTTAGATCCACAAACCTCATTTAATGCATCTTTTCGAGGATAATCTAGTCACAAATCAATAGCAAATCATAATTCAAGAGTTTTCAGCTTGTGTGGCTCAAATTTAGTGATCTAGGATGCATTCGCCACCTTGGTCGAATGATTCCCACCTAGGTTTTTGGGTCCCGAACCTAGTTTCACACCATTATAAGCATTTTTAGAAATGGTCCCATAAATTATGCCTAGAGGGACTCATTTGCCACCTTGGGAAAATGAGTCTCATGTAGCCCAAAATAAAAATTAATTCAAATTCTTGGCGGGATTTTATCCTCCTAGATTTGATGTCAGCTTGTACCTTGTAATTTCAGAAATTCTTGCATAATTAATGTAGACACATAAAATATACTGATTGACATCGTGCATCTTCTCCTGACTTACTAACATCGTTTCTTCCAGAATCATCCTTAGTCTAACCATTTAATCAAATTCCCCTATCTAATTAAATTCATCAATATTCATCTCTTAATTAAATAAATCATTTTATCTAATCAAGTCATCTCTTTTGTTAATTAAATCAATTCATCTAATCTAATTATCCCTATTTAATTAAATAATCAATTTATTTGATTAAATCTCTAAAGTCTATCCATTAAATTAAATAAATTAAAACCTTATTTGATTTAATCTAACACCATCCTTTTAATTAAATAAATTAAAATCCTTATTTAATTAACCTCTTATCATATTCCTCTCTTATTTGATTTAAATAAATCCATAAATTTGAGTCAAATGGGTCACATCATCTAACCTCTCCTGTTAAATTAATTAACTCTTGATTAATTTAACCTCATCTCATGTCACATCCTCTAGATAATGCAAGTTGCACATGAAAATAGATTTAATTCATTTATTAAATCTCTATTTTCCTCACAAGGCATCTTTTAGAATATTCTCTCAATTTGAATTCAAAAATTCCAAGTCAACATGTACATCCAACAAGGCAATAAATTCATCTTACATGTCCTTTGCCTTGAGCCAAGTGGCATTTACTGCATTTTCCCTTCCCTCTTGCATGTCATTTCATCAAATTTGAAATTCAAATATTATACATTTATTGGCACAAACCCCAAATCTTGCACATCCATCATCCATTAATAGCTTGACAAGTGGCATCATATCATTGGATGAATGTTAGTCCCACATTTCTCAAATTTGGACATTCATCCATCCTAGAATTCTATAAATAAAGAGCTTATATCCTCATTTGATCATACACAATCCAAGCAAAGTTACCATGTTCAAATATTTCTTGAATTTCATCCATTATCATTGAGTCATAGCTAGGGTTTTTGCAGATTTTTGGCTTGGAGTCTTCATTCTTCATCAACAACGTGGATCAATATCTTCAACATTCAAAGTTTGCATCTTAGGAATTGGGAAAGGGAAAATTTTCACATCAAATTGGCACCAATTCCCCCATGGGATCATGAGTTTGCACATCTAATTAGAATTTAATCTTTGTTTTTGTCATTTTCATTGTATTATTCACTATTTTCTTTCCTAGTTTGAGGTTGTAAATGAATTTCATAGGGAATCCTTGTTTTGGCTTGCAATATCTAACTTGAGGTGTTTATTCTCTTTGTTTTGTAGGTACCAAGGTTGGGGTTCACACATTTGGTGTGAGAAGGAGGGCAGGATATCATTATTTCTAATCCTTTCTTGAAATTTCCACGTTTTTCTTCACACATAGGAAATTCCAACGCTGGGAGCTCAGCGTCGCTATTTTGGCACCGCTTAAAACACAAACTGGGCCACTGGACTCATCTCGCCAAAATTTTTGAATTTTAAACTCCGCCGCTAGACTCGCCGACCTGCAGAAATTTTAAAATAATTTAAACCCTGACACTAGACGCAAACTACAATGTAGGCTGAAAATTGTGACGTAGTTGAGCTCTCTGTCCTGAGATAGAGCGACGCTGACTGGTAAGCGGTACTCTGAGGGCACCGCTGGGAGACCAAACTATGACACCATCATGAGTTGTGACACTAGGAGATAGTAAAAAAGGAAAATTTAATTTTAGCACGTGCTTTTGATTTATGATTGATTTTTCCTCTATTTTCTACTTTTTAATTTCTATGTTTTTCTAGAATCTTATTGGTTTTTTCCTCTTTGTAGGTTGGAAATCGAAATCAAAAGAAAGAGAAGCATGAGAAGGATGTTCATCAAATCAATGTGTTTTTAAACACTTTAGTGCTTGTTTAACACTATTTTGAGAATTTGTTATCTTTTCATTCTTAGAACACTAATTTTCGTTTGGGCTTAAAAAGAACCTTTCCATTTCTTGCAAAGGCTAAAATGAACTTTAGGATCACAACGTACTAGATTTTGTTTATTGGATTAAAAAATTGAACAAAATGTCTTTCATTTGTGATTTGGTGCTCTAAAACGAACTCACATTTTGCTTTAGGGATTTAAAAAGAACAAGTATAACTTTGTTTTTTGTGAGGGCTTACTTAAACTAAATCTATTGAAAAAGGATGTATGCACTTCTCACAATTTATAGTGATCTTGAAAATCAAAAGGCCTTTTTCATGACTTTAGGGTGAGACAAAGCAATCACCTCCCCACTTCGATTTGGGTTTAAAATTGAACATCTTGTGCGAGTGTGAGTGGGGGCATTGTTGTATACATTCTCTCTCCTTGTTGCCAACAAGAATTGATCGAGTTATGAATATTGTTCTTCATTCGCTTTTGTTTATCCTAGAGGGCCTGCCTTGGGGAAAAAGTACTCACCCAAGGGAATGACTCAACTGGTAACACTCTCAAGCCAAGAGTATTTCCAACTGGGATATAAATGTGGATATTGGAAGAAACACCAATATCACGTGGTTGATTCCAACAAGATGGATCTGAAAGGGGACTCTTGCCATATGGGTCAATCTCCATGAACGGAAAGTCCTTACTAAAACCCATGTGCTAGAATTTGTCAAAATCCTTTTATCTATTTGTTGGTGCAAGAATGGTCATTCTCAAGCCACCCCACACTTTTACGGTCTTCTAGTAGAAATGGAAAACATGCCATGGGAGTTTCATGGGTGTTGATGCTTGGCTGCCCCGTATAGGTGAGTGTCATGGAGGGGAGCCAGTGGGTTCAAGCATCTAACCATTCGCTAGAAATAAGTGTCATGGAGGGGAGCCAGTGGGTTCAAGCATCTAAAATAAGGAAAGAGTGATTCATTCACCTCATTTCTGCAATGATGGTGATCCAAGGCCAATCGGAGCAAGTGGACCATGCCAGAAGAAAAACAAGTTTTCACCATCATAGCCAACCTTGAAGGACACTTGGCATTTCATCTCAAGGTTCAAGGTATCACCACATACGATCAGTTGATCCCCAAGGCACTTAGCATCGAAAGTGTAGACACCTAAAAATGACCTAGGCCTACAAGCTTCATTTTTACCACTTTCATCCTAGCATAATTATGACATTTAATTATGTCCTTGGTCCACATTCGACTATTGATTAAATAATTCATAAATGTTTTAATTAATTCATGTTCATTTATTCTTCATGATTATTAAATAAATAAATTTTATTTATTTATTAAATACGTCATTAATTGTCTAAGTCTTCCCTTAATTAAATAAATTTCTTAATTTATTTAATTACCTTCTTTTCACTTTATGCTTCTTGATTATTAAATAAATAAGTTTTTATTTATTTAATGTCACTAATTGTCATAATTGAATGAATTAAATAATTTATTTAATTATTTAATTTCCAAATTGGATATTCTTCTCATTTTAAATAAATTAAATTGTTTAAAATGTCATCTCATTCTTAATTGCAAGCTCATTTTGGTAAATAATCTGAAAATTGATTATTTACTATTCCTCACAAATTCACTTTTGGAGTTAATTTAATTCCAAATCGGTAACTTTCCTCCAAGAGTCAAATGATCGGGCAGGTTCTGGACCCTTCCAAAATTGATCTTCAGTCTAGTCTTTATCTTATTCATTTTCGAAAATCTTTATTTTCGAATTAATTTCCTCATTTTAGTCTCCACCGTCGATTTGATTCTCGAAGATGACATCTTGACCACTCGATTAGTGATTTTTCCCTAACCCTAATTAGGGATTCTCAGATTTAATCTAGACCTCTAGTTTTTGGTTTTGGTGAGAATGCAATCTCACCCATTCATTCAAAATGGCATTTTCTATAAAATACCATTTTCCTCTCACTTTTTGATGACACACACACACAAGTAGATGTATTATAGGCGCATCGTATACTTACTCATTTGCACACTTAGGCTTCTCATTGCAATTATTGTGTTTATTTGATCAAATCTTAGCATGTTTAGGCATTGGCAATCATAGTCATAGGCATAGGCATAGACATTTATGCAAATCCTTCAAAGCTTGGTGTAGGACATAGGCATATATTTGCAAATTGCTTGCACAACGGATCTGAGGGCAAAGCATCATCCAACAAGTTAGAAGGTACTATCAAGGTGAATCATGGAAACTCCTACGGACGACAGGTATAATTGTTCTTATTTTTAGTTTTCATTGTTCTTGATAGATCTTTGAGTTTTTTTTAAATCATGACGCATCTGATGCATCATGGCGCACTCGCAAATAGAAATGCCGCAATCACCCTATCATGCCGCATTTGTGCTCAGGAAAGCCGCATTTGAAATATTGAGATGCATTTGATACATAAAATGATCTAGTCACTCTGTTGTGACACATTAGACTGGATTTGCAGCTTGTTGGCGGTTACTTTTCATGGGTTGAAGATAAACACTAAAACTACTAACAAATTGTCTTATAGGTTCAACTGTCAAAGACCAAACATCAAAACAATGTGCCAGAATTTTTAGTAGTGTAACACACATTTTATTTTGGTGCAATTAAAATGAACCTCTATTTGATCATGTTTGAATGTGTTTGCAAAGTGGTAGGTGAGTATGCTCTCACCTTGTGAAAACTTGGTGATCAGAAAACCAGACCCATTTTTATCTATTTTTACTTGACAATTTGGTATATCGGAGTATCCTCTCCCCTCATGCTTTCGAGCAATCTTGGGTGTAAGAGAAATGGTTACCAACTCTAGAAATTGGGCCTACCTAGGGATTTCATCACCCCAACGTGACTCAAACCGGCAACGAAGCTAAAGCCAAGCTACCCCCGACCGGTATATAAATGTGAATCTTAAGGGAAAACCTAAGATTGCATGTGCGGATGTGTCATACAGACAGAGTTGTACTCCCTTAAACCTTGTTGAGCTTAACCTCTTTAGGCTGGAGTGCCACCTTATTGGTGATTAGTCTCTTGCCCCATGTATGGCCATTCGAAGGGGGGTCCTAAACTAAAAACCTTTGTGTAGTAAGCCAAAAACCTTCTATTTGCTAACGCAGCACCAGTCGGTGTGAAGGCATCCACACTTTCACAGTTTGTAGTAGAGGTGATCAACCTGACATGGGAGTTTCATGGGGGTTGGAAGCTTGGTTGGCCTGAGAAGAGAGTGCATTGTAAGGGGGAGCCCATGCAAGAAAGCTTCTGAATTCACACACTACAGATATGCGGTTGGGGAAACCCACATGGAATCTAGCGAATACTGTCCTGGCCTAACCTAGGATTGTACTTATCTGATGTGCAATTGGTTACATTCAAAATACTGTGTTTGTCAAGTGCTTTCTAGAATCTTCACATTTACAGTTCTAAACAAAGCAGTCAATATCAGACAGAACAAATTTTCCATCAAAATGACAATAAACTCATTTTTCAAAAACTGTGTTGCAGTCAGTAAATTGCATTCGAGTTTTAGAGTCACAATTGCTATGTTAAACTACATTTAAAATTTCAAACACCGCATACGCATGCGTCTTGATGCAATTGACTGTCATCGGGTCACATCTGCTAAATTGAGTCACATTTGTCAGTTCCCAAGTCGCATTCTCTCAACCCAAGCCGCATTCGCAAAATTGTGATGCAATTGAAACCTCAAATGACACATTTTCCTATCACTATTAAAAACGTCATGCAAATTCAAATCTGAAGTCTTCATCTTGTCAGTCATTTGTCAAACACTTTTTCCAAGAAGACTCTGTTAGAAACCAATTTTAAAATTGCTCAAAGTTTTGACCATAGGTTTCATCCCTCATTATTTTTAGTTGCATACATTAGGCATTGGGTTGTCCCTAGGTTTACATCTTGCATACTTTGGATTAGGCAAATTATCGTAGCACAATTTGCAATGTCGTTGCTTTCGAAACTAGGCTCTTTTGGACTAAGTTGTCAAGCCCCTTTTTCAGTCATTGTCCTCTTTTGTGAGATTTTAACTCAAAAGTCTAGTTAAGAAAACTCACTAGTCATTTAGACCTTGTCATCTTGTCATTTTCAACAAAGTCCTCTAGTAACCAAAATCGAAAAGAAAAGATTGAGCTTAGAAGTGCTTAGATACCCTCATCTTAAATCGCATTATAAGTCTAGACATTGCATATTCTATTCCCAAAAATCCAAAAACATTAGTCATCCTAGTCGTCATTTCAAACTCAAACCTTGCATAGTGTCATCATTGCATTTAGTTGTCATTTTCATTTGAGTAATCTCATTTATGGTGGAAACTAGACTCCAAAAACAACAACAACAAATGGCAAACTTTCGACAAGACCTCACTTCCACTATTAACAATCCCACATATGACCCAAATTGGACTTTTGACAATCCATTTGGCAATACAAACAATCAATCTCTCACAACAATACTACCCTCATCAAACAGCCCATTTGAACCATTCTTGCGAAAAGACAAATACAGTCACATACTTGAGGAAAACCTAGAGATAGCAACACAAGACCCAGAGGCCTCTCAGTTCGTTGAAACAATGGTCCTTTATGACAAAGACAAATACTTGGCTATACTCTTGAGTCAAGGAGCCAAATTACCCCAAGGATTTGACATTACCATGATAGAATCAAAACCTCCAAACCCTAATGTCAACAACATGCATAACATGTCACATAGTGGTCAACCTCCGAACACTATGAGCAATACCTTCTTTGACACCACAATGACAGTGCATGCTACCTCCAGCATACCAAACACCTCCAACACAATAAATACTACATCTATTGGAGATCACAATTGGCTATAATACCCACTACATCCATGACACAATCACAATCGGCTGGAACCACCATTGGCTCCTCTACAATGTCGATAAATCATTCAAACCTTCTAAATACCATGACAATAAATATGATGGGGGCATCATCAAATCACAACAATCCCCGCTTGACAACTACATCTACTACCACAAGCACACCTTTGACATATCTGCTCAGTGGTATCTCACAAAATCCTTTGGGAGGAGGCAAAGGACATGTCTTTATTCAAGGACAACAACAAAATGTTAACATGACAACACAATCACATGTCATTGCCTCCCAAGGTAAAAATACAAACATTCCCCTTGTGCAAACCCAACAATTCGCACAAGGTGGCCAAATAACACAACCCATGGCATCACTAACACACCATAATGTCCATGGTCATCATATTCCCTAGGTAATGACACACATGGCTAGTGGACACATCCCAACCTACTCATCTCACATTCATATTCACCAACATTAACCAAACCCTAACTTCTAGTACCAACAACACGCCAATCTGCACATATCATACATGTCACAACAATCCATACCGCCACAATACACCAATATTCACGCACAACAAATGGGAACCCATGGTGTATCAAGAAATCCAACATACAGAAACACAAATGGCCTTATTATGGATGCCCTCCAAACAAGATTGATGGTTTTAGAAAAAACTATCCAAAACATATACATTTCAGGCAAAAAATCAGAAATATCATATGATCTACATGTATACCCATTCGACATGACTCTATACATCTAATGCGGGAGCATCCAGTGGTGTGAGGGCAATCTTGCATCACCCAAAAATATTCTTTCCATTTGTGTTCATGTTGTTTTCTTTTTGTAGATGTTTTTGCATTTCTGGATACCCTTTTCGTTGGATAAGAGTTTCCAACTTTTAGAACTGCTTTTCTACTTTTTCTGCCCAAATGCTATTTTTAGCAGGTATGAATTTTAAGGCATGGGAAGACCAAAATTTATGGGAACATTCATGATGGAAAAATAAGCACTTTGGCGAAAGAATCAGGTCAAGATCATTCATGGTCTGAAAGTTATTCAAGTTCCAGTTTCTGCTTTTTGCCCTAAAAAACCTTCCAAGTCCAGTTTGAGGCACTAAATGGTCCCGTATGGGCCCATAAAATGTCAGAACCAGTGGAGTTGGTTCTTAGCACATTTTTCACTTTGATACTTTTTTGATGGTGCAAATAGTTCAAAAAATGAAGTCCCGGATCAAAAGTTATGGCTTCCGGAAGTTGGCCAATTTTTGGAAAATTGCCAATTTTTGAATTAGGACTCAATGTTTGAATTTCAAATTGTAATTTTTGGTGCCTAACTGCCAAAAACTCTTATCTCGAATGTTGTTTTTGGCTCCAAACTAGAAAGGGCCTATTTATGGGAAAGTTTCTGATTTTTGTGTAACTTTTTGGGGAAAAGAGTTTGCATGCTGCAAAAGGGAAATCTGGGTAAATTTCTGTAAGTCTGTAATTTGCATGTATCACAGAGCTCGAGGATTTGAGATCCTTTGCATGTAAGAATTTCATAATATTGAATAAAATATTATTCTCTATTCTGTGATTATTTTTCTGTGTCTCAGGTTTTCTCCCTCGTCAGGTGGTATCAAAGCGGGTTTTCTTGAGTGTGTGGATAGATCACCGATTGTGAGGTAGTTCCCACTAGGACCATGGTTGTGGGTTTGAGGTAATCAAGATGCCTCCAAGAGTAATGTCTGGTAGGCGTGGTGGTGCTAGAGGTGGAAAAGGTGGCAGAAATGTTGGGGGAAGAGATCTATTAGCGGTCGAGGGTTTCAAAGCCCTTCAAAGACAAATCGATGCATTGCAAGAACAAATCAGAAGAGGGTTAGACCCGGGAAGGAGAGGAGAAAGTGAAGATGAAGAGGTGGAAGATTTAGATATAGAAGAGGAAGAAGCTATTGATCAAGATCAAATGCGACTGATTAGGTCCATTTTAAATATTGGAAAAAGACCTGGAATAGAAGTCCCCAGTTATTCTGGAAGTCTAAACCTGGAAGAGTTGATTGACTGGATCAATGAGCTAGAAGAGTATTTTGAGTATGAAGAAGTAGAGGACCCAAATCGAGTTAAGTTTGCAAAAACAAAGCTGAAGGGCCATGCCAATATCTGGTGGAAAGAATTCCAATTGGAGAGAAATAGAAGAGGAAAAGGAAAGATCAGTAGTTGGGATCGCATGGTGGAGAAACTGAAGAATCAGTTCATACCAGTGGACTACAAGTTAGATTTGCTAAAGAAATTGCAAGGGTTGAAGCAAGTAAGTAGATTTGTGAAAGAATACACAGAAGATTTTCACAAGATGATCATCAGAACAAGCCATACAGAGGCCAACAAGGAAAAGGTGGCCCGTTATCTTAATGGGTTATGACCGAGCATTCAAGAGGAGTTAAGCCTAGTCAGACTGAAACCATTGAGGATGCATACCAGTTTTCTCTAAAATTTGAGAAGCTAAACAAAAGATTTGACAGCAAGCAAAAAAGTCGAGGAGGTCAAAGCGGAAGGGTTAGTGGAAGATTTTCTAGGAGCCAAAATGAGGATGAAAGGAAAAATAAAGATGTGGGTACCAATTGAAGCCAGAGGAATGATAACTTCAACTACCATCATGATCAAAATAGTGGTGATCAAAGAGGTAGAGGACGAGGAAGACCTGTGCCAGGGCCTGGAAGAGGTGGTTTCAAAGGAACTTGTTTCCATTGTGGTGAAGAAGGGAATTGAGCCTATGAATGTCCACAACACCAAGGAAGGACAAACAGAAGGCCGAAAGGTCTTGGAAGGGTTACACATGTAGATGAGGAAGCTCAATCTGAGCATTCAGATGATGCTAAAAGGGGAGAAGCCCTAGTGGTTAGAAGAGCCCTGGTGACTGAAGAGAAGGAGCCAGAATAGAGGAAGAATCTGTTTTGTACAAGGTGCAAGTGTGAAGACAAATGTTGTGAAATCATTATTGATAGTGAGAGCACCGACAATTTGGTGTTAGAAGAGATGGTTACGAAGTTGAAGCTAAGAAGGGAAAGGCATCCACACCTATATCGGATTGCCTAGTTGCAGAATGACCACAAAGTTCTAGTCAATGAGTAGTGCCTGGTGAAGTTCAAGATCAAAAGCTATCGTGATGAGGTACTCTGTGATATCATCCCCATGGATGCATGTCACATGTTGTTGGGGAGGTTGTGGCAGTTTGATAGGCATGATGTACATGATGGCCATGCAAACACTTACTCCCTGATGAAGGATGGAGTCTACCATAAGTTGAAACCCCTGAAGAAGGATGAAGAAAAGGTATGCAATAGTGCTAGAGTTTTTTTTGTTGATGGAAAGAAATTTTTAGAAGGCATGAAGCATGAGCATATGTGTTATGCATTAATTCCTAGAATGGATAAAGAAGATAGTGAGAAGGTGCCAGTAGAAGTTTTTGGGTTATTGAATAAGTTTCAGGATATTGTTTCTGATAATATACCTGAGGGTTTACCACCAATGAGGAAGATCAGTCATCAGATTGACTTGATCCCTGGAGCCAGTTTGCCAAATAAGGAAGCTCACAGAATGACTCTTGTAGAAAATGAGGAGTTGAATAGACAAGTTCAGGAGTTGTTGAGAAAGAGTTTGATTCGAGAGAGTTTGAGCCCATGTGCAATACCTGTAGTACTAGCACCAAAGAAGGATGGGGAGTGGAGGATGTGTATAGACTCTTGAGCCATAAATAAGATAACAATCAAGTATAGATTTCCCCTACCAAGGATGGATGACCTAATGGATTATTTGAGTGAAGCATAGTACTTCACAAAGATTGATCTAAATAGCAGATATCACCAAATCTGGATTTGTGAGGGAGATGAATGGAATACCATCTTCAAGACCAAAGAGTTCTTGTACGAGTGGTTAGTCATGCCTTTTGGGCTAACCAATGCACCGAGCACATTCATGCGGCTCATGAATGAGGTACTGAAAGAGTTTCTAGGAAGTTTTGTCATTATGTATTTAGATGATATTTTGATTTTCAGTAAGACCTTGGATGAGCATTTAATGTATATTCTTAGGGTTTTTGAGAAGTTGAGAGAGGATAAACTATTGATAAATTTGAAAAAGTGTAGCTTTGTTAAGGAGTCAGTGTACTTGGGGTTTGTTGTCTCGGAAAAAGGTTTTAAGATGGACCCAGAAAAGGTGAAGGCTATTCTAGAATGGCCTACCCCAAGAACTACTACTAAGGTGAGATCTTTCCATGGTTTGGCCAGTTTTTATAGAAAGTTCATTAGAAACTTTAGTAGTATTTGTGCACCCCTAACTGAAATAATGAGAAGGGATAGAAAAGATTTCAAGTGGAGCACTGGAGCAGCAAAGAGTTTTGATCTATTGAAGCAGAAGGTGACAAAGCAACCAGTTTTATCCCTCCCAGATTTCAATAAGGTGTTTCAGGTGGATTGTGATGCCAGTGGTTGTGCCATTGGAGTAGTGATGAGCCAAGAAGGTAAGCCCATTGCCTATTTCAGTCAAAAGTTAAATGATGCAAAGAGAAAGTACTCTGTATATGATCAAGAATGTTATGCAATAGTTCAAGCATTAAAGAAATGGAGACATTATCTATTGCTAAAGGAGTTTTTTTTGTTTATTGATCATCAAGCATTACAGTACCTGAGTAGTCAGGGAAAGTTAAACCAAAGGCACATGAAATGGGTAGAATTTTTGTAGAGTTATACATTTGTTTTAAAGCATAGGAGTGACAAGTCGAATAGGGTTGTAGATGCCTTAAGTAGGAGGTAGACATTGATGAGAGAGATGTTGATTGAAGTGGTTGGGTTCAATGAACTCAAGATATTGTATCCTAAAGATCCTGATTTTGCAGAAGCTTGGAAAGCTTACAAGGAGCTTGTTACAGTTGATAGGACAAGGTGGTTGGATTTCATAATCTAGGATGGCATGTTGTTTAAGGGAAGTCAATTGTGTATTCCAAGGAGTTCTATGAGGGAGAACCTGATAAAGGAGAAGCACAGTGGAGGAATGGCAGGACATTTTGGTCAGGACAAGACCATTGCCATTATCAGTGAGCATTATTACTGGCCTTAGTTATCACAAGATGTGAAGAAGTTTATCCAGCGTTGTAGGGTATGTCAGATGGCTAAAGGAGTGAGCCAAAATACAGGGTTGTATCAGCCCTTACCAATACCAGAGAGGCCATGGGAGGATATAAGTATGGACTTTGTTCTTGGTTTTCCATGGACACAGAGAGGGAATGATTCAGTATTCGTGGTAGTTGACAGGTTTTTGAAGATGGCACATTTCATCCCATGCCAAAAGACCCATGATGCAGTCCACATTGCTAACTTGTTCTTCAGAGAGGTGGTGAGGCTACATGGTCTACCAAAGAGTATAGTCTCAAATCGTGACACAAAATTTGTTGGGTACTTTTGGAGGACCTTGTGGAAAAAGTTGAAAATAGAGTTGAAGTTCAGTTTTGCGCACCATCCACAAACTGATGGGCATACTGAGGTTGTGAACAGAAGTCTGGGTAACCCACTAAGATGCTTGGTAGGAGATAAACCCAAGGGATGGGACTTGATCTTACCCTAGGCAGATATTGGCATGGCCCTTCAGCTTCGTTTTCACAAACTTAATCCAATTTGGGTCCTCTACTTCTTCATACTCAAAATACTCTTCTAGCTCGTTGGTCCAGTCGATCAACTCTTCCGAGTTTAGACTTCCAGAATAACTGGGGACTTCCATTCTAGGTATTTTTCTGATCTTTGAAATGGCCCTAATCAGCCACATTTGATCTTGATCAATAGCTTCTTCTTCCTCTTCTATATCAAAATCTTCCACCTCTTCTTCATTTTTGCTTTCTCCTCTCCTTCCTGGGTCTAACCCTATTCTCATTTGTTCCTGCAATGCATCGATTTGTCTCTGAAGGGCTCTGAAACCCTCGGCCACCAAAGGATCTCTTCCACCAGTGCTTCTGCCACCTCTAGCACCACCACACCTACCAAGCATTACTCTTGGAGGCATCTTGAATTCCTCAAACCCACAGCCATGGTCCTGGTGCGAACTGCCTCACGATTGGCGATCTGTCCACACGCTCAAGAAAACCTAATCGAATACCACCTGACGAGGGAGAAAACCTGAGACACAAAAAAATACTCACATAATAGAGAATAATATTTTATTCAATATTATGAAATTCTTACATGTAGAGGATCTCAAATCCCTGAGCTCTGTGATACATGCAAATTACAGACTTACAGAAATTTACCCAAATTCCCCTTTCGCAGCATGCGAACTCTTTTCCCCAAAAAGTTACACAAAAATTAGAAATTTGCCCATAAATAGGCCCTTTCCAGTTTGGAGCCATAAACAACATTTGAGAAAAAAAAATTTGGCAGTTAGGCGCCAAAAATTACAATTTGAAATTCAAACATTGAGTCCTAATTTGAAAATTGGCAATTTTCCAAAAATCGGCCAACTTCCGGAAACTATAACTTTTGATCTGGGACTCCATTTTTGGAACCGTTTGCACCGTCGGAAAGGTCTCAGAGTGAAGAACGTGATAAAAACCCACTCTACCAATTTTGATGTTTTCTAGGCCCGTACGGGACCATTTAGTGCCTCAAACTAGACTTGGAAGGTTTTTCAGGGCAAAAAGCATAAACTAGAACTTGAATAGCTTTCAGACCATGAATTATCTTGACCTGATTCTTTCACCAAATTGCTTATTTTTCCATCATGAACCTTCCCATAAATTTTGGTCTTCCCATGCCTTAAAATTCATACCTGCTAAAAATAATATTTGGGCAGAAAAAGTAGAAAAGCAGTTCTAAAAGTTGGAAACTCTTATCCAACTAAAGGGGTATCCAGAAATGCAAAAACATCTACAAAAAACAAACAACAAGAACACAAATGGAAAGCATCTTTTTGGGTGATGCAAGATTGCCCTCACACCACTAGATGCTCCTGCATCAACATGCCTCCATTTCCTTCGGGATATGTGTCACCCAATTTCACAAAATACAGAGGCAAGACAAACCGCATTGAACATGTTCATGAATTTGCAACCAATTGTATGAACATCACCTACGAACAAATGTACTTAATGAGACTTTTTCTAAAAGTCTGGCAAGTCCTTCCCTTGAATAGTTTTCCATGCAAAAGGATATCCAGACATGGGATGAGCTTAAGCAAAAATTCATAAAAAACTACACATACAACATCGACATGGATATCTCTATCACTAGCTTGTGCACTCTCACACAAGAGGATGTCGGTGAGACGTTTATCCCATTCTTTCTAAAATGGAGAAGTCTTGCTAGTCGGTGTCACATTGACATCCCCGAAAGGGAGAAAGTCGACATGTTCATCCAAACACTTTTGGGGCCCCTAAAATATGCATTACAAGTACATTATTGCACAAACTTCGCGAACTTAGTTGAAAAAGGGGTCCAAATTGAGAAAGCCCTTACCACAAAGGGAGAACTAAAATATGGTCCCAAAAACACAAATTTCAGCCCAACCACCGACAAGAACAAATACTGGGTAAAAAATAAACACGTTACAAATGACGGTGTTGTTGACGCCAAGACTGCAAACATTGTGGGTCATGTACTGGCCCTAAAAGGGGTTCAACAACAAAACAAACCAGCAACGACATCGACACCCCCTACTAATGTCCCTTCAAACAATCAGAACAGTAAAAATAATCAGAGACAGTACCGTTAGATGAGACAATTTCCTAGAGGTCGCGCATACACTTCCTTGGGTGAACCCATTGAAGAAGTCCTAAAGAAATGTCTCCAGAATGTGGTCATCATACTTCAAGAACCAAAACCATATGACCCAGGACAATTCAAGTGAGCATGGTGGAATGATAATTCATTTTGCGAGTACCATCAAGCAAAAGGACATACGACCTCTAACTGTCGACAATTGAAAAACCTAATACAAGATCTTATTGAAAGCCACGTCATCGAAGTAGGTGGATCACAATTTGCCTCCAATTTAGATCATACTATCCATAAGAATCCACTGCAAGATCATGGTTCTCATAAGGCTTCCACTTCAGGTCCACAGATGAATAATAATCAAGTTAACTTCTCCTGAGCCAAGTATGATTATTCTAGTGGACCAATTATAAATAATGTCTGAACTGATGATGAATATGTCAATACCATTACAGTCAAGAGAGCACCCCAATGTAACGCTACCACTCAAAGTGGCAAGATCACCATAGCTGGTCCACCTCCCACTAGACAAGCCAAAATAACCATACCTAGCCCATCTACTAAATAGTCAAAACCTATCCCGACCATAAAGTAGTGGCAATCCAAAAGTCAGTTCAACCTTATCGACTAGCTAGGCAAGACCCCTGTGCAAATCTCTATACTTGAGTTGCTTCATATCTCTCCCACGCACAAAGATATCTTAGATAAAACTCTGCAAGATTCGTCGATCCCCAAGGACATTGATGTCAATCAGTTTGAAACCATGATGGGATACCTCACTAGGCCTCACCATGTCACCTTCTCGGATCAAGACTACTCGTCACCTAAAACCAACCACAATGATGCATTGCACATAAAAAAATTTGTCCACAAGCACAAAGTCAGATGAGTTTTAGTAGATGGCAGAGTAGGATTGAACATATGCTCCCTCAAATTGGTTAAGGCTCTAGGGTTCTCTGATGCATGCATAGACCTGACAAAGAGTATAGTGACCAAAGCATACGATGATGAAGAACGCTCTTCATGTGGCATTATCTCTCTCCCTCTCAGAGTGGGAGCGGTCATTGTGGACAAAACCTGCCAGGTCTTGGATTTGGAACTACCGTATAACATCTTGCTCGGTCATCCATGGATTCATGCCTTAAAAGTCATTTCATCCACATATCACCAATGCCTAAAGTTTCCATTTGATGGCACAAAAATAACCATATATGGAGACCCTGACCCCTTCCAATATTGTACCAACCTAAGGGGTATTTCTGAAAACTAAGTTCCTATTAACCAAGAAGCACCTAGCTCATCGTCATCCAAATACATTGACCCAGCCACACTCACATCACCTTCCACATCCGCTCCATCCATGTCTTCTACCACACCACCACCTCCAACAACCCTTAAGGCTGAATCCACTGTCAAAATCCAAGACCTTGGCTGCAGAGAGTTCAAATTACATATAGCATACAGCATAACAACAATACCCAAGTCTTCAAAGATATATGGTTGGCCATGTTTCAGAATGGAACCCAAAGAAACTTTCAAAGTTCCACCAAAAATAGTTTTCATTAAATGGGGAGACATGAGTAATGAAGACATTGCTAACATCACATGATGGATCTATAAGGATACTATCCCACTACCCCCATTACCAGCTCAAAAATATGGAAAAGGTTATGACATCATGAAAGCTAAAGGCTACGATGGTACTAGTGGCCTAGGAAGAAATAAAACTGGCCGAAGGGAACCCATAGAACCTTTCCAAATTCCAAAGTATCTCAGATTAGGGTTTGGATCGCCCGACAATGACGATTGACGTACCATTGGACTTTCTAGTGAGCGAGTACATGCTTCAAAAAGTGTTGATACCACTAAGGAAACCCTCACCGAAACTGACTCCAAAGAATGGAAATTTGGCTCAGAACGATCCCTAAGCGACTGTTGTCTTGATGATTTCTTTGTCAAACCAGGGGAACTGACCTCTGAACAATGATTTTGGAAAACATTCAAAATTGAACAGGCACCAAATTGTCAAAGTCCCATTACCACTTCCCATGACATACAACACCCATTATATGAACCCTTTCAGTCCAATCCATTGGAAGTATCAGATGACACTGACAGCCAGAGTTCTAAAGCTTTCATCCCTTATTTCAACAATGAATATGACACTAGTGAAGGGAAATATTAGATAGAGTCTGATGTAGAGTTGGACGATGATAATCTCATCTACAACATCACTAAATTCATTTGCACTCTATCTGCATCCTCACCTCAATTCATCAACATTAATGATGGCATTTCCTTAGTTTATCTTGAGCTACTCGATTGGGACCAACAAGGACCGCCATTCCTAGACACATTTTAGAATGATGAGGCAATTACTAAATTTATGGGATTACGTGAAGGCATACCCAGTGGGGACTACAAGTCAGGATTCACCATTGATTTAGACTGCACGACATTCTTCGACGAGACTGCTCCATCCTCTAGTCGCAAAAGTAAAAATAAAAATAAAATAAAAAATAAAACGTCTCTAGGTGAAAACTGAAAGGCACCTTTTGATGATAAAATAGTAAAAACAAAGGACGTATCTGTGGGTGAAAACCTCTCTTAGGCACCCAAAGATGGACTGGACTTTCTCCCCATGCAATAAGAAAAATTAGCAATGCTTATTGAGGACACAATAGAGGATAACATATCAACAACAGAAGATCCCAAGATGGTCCTCTTTGTTGCATCATTGACTGAAGAAGAAAGACCAGAATTTCATAAGTTCTTTGTAGAATGAAAAATCAACTTCGCATGGTCCTATGCTGACATGCCAGGATTGGACCTAGAATTGGTTCTACACCATCTGCCACTATTACCTAATGCTAAACCAGTCAAACAGAAATTATGCAAAATGCACCCTCAAGTTGCTCTATTGGTCAAGGCTGAGTTAAAGAAATTGCTAGATGTCGGATTCATACGGTCTATTGACTACGCCGAATGGATATCTAACCTAGTGCTAGGAACAAAGCCAAATGGGCTTATCCATGTTTTACATATTTTCGAGACCTAAATAAAGCATTCCCAAAGGATGACTTTCCTTTGCAAAACATTAACATCATAGTTGACCTCACAGTAGGATATGAGATGCTATCCCTCATGGATGGTTTCTCTGGCTATAATGAGATTTGCATTGCTCCTGAAGACCAGCACAAAATGACATTTACTTGCCCATGGGGCACATACTGTTGGAATGTCATGCCATTCAGTCTCAAAAATGCAGGTGCCACATACCAAAGGCCTATGACCATGATCTTCCATGATATGATGCAAAAAATAATGGAAGATTATGTAGATGACCTATTGGCCAAATCAGTAACCAGGAAAGATCATCTAAAGGTACTCGACACAATTTTCAAGAGACTTGAAGAGTACAAAGTTTGGCTAAATCCTAAGAAATGTGTCTTTGGTGTCACATTAGGTAAACTCTTGGGATACATAGTTTTCCAAAGAGGCATAGAGGTCAATTTGGTAAAGGTCAAAGCCATCATAGACATGCATCCACCCAGAGGAATCAGTGAACTCAGAACTCTACAAGGCAAAGTACAATCTATTTGGCATTTCATAGCCCAATTGGCAGATAAGTGTCACCCATTCCAATATATGTTGCGCAAGGGTATCCCCTTTGTGTGGATAGATAAATGTTAGGAAGCCTTTTAGCAAATCAAAGATTACCTACTGTCAACACCAGTCCTCATGCCTCTCATTCATGGAAAGCCATTGATCCTATACATCTCGACAACTAGTTCAGCACTGGGGGCATTACTAGCATAGAACGACCAAGAAGACAAAGAAAGAGCTATATATTACATTAGTCGGACATTGGTTAGATATGAACTGAACTACACACCAATTGAACAAGCTTGCCTAGTCGTGGTCTTTGCAGCACAAAAGCTAAGACATTACATGTTGAGTCACCAAACACAACTAGCAGCGAAGATCGACCCACTAAAATATTTGTTAAGTCAAGTTGCATTAATAGGATGGCTAGCAAAATGGGTTATGATTCTAAGTGAATATGACATTTAGTATGTCAAAAGAAAGGCTATAAAAGGACAAGCCATAGCGGACTAGCTGGACGATGCACCTTTGCAGAGTGATCACCCGTTAGTGATAGATTTTCCAAATGAGTCGATATTCCATACGAAACCTAAGGCACTTTGGCGACTCTACTTTGATGGATCACACACAAATCATGGCTTGGGGGTAGAAATCATGTTCATCACCCCACAAGGAGACTCCATTCCTAAGTCTTTCCGCATCGCCTTCCCATGCACAAACAATGTGGCAGAATATGAGGTACTAGTTACAGGACTAAGAATGTCAATAAAATGGAAGATTAGAGCACTACATGTCTACAGGGATTCTCAACTTGTCATCAACCAGGTTAATGATGACTATGACACAAAGGATGAGAAGTTGATGCCTTACAAATGGATCATTGACAGTTTCCACACATACTTTCAGATGGTAACTTTTGAACAAGTTCTAAGAGCCCAGAACAAAGCGGTAGATGCTATGGCTACAATAGGCTCTCTCCTTGACATACAAAGCAATTTTCCTCAGTTGGAATTCCTAATAGAGCAATTATTGGTCCCTACCTATGACATTCTGGAGTCATAAATGGTTTGTGAACTTGTTGGTCCCGACTCTCCCTGGTATCAAGATATTTGTGACTACCTAAAATCCCAAACCCTTCCCCCGAACCTATCCAATAACCAAAAGAATTCCTTCATTTGAAAATCTACAAGGTATGTCATCGTCAGTGACACCCTTTACCACCGTAGCTTTGATGACACCCTCCTTAGATGTCTCGACACCAATGAAGCACATATGACCTTACGCGAAGTACATGATGGTATATGCGGGTCTCATTCGAGTGGTCCTACTCTAGCCAAGAAAGTAGCGAAACTTGGGTATTATTGGCTGATCATTGAAAAGGATGCAATAGAATATGTTAGGACTTGTCACAAATGTCAGATCCACAGTGATTGATCCATGCTCTAGCACAGGAACTTCGGCCGATCACCTCTCCTTGGCCCTTTGCGCAATGGGGACTCAACCTCGTGGGTAAGATTCATCCAATCTCATCCAATGGCCACAAATTCATCATCACCGCCACTAAGTATTTTACGAAGTGGATTGAAGCCATTCCTTTGACATACATAACTGGCAAACAAATATCCAAGTTCATTCTTAACTACATCATTTGCCAGTATGGCCTTCCGCAATCCATCATCACTGACAACGGACATCCGTTTAAAAACCAAGAAGTACGTGAGTTATGTGAGCGATTTCATATCCAACACCATTTTTCATCTCCATACTACCCACAAGGAAACGGTCAAGCTGAGACGTCAAATAAAACCATTGTCAAAATCCTCAAAAAGACTGTCAATGATGTTGGCCATGACTAGCACATACAACTTAACCCTACTCTGTGAGCTTACCAAACAAGCATTCGTGCACCCACAGGAGCCACTCCATTTTCCCTAGTCTTTGATGTTGAGGCCATCTTACCCATTGAGGTTGAAATTCCTTCGTTATGAGTCTCCCTGAAGGGTTTAACTAATAACGAAGAGTATAGACAATCACGCTTGCATGAGCTAGAAATGCTAGAAGAAAGAAGGAAAAATTCAATGAACCATCTCCAAGCATATTAGAACCATCTTTGTCGTAGCTACAATAAGAAGGTCATGGTTAGGAAGTTTGACATTGGCAACCTAGTTCTCATGCAAAACCCCAAGAACCAAGCTGACAGAGAAAAGCCAAGAAAGTATGAACCAAACTAGTTGGGTCCCTACATTATCATATCTTTTTTTGAATCTGGAGCTTATCAGCTGGCCACACTAGAGGGAGAACAACTAACAGATCCCATCAACAGTTTACATCTCTGAAGGTTCTACACATAGCATCAGGGAATTGAGCTGAAAAACCATAAAATACAAAAAAATTAAAAAAATGGTAAAAATTTCATTGCCCTGATGAAAACGTGGCAAACAAGCATCCTAGCAACACCAAAAAATAATAAGAAAAAGGATAAAAATAGTAAAGAGAAAAATTCCGTCCAATAGTGAAAACCTGGCAAACAGGCGCTTTGGATAGCTACCATGGTGAAAACCTGGCAAACAAGCACCATGCGTAATCAATCATTGCTCTGCCATCTACTGTCATTTTGTCTACTGTGGCCTAGGATGAAAGGTATTTCCACCATTATCATGCATATCACCACTATTCCACTCTACCTGTCATGGTTAATAAATGATTGATATCAAGTCCTAACAATTGTCCATCTGGTACACCAGTAGCATTCCCTCCATGTCCCTTAAAAATGGATAAGTCCTAGACCTGACTGGGGGCAAAATGTTTATCATGCAACCATAGTGGATGTCACACATGATCTCGACAATTGGCAAAAAATCCTAAAAAAAGACCAAAAACATGGCAAAAAGTCCTGAAAAAAGAACAAAAACACGGCAAAAAGTCCTAAAATAGATAAAAACACGGAAAAAAGTCTTGAAAAAAGACAAAAACATCATAAAAAGTCCTAGAAAAAGACAAAAACATCATAAAATGTCTTGAAGAAAGACCTAAAAATCATAAAACGTCCTGAAGAAAACCACAACAAAATATCAGACTGTTCAAAGAACGCAAACACAGGGTCATCTCTTGTCAAAGTCAGTCATCTCAATTAGTCTTTGTCATTTGTCTGAAGTGTGTTGTCTATGTGCATTTTCTACGTAGGCAAGACTCACATTTGAGTCCCTGAGACATTATATCAGTCCTTTTAGGTTTGTCAAAATAAAATCATGACGCAATCTATGGTCATCAATACAAAGTAATTAGTCATGTCGAACTACGAGGTCTCTTAGTGTATGACGTAGGCAAGGCCATCTGTCGATGAGCCCCCGAGGCCACACTAGGTTAGTCCATTAGGGTTCATGGCACTACACTGGCACACACGTCGAAATATCTTCAAGGCAAAGTGAATCACTCTGAAATGGGTAAAATTCTAAAAATAAATCATGACAATCAGCTATTTCAATATGACAATCTCCTTAACAGGCCAACCATATCATCATGACAATAGCAGCATATAGTCAAACACAAGTCAAACTCAGTCAAAACAAGTCAAACCATCATAACTCATCAAACTATCAACTTTAGGTTAACCTTCAGATGTGTCCTTCTAAAAGGTAACCTTTGTCATTCATGCCTTAGGATGTGTCCTTCCTAGGCATCGTCACTGTCATTCGACATTTTGAGGGATCCTCTCGACATCTAAGGATCACTCCTCTCAACATCAATATTTTTTAGGTGAGTCCTTATGGAGAACAAACTATGTCATTTATGCCTCAAGATGTGTCCTTCCTAGGCATCGTCATCATCACCGTTACATGACATTTAGAGATCAATCCTCTTGGCATCAACATTATTTAGGATGTGGCCTTCTTAAATTTGGAAACTTCAGACATTTGTCGAGCATCATCAAAGTTTTGACACTCTGCATCTCATCATCATCAAATCTGACATTCTGACAATGAATATCCAGATGCACTTGGCAAACACTTGACAATTGTCTTTTGGTCTTTTATCATGTTATTAGTTTTCTCAGTGAGATCCCACTAAGTGGGATTTAAATAAGTAGCGACGTATCATGACAATTGACACGTATGACTACTAGTTTCTCAACAAGGTCCTGATTCTAGGATTTAGAAAAACAACAACATATCATAGTAAGGGCTCTATTTTGTCTATTTTTTGACAATCATGCCGCTAGTTTCTCAAGGATGTCTTGGAAACAGGATTTAGAGAAGCAACGATGTTTCATGAATTGTCCTTATCTTTTTCTACTTGTGGTTGATTATGACAAAAAGACTGGGGCAATCACGCTCTTAGTATGAGTCTTGATCATTCTTGTCTGTGACTACTTGTCTTACATGATGGTATGACCTTGCACACCTTGATCTATGTCATATCATGATGTTTGTTGGCCATTACAACAATCCGCCCAGTGATGATTAAGAGCAATAAATATTAAAAGTTCTACAGTAAAGGTTTGAAGGATTTGGTCTAGGAATTAACATGCATCTCCTTTAGTCTGGTCATTTTCTCTTGTTAGTTTGGTCATCTCCTCTTGTCCATCTCACGATGATATCCTATGACATCCAAAAACACAAGTGCATACATGATCATATAAACATTGCATTAGGTCCATACATACATCATCCATAGCATTAAATCATATAGATAATCACAAACATTGCATTAACATTATCATCATCATGGCATCCATTTACTAAATACATTATGCACATAATTATCAGCATCATTTCACATAAGTAAGAATTGCATCATCATGACATCAAAATCATAAATAAGCATCATAGGACATACATGACACATCATAAATCAACATCATACATCACATACATCATAATGCATTAAATCAAAGAACATCACATAACACACATGTAGGCCGCATCAAAACTGCATCATCATATAATAGCATCTCAAAAAGGTACAATGTCATAGGATAAAGTCAGGAGATATCCCAAAAATGGAGCTCGCAGGCTCAATGATATATACATAGTGGGTCATAATAATAAAAATGCCCCTAGGGTAGACTCTCATCATCCCCTCATGGTGAGGAATGTGGCGGCTGCAACTCTGAAACTGGCACTGAAACGATAAGCGGACCTGTGGCAACCTCTGCCTATGCCACTAATGGAACTGAGAATGAAGGCGTCATCTCCACGGTAACGAACACCTGTGATGTCACTGCTGCCTGACTTTGAGAAGTAGATGGATCGATCACTGGTGGCTATCTCTGTGCCAACCTCTGCACTGAACCAATCGACCCATGATTGTGACCCAAATGGTGACTCAGGGTGTGCCGGTGTGAGTGATGTGACCTGTGCCTTGATGTGTGCCCTGTCGAGGTAGATCCTCCGACACTGGTGTGACTCCTGCTACCACTAGCACAGTCTAATCTATGGCCACTACCTGTCCTCGACTACGACCGTGATAGGGTAGGATCTCATTGCTCCGGTGGCACTGCTTGCTCATACAAAGTCTTGTACTATCCTAATCTCATGCTCACCCTAGCCAACTCGTGAGCCATATCCCCTGCGGGCCCTATGCATAATGCCGCAAACTCTGTACACCACTGGACTGAGTCCTACTGCCAGATCACTACCTAATCCTGCTTTACCCGGGCTGCCTCTAACTTAGACTGTAATTATCTGACCTGGGCCATGCTGTCATCTAGTCTCTACTATAAATCGGCCACCCTCTGATCGGTCATGGCACCCTGGGGCAATCCCAAGGAGGATAGTATCTCCTCCTCTCCCTCCACCATCCGCCATCTAAGGAGTCTAGCGGCCTCATCCATGGCATCATCCTCATAATCATCATCATCTACCACATCCTCTGCCACATCCTCTACCACCTCCACATCCTCCTCCTATCCCCCCACCTCCACATCCTCCCTCTATCCCCCTACCTCCACCTCCTCCTCCTGTCCTCCCACCTCCATCCCCTCCTCCTATCTCTCCTCACCCTCTCCCTCTTGTCAGGGTTGCTCCTCTATCTCCCCCTCCTCACCAACCTTAGGGATATCATCTAATGCTACCCTTGCCACACGTGGGCACACCCTCTAGGCCTGTCTCTGACCATCTCGTCATTGCCTCCGACCGTCTCTGCCATCATCTCCACCTTGACCTTCATCTTTGCCTCCGTCCTTGCCTCTTCCCTAGCCTCCATCTCTCCCTCTAACTCTGCCCCTACCACCTCGCCTAGCCCTCCACACATGCAGGATCACTAACCATTTTTCCACTGGTGCTTTCCCATCCAGATCTATCAATGGCACTAGTCTATGTGCCTGCCACCATAGGTCATAATCGGTTGTCATCCTGGGATCGGCTGCTCCACCCCTCCATCCCCATGCTTGGGCTCCTAGCCCATCAATCTTCTACTCTGCGAAGGCCACTGGGATGGTTGGTCCCCAAGCATACTCTCTGGATGACCGAGCATACTCGGCAATCCCTGCAAGTACACGTTGTTGCTCCTCGAACTGCCTAAGGACATGCTGTGGCAAATACATCTCAATAATCAAGGAGGTCTACATAGTCATCCCAATTAGATATTTGTACTGTCTACAAAGGCTTAGATGGTTGTCCTCATTGTCCCATTGTTTGCAGTCTTTGTACAGCCTCCAGATAAAGGACACCATGGTGTCAATCCTGTGTCGCCACCAACCGGTCTCACCCATCCATGTCTGTTGTAACACACTGGCATAGTAGTAAGCGTAGGGAATCCCCTCGACTAGCTGTTGTCTCTGAATGGGAGGATGAAATATGGCAATGTGCTCCTAAGCCCAGATCATCATCAGAGTATTCCTGCAGGAGATACTCTCTACCCTCCTATACAAAACATCATGCAACTGATGGTAAAGTGTCCCTAGTAAACAGGGACCCTAAGCATAAATGGTCATGTCTCGTCTCATACCAACCAGGATGTCTCCCCAGCTAATAGGGAATCTGTGTCCTCGATGGTCAGGAATCAAAATACCTACAATCAAGGTCACAAGGAATGAATCAAAGTGATCATAGTGCTCTGCCATGAACTCCCATCTGATCTCATAGCCCTGGATGCCTAGTCCTACACCCTGATCTCGATAGTATGCTTGGAAGGTCTGCTTGCCATGACGAGGGTCATAGACGATCCGCTCCCCTTGGATCGGCACTCGTAAAATATGGTAGACATCCTCTAGAGTAATAGTGGCCTCACCTGTCGACAGGTGTAAGGAGCAGGTCTCTGAGTGCCACTACTCACACAGCGCAGTCAGTAATCCCCTGTTTGCCCGAATGGCGGGCATGTAGACAGCATAGAACAATCCCAGTTGCATCAATCGGTAGCGCTCTCATGGGCTCAACTGGTCAACAAACTGAAATTTCATTGGTCTACTCTTGTGTATGTAAATCGGGGCAAGCTGCCTCTGCAAAAAGCCAAGCACGTCATAAGTATCTTATGAAAAAATTGTCAGTATTATCACAAGCATCTAAGGTTAAAAAAATATCAAAATAGCTATGGTCAAAGTCAAAGGCAAATGCGTCGCACTATAGCAATTGTGTCTCAAAATGTCAATTGCATCGCTTCGTACATCAAATGCGGTGCAAATTTGCAAATGCATCATTGGTTATGTCAAATGCGTCGTATGATCGCACTTGCATCTCAAAATTTGACACTTGCATCGTAGAAAAGTGAATGTGTCACCTAATCACAACTGCATCGATGAAACAGGCGACTACGTTGCAAATTGACGATTGCGGCATTCTGACAGTCAAATGTGACTCGATAAAGTGAATGCGTCGCAAGTTTTGAAAAATGTGGCGCAAACCACCACTCTACCCTTTTTTTTTTTTGCACTTGCATCACAACGCATCATATGCGTCAAACGCAAGGGTGAATGCACCACGGTGCATTCGTTACTCACCCTAGAAACCTAATTTTGACACGCAAAATGAAAAAAATACAAAGGGGGATAGGGGTACATACTACTGGCTCTGAGCCCTCTAGCTGCCTGAATGTCCGCACAATCTCGCCGCAATGCTCTGTCACTGGAATCACCATCGCCGCTACGCTCCTTTTTGCTCTGAACTCTCAAAATTCACAAAGTAAATAGTAAAAGTGAATTGACTTTTACCCCTGTGTCAACCTATTCATAAAGTCAAAATGGCATTTGTCAACTGGGTTATTATTGGAGGCTTATTGCACCAACTTTGATGACCTCGTTAGCTACTTCAAACATATCAGAATTCAAAACTGACTACGTCGTTGTTTTTCTAGTCATCAAATTGACTTATCGGGACCCTTTACAAATTTTTCTGCTGCCGACTCAAAATTTGAAAAAATTTCCAAGGGGGCAAGGATACTCCATACCTTCACTGGTGCATATCTTTGACTTACTTTCTTTGTCACAATGCAACAAGCGACATTATGACAAAGAGGGGCAAAATGTAGACACCTAAAAATGACCTAGGCCTGCAAGCTTCATTTTTACCACTTTCGTCCTAGCATAATTATGACATTTAATTATGTCCTTGGTCCACATTCAACTATTGATTAAATAATTCATAATTATTTAATTAATTCATGTTCATTTATTCTTCACGATTATTAAATAAATAAATTTTATTTTTTTATTAAATACGTCATTAATTGTCTAAATCTACCCTTAATTAAATAAATTTTTTAATTTATTTAATTACCTTCTTTTCACTTTATGCTTCTCGATTATTAAATAAATAATTTTCTATTTATTTAATATGTCACTAATTGCCATAATTGAATGAATTAAATAATTTATTTAATTATCAGTCTTATTTGCTAAATTAAATAATTAAATTTAATTATTTAATTTCCAAATTGGATATTCTTCTCATTTTAAATAAATTAAATTGTTTAAAATGTCATCTCATTCTTAACTGCAAGCTCATTTTCGTAAATAATCTGAAAATTGATTATTTACTATTCCTCACAAATTCACATTTTGAATTAATTTAATTCCAAATCGGTAACTTTCCTCTAAGAGTCAAATGATCGGGCAGGTTCTGGACCCTTCCAAAATTGAACTTCAGTCTGGTCTTTATCTTATTCATTTTCAAAAATCTTTATTTTCAAATTAATTTCCTCATTTATTCTCCACCGTCGATTTGATTCTCGGAGATGACATCTTGACCACTCGATTAGTGATTTTTCCCTAACCCTAATTAGGGATTCTCATATTTAATCTGGACCTCTGGTTTTAGGTTTTGGTGAGAATGCAATCTCACCTATTCATTTGAAATGGCATGTTCTATAAAATGCCATTTTCCTCTCACTTTTTGATGACACACACACAAGTAGATGTATTAAATGCACATCGTATACTTACTCATTTGCACACTTAGGCTTCTCATTGCAATTATTGTCTTTATTTGATCAAATATTAGCATGTTTAGGCATTGGCAATCATAGTCATAGGCATAGGTATAGACATTTATGCAAATCCTTCAAAGCTTGGTGTAGGACATAGGCATATATTTGCAGATTGCTCGCATGATGGATCTGAGGGCAAAGCACCATCTAGCAAGTTAGAAGGTACTATCAAGGTGAATCATGGAAACTCCTATGGATGATAGGTATAATTGTTCTTATTTTTATTTTTCATTGTTCTTGATAGATCTTTGGTTTTATTTTATATGCTTTATTATTCATTGAATCTAATCCAAAAATTTACCCATTGATTACAGAAAGAGCCCTTGTGACTTAGCCTACGGAATCAACATCATACCACGAACAGCAAAACAACTGCCCACCATCCAATTACAATGATAAACCTCGTACATGGGCAAGAAATAAAAATGTTAGTAATGTTGGTGTCGTAGATGCCAAGGTGGTCATTAGTGGTCCACGCCAAAATACACCCACACTGCAAACCCAAACACAACATCAAAACAATCATCACACGACATACTATCCAAACAACAATCCAACCATCAATAATCTCAATGACCAAAGAGGACCACCCCAATGCAAAAGTTATCCAAAATGAAAATACACTATTTTGGGGGAACCCCTTTGAAGACAATGAAAAATTTGATCTATGAAAAACTCATCAAGCCTCCAACATTTGAGAATTACCAAGAACCCGATGTCAAACCTCCTTGGTATAACGAGAATCAACATTACGAATTTCATAAAATCAAAGGCCACACCACAAACAGTTGCATGAGACTCAAAAACATCATTCAAGATCTCATCGATAAGAAAATCATAAACGTGGAACAACCTACGGGAAATCAAGATCTTAAGATATATACGAATCTGATATCAAATCATGGCAACAAAGGGAATAAAAATGATAAATGGAAGAGTAGTGTGAATCATGTGTATGAAACAGTTGTTACTTCCCTAAATGAAGACTGCATGGTCATCACCATCAAGGGCGTCCATGTTGAAGATTGTGGAGTCACCATAAGAGGTGGCAAAGTCACCATTGTAGGATCATTCCAACCAAATAGGGTCCCTTCATCTAGATTCATTTCTAATGGCTACAATTTCTTAGATCAACTCAAGCGAACACTAGCACACATCTCCATCATGGATTTGTTAAAAATCTCATCTGCGCATAAAAAGATCCCCAAAGAAGCATTAGCCTCATCCATTGTCCCCACAGATCTTGATGTGGAGCAATTCCAAGCTATGGTCGGAAATATCATTATGCCTAACCTCCTTACATTTTCTAACCAAGATTTCCCCACCCAACCATCTCACAATTGTGCACTTCACTTGGAAGCCATTGTACACAAGAGCAAAATCAAAAGGGTCTTGGTGGATGGAGGTGCGAGTTTGAACATATGTTCCCTAAGCCTCATCAAGCAATTGAAAATATCTAAAGAATCCATCGACAAAGGAAAGGGAATCATGATAAAAGCATATGATGACCAAGAAAGAGTGTCTCAAGGAACAATCAAACTCCCTATTCAAGTAGGGCCCACCATCATGGAAACCACCTATCAGGTCTTGGACCTCAACTTTCCATATAAAATCCTCCTGGAACGCCTATGGATCCATGCGATGAAAGTTGTACCATCAACCTTCCACCAATGTGTGAAATTTACACATAATGGACAAGAGGTTACCGTCCATTAAGATCCTAAACCTTTCTCATATTGCAAAAATCTTGAAGCAAAGTATTACAAAATTCCCCAAGTGCCAAAGAATGATGAGGGCCCATCCACACCATGCATTGACCCTGCCACTCTCGCATCCACTTCTATGACAGAGACACTCACCATTCCCACCATCTCTGACATCAAGCTCACCATCCAGGAGGATGGTTGTGGAAGCTACAAACTCCCTAACAATGCTTTTGTGATAGGAGAGTTACCACAGTCTCCTAGATCATGGGGACATCCACAAGAAAACCAAGCTTCCACATCACAAACTTTTCTTGAAGACTATCCCAAATTCACAAGATGGGGAGACCTTGGCCAGGAGGTTATTGAAGCAAATCCATCACACATGCTCTATCAAGATGAAAGACCGATACATGAATTACCAATGGATGAGACAAGCAAGGGCCTACAAATGATGCTCGCAATGGGCTACAACAGAAACCAAAGACTTGGACAAAATGAAAATAGGCTCATAATACCTATCATGCCAGAGACATGATCGATAACAAATCTTGGCCTTGGATGTACCCCTTTGAGTATAACCATACGTGGTTGAAGTCCTATAATTAGAATGGTTAATATTTCTCCTCAGTCAATAGCAGTAGAAGTACAGTCATCAACATCCATAGGTAGAGACATACATAACTTTATAACTAAGGCCTATATTAGTAGCGATGATGAGGACCCCATATCCAATCTACCTAGGCTATTCGAAGATACCGCCCTTTGCATGATTAGTACCCTATCCTTTGAGCCAAACCATCAAAATCATGAGATTCACTTAGTATATCCCCAACTAATCGACTATGACCAATGAGGACCACCGGTTCTTGATATGTTCAAAAATGATGATGCACTCTCAGAATTCATGGGATTGAGGGATAACATTCTAGATGGAGATCATAAAGCAGGGTTTATAATGGAGTTGGACACACATGCCTATTATGAGGAAATTATTGAATCCTTCAGTCACAAAAGTGATAAACTAAGAATAACATCCAATTCCTTGAGTGAAAACCACACTGTGCCACTCTCTAACAAGAAAAAAGTAAAAATAAAGGGCACATCCAATGGTGAAAACCTCTCTGAGGTTCCCAAGGATGAAGAATTCAATCTTCCCTTAAGAGCTATTCATCAAGAGAAGTCAGCAGTCTTGGCCGAAAAATGCAATCCGGTCAACCTAGGAACAAAGGAGACCTTGCATATCACATTCTATGCAGAATCACTATTATCAGAAGAGCAAGAACTCTTAGCAGCATTCCTAAGGGAAAGGAAAATAAAGTTCACATGGAGTTATGTTGACATGCTAGGGCTTGATCCAGAGACTTTGGTTCATCACTTAGCAGTGTATTTAGAAGCAAAATCGGTCAAACAAAAGCTTCGAATAATCCATCCTCAAATCACCTTATTGGTCAAAATGGAGCTCAAAAAGTTGTTAGATGCAGGATTTATCTGACCAATTGATTATCCAGAATGGGTGTCAAATTTGTTACCTATTTCAAAACCTGATGGAGCCATCAGAATCTGTACAAACTTCAGAGATTTGAACAAGGCATGTCCCAAGAATGATTTCTCGCTTCCCAACATTGACATGATAGTAGACATGACAGTAGGACATGAGATGCTATCACTAATGGACGGATTTTCAGGATACAACCAGATCATGATAGCAAAAGAAGATCAACATAAGAAGGCCTTCACTTGTTTATGGGGGACCTACTGCTAGAACATGATGCCATTCAGCCTAAAGAACACAGGAGCAACATACCAAAGGGCCATGACGTTGATATTCCATGACATGATTCATAAAATAATTGAAGATTATGTCAACGACATTCTAGCTAAGTCAAGAAAAAGAAAATATCATATAGCAACCCTAAGTGCTATCTTTGACAGACTAGAGGAATACAAAGTCAGACTAAATCCCAAGGAGTGCGTTTTCAGCGTAGAATCAGGTAAACTATTAAGATACATAGTGTCCATGAGGGGTATCGAAGTGGATCTGGCAAAAGTGAAAGCAATCCTCAAGATGGAAGTACCAAGGACATTAAAACAACTGAGAGGTCTCCAAGGTAGACTTCAATCCATTTGACGATTAATAGCACAACTGGTAGACAAGCAGAACCCACATTCTTACCTACTCCACAAGGGGGTAGCATACAAATGGGATACAAAGTGTGAAGAGGCATTTAACAAAATCGAGGAATATATACTGACACTACTAGTCTTAATGCCACCCATCCCAAAGAAGCCATTGATCTTATACGTGTCAGCGACAGCAGCAGCCCTTGGGGCTCTCTTGGCTCAGCATGATGAAAATAGAATTGAGAGGTTTATCTACTATGTCAGCAGGACAATGGTCGGTCACGAGCTAAACTACTCATTCATCAAAAAAGCATGCCTCGTAGTAGTGTTTGCATCTCAAAAATTTAGACATTACATGTTGGCACACAAGATCAAGCTCATCACCAAAATTGACCCACTCAAGTATCTCTTATCAAAAGCAATGCTCACAGGAAGAATGGAAAAATGGGTAATGATATTATCAGAATATGACATCAAGTATATGGAGAGAAAAGCAATCAAGGGTCAGGTTATTGCAGATCAACTAGTAGAAGCACCTATTTATTCTGAGAATCCTCTTGTCTCAAAGTTTCCAGATGAATCCATCTTTAACCTCAATGTAGCTGACCACTGGAAACTATACTTTGATGGCTCATACACGCAGCACGGATCAGGAGCTGGTGTCTTCTTCATCACTCCACAAGGGGATTGCATACCAAGGTCATACAAATTAGCATTTCCTTGCACCAACAACATAGCAGAATACGAGGCTTTGACTATAGGCCTCAGGATAGCAATGCAATGGAACATCATAGCTCTCAAGGTATATGGAGACTCTCAGTTGATCATAAATCAAGTCAATAATGAATATCAGACCAAAGATGATAAGCTCACTCCATACAAGAAATTGGTGGAGACTCTCAAAGAATCTTTCATTGAAATAACATTTGAGCAAATTCCTAAAACCAACAATAGAGCAGCAAACGCCATGGCAACAATTGGATCCTTGCTGAATATCCCCAACAACATTCCAAAATATGAATTCTTGATTGAGCAACTTCTCGTTCCCACATTCGAGGTACCAAAATCAGAATTCGTGTGTGAAATCATTGGTCTAGGTGATCCTTGGTATCATGACATCTACACATATCTTCACATAGGAATCATACCCACTGACCTACCATCAAACCTAAAATGAACCTTTATTAAAAAGGCATCCAAATTTGTTATCCTAGGTGATACCTTATACCGTAGAAGCATAAAAGGTACCTTGCTATCCTGCTTAAATGCTGAGGAGGCATTAACTGCTCTAACTGAGGTACACAATGGCATCTATGGTTCCCACTCAAGTAGAATGACCATCACTAAGAAACTACTGAGGATAGGGTATTATTGGCCCATGATGGAAAGAGAAGCACATGATCATGCTAGAAGGTGTCTACAATATCAGCAGCATGGGGACCTCATCCATGCTCCAGCTCAAGAGCTTCACCCGATCATCACACCATGCCCTTTTCGCAGTGGGGACTCGATCTCATTGGGAAAATCACACCCACCTCATCAAATGGCCACAAATTCATCATAACTACAACTGAGTACTTCACAAAGTGGGTGGAAGCCATACCCATGACGTATATCACTAGAAAGAAGATCTCAAAATTCATCTTGAACTATCTCATCTATCATTATGGTGTCCCACAAGCCATTATCTTAGATAATGAGACACCATTCAAGAACTAGGAGGTTAGCGACTTGTGTGAGAAATTCAAAATCTAGCATCGCTTCTCCACCCCATATTATCCCCAAGGCAATGGCCAAGTAGAAACTACAAATAAAACCATCCTCAAGAAAATAGTCAATGATGCAGGTCGTGGCTGGCATCTGTAACTTAATCACACCCTCTAGGCTTATCGAACTAGCATCCGCACACCCACTGGCACTACCCCATTCTCTCTATTCTATGGATCAGAAGTCATACTCCCCATTGAGATCGAGCTCCCATCCCTCAGGATATCACTGCAAAACCTCATCATGGATGAAGAGTACTAGGTATCAAGACTAAATGAGCTAGAGTTATTGGATGAGAAATGAATAGATGCTTTAAATCACCTGCAAGTCTATTAGAATAGACTCAAATGAAGCTACAATAACAAAATTAGAAGCAGTACTTTCCAAGTCGGAGAACTAGTCTTAAAAGAAAATCAGAAGAATGTCTCAAACCCAAGCAGCAAAGGCAAGTTCGAACCTAATTAGTTAGGACCGTTCCTCATAACAGCAAGTTATAAGTCAGGGGCATATCAGTTATCAACACCTGAAGGGGAACCTCTGTAGGAGCCCATGAACAGCTTCCATCTCATAAAAATTTATGCCTAAATCTTTCAAGGTATAGAACCAAAATAATCCAAAAAATCAAAAAAGAAAAAAAATCCAAAAAAATCATAAAAAGGATAAAGAAAAAAAATCATCCTCTAGTGAAAACCACTTCTGTGACACTTTGGGCAAGTACCTTGGTGAAAACCTAGCAAACAGGCACCTTATGTAAATAAGCACTTTCCATCCACTAGGACCTTTATGGCTTGTTCTACATCATCCCTCCATTTTGCTTCCATTATCCATCGCATTCAGGTCTCCATCCCTCACTCATACACTCGCATCCACACCATAGCTTGGTCATGTTTTCGTATCGTGATCCCTCCTAGTACTACTTGGTCCATCCTCAAGGTCAGTTTGTCCTGCCTTTATCGGAGTAGTCTATTGTATCACGTTGGGGGCATGATTCTCATCGAATTGGATTCGTGTATATTCTTAAAGTCCTCAAATCGGAAAATCCAAAAACATCAAAACATTAGAAAATTCAAAAACATTCAAAACATATCAAAAATCCCAAAACAAGTCAAAAAGTTAGTTAAAAAAGTCAAAAACAAGGTCATCTTGTCAAACTACGTCGTCTCTGAGCTTGAACATAGGCAAGGTTGATCTTCAATCATCCCTCAAGACATTTAGGTCAGTCCTATAGGAGTCTGTCATAATAAACTAACATCTCATCATGTATATCATCATCTGTAAATCTGTTGAGTCATTAGTAGAACTATGTGGTCTCTATGTATATAACGTAGGCAAGGCTAATCTGTTGATCGGCCCCCGAGGCCCCTAGGATAGGTCTTTAGGTTAGTTTCTTGGTCAAAATTTCAAAAAAATTCCAAAAACATTTGAAAAATCAAAAATCAAAACATTGGAAAAATCTCAAAAAGTACCAAAAATAGCCTCAAAAAAATGTTAAAAAACATCCAAATATTTGCAAAAATCCATCCACCTCATCTCGCTTACACCCGCAATAACACTGCTCATAATAAATTGATCGTCATCAACAACCTTTGGTGAAATAGTTGAAATCAAGTCTAGTAGCTTACAAGTAGAACTCAAAACATCAAGTCTTAGGCCTAAGTCAGTGCATAAGCAAATTGGTCATCTCTTTATATCGGTAACACCTCATCCAATCAGTCCCATATCAATCATCCCTTAGAACACTTTGGATAAATGAAATGGCATGCCGCCATCTGCTAACATGTCCTAGGATGAATCCTTCCTAAAATGGGCATTATCTTTTGGCAATAAGTTTCGGTTATCATCCTTAGAAAACATATCCTCCTTCCGTTAGTGGTATTGAAGAGCATCAGTTTGTTTGTTTACTTGGTCTTTATCTTTTGACTTATCTTATTTGCACTCATTCCAAGGACATCTCGATGATATCCAAATGAAGGATTTAGAGAAATAGGAATGGGGCAACAATCATTATCTTTTGTTTGCTATACTTGTTGGACATTCTTGTAATATAACCTCGGCGAATACTTGCTTTGTTAGGTATGTATGGAAGAGGTCTAGGGTAACTTGTTGACTATTGCAGGGATAGGTTTACCTTTCTGTGTTTTGGTCCAAGGTGTCCAAAACTTCTGACGTGCATCCTAGCAAGGTTTTCATATGTCAGGTGTGAACAAGAATACTCCTATCTACTTGTCAAGTCAAAGCTCATCTCACTGGGTACAACGCCATCCTGGTTTTCTATACCTTGATGCATTATACCATGTGTGTTATCAAACATAAGAAAATTTGGCCCTTTGAAAATCCCAATTCCTCAGCAAGTAATCATCATCATCATCATCATCATCATCATCATCATCATCATCATCATTTGCATTTGCATCATCTTGTGTCTTGCTGAAATGACTTCTTTTACTGACCGCACTAACAAGGTACTATGACAGTTGATCATCATCACCATCATCATCATCGATCCTGCATCCACAAATCATTAGCATATGGCATAAACATATCATATAGGAAACATACGCATTGCATTTTAATCATCATAAATAGGTTATCATAAACATGCTTCATAAATAGGTGCATCCATGTCATTGCATTTCACCCATTACATTGCATCTCAAAGACATCAATCATTGCATAAACATTGCATTTACATTTCATAACCATTTAATATTACCATCTACCATATAAATCATCACATAAGCATCCATAGAAGCATCTCATAATCATCTTTTGCATAATCAATAAGTATATAAACATTTAATTCATTAGGCACACATACTTGCATAATATCATAACATCATCTCACCACTTCACACATCAGCATATCACTTTGCAGTAACATATTATTGTATCACATACATCATCATTAATTATGTTTAGGATAATAACATTTGTTATTCTAAGCATCTTATTAAACCATCAGTACAAAATGCCCATCGGGCTATCAAAAATGAACCCATAAGGCACAAAAAAATGTATCATTTGGATCAAGCCCGATCTCTATGAATGCTGCCCTCACCCTTGTCACTGTGACCCTTTGGTGGTCTCTAACTGGCCCACTCTAATTACTCGGGGATCCAATTTGCTTTGGGTACAGTATCATGATAAGCTCGATGGTAGTACTCTATCTCTCGGATAGCATCCATGTAGGATCGTACTGACACTGTTCCCTGGGAGGAGGAGGTTGTCATACTCTCGATCTACTACCTACGACCTAGCTTAGTGGCTGCCTATAGCTCTGCAGCTTGTCTCTACTACACAACCTAATCCCTCTCTGCTCTGAGCTGCTCTCTCTTAGCCCTCACCCGGTCTCTCTCTACTATTAGCGCCTAAACCTGGGCCTGTAGCTGTGCAATCAATGCATCCCGACCGTTTTCCTATCCTGTGGTTGTACCCATGGCTACATGTGAAACTTATCCTCACCCTCGGCTCATGGTGGTGGGACTAGAAACTCTTGCTACTAATCTTGCATATGGACATCTCCCTGACCTGGCAGAACTAGGGGCACACCTAGTGGATCCTATCGAATCTCGACCCTCGGTACTCGCCCTCACCCTCTCCCTCTACTTTTGACCCTGCGCACCTCTGGATCCTCACCTGGAATGGTCAACTGAAGAAGAGGTCTAAACTAGTCTCTGTAGGCCTGTGTGGTCCCTACATCTGCCAAGCCCTAATCATAAGCCTACGGTCAAGCTACCAACTACCTGAAGCTGTCAACCGCCTCAGAGGTAGGAATATCGTGTCGCCAGGACACCTGTGTCATGTTGCATGCAAAGACGACTACGTAGTCATCATCAGGCCAATCTTGTAGCTCTCTGAACTAACGCTGCACGCACCTAGGTAGGTACCTCTCAATCATCGTGTGCTCCCGCCCCTGCATATATTGATCCTAGCGGCAATAAAAGAGCTAAGCAGCATTGTCGGCCCATCCGAACCGACCAAGGTATAGACGCTAAGTAAATACAAGCATCTTGTCTAGGACCTGCCTCTAGTAGCGTATCTCATGCTCTCCAGTGTGTGTAAAGGACACACCGCCTCTGTACCATGCCACGAGGGAATCCTCTACACCAATCGGAACTAGAACAACACGTGGACATAGCACAAAATGTGCTCCCATGCCCAGACATGAAGTAGTGTCACTCCAGCCCCTAGTGCTTTGTCGTCCATGTACACATACTCATGCAAGTCTTTGTAGAGTGAGGTGAGAAGTACAAGCCCCCATGCGAAACGAACTGGCCTATCTCAGACCATCCGCTCCCAGCAATACCCCCAGCTGGGACTAAAGTGTTGCCCTCGTCTGTCTGGGGCAACTAGACTTGAAATGATTGCTGCAACCACCCAGCATAAGGGAGGTGCAATGACCATGTATCTCTCTAACTTAATTTGTCCCTCACAATAAATGATGTCCCATATGGCGAGGACTCTGATGCAGGACTCGTGTCCCTCGTCCATATCATAGATCACCCATCGGCCATGAATAGGCAATCGTAAAATGCGCCAAACATCCTCCAAAGTGATGGTGGCCTCGCCAGTGGGAAGATGAAATGACAATGTCTCGCTATGCCATCTCTCGGCCAGCGCTGATAACATCCCTAGGTGAGTGCACACGGGTGCCGCATACGCAATATGCCATAATCCTGCAGCTCCCAGTCGATCTTGGTCCCAGTCGCTCAGGTCCCATAAGACATGTTAGAACTGTAAAAATATGATGTTTTTACATGTTGTTCACACTCATAAATTTCCAGATTGGTCCTACCGTATGCATATTTCACCCATATTTTGCCATATTGCCCCATTGAATCTATCGAGTCATGCATTTTTTCACATTGTGGTCCATATTGGCATAGGTCTATGACTATCTCCTTGACCCACAATGCATTTTTGCTAACATATGGTTGCTGCAAGCATATCGGTGTGACAATATTAGTGTCTCCCTAATCCGTTTTTCTAACAAACGTTTGTGTTTCCTATTGGCAAGACGTTTTTTGTGTCACAGCGATTGAATTTTTCATGCTAGCAATTATCGGCTAGATGTTCACACGATTTTGGCGACAAAGGATATTTCAAATCGGCAGGAGTTATGTCGTCGGGTTGATGTTTCATCAAATTCAATATGTCTCCCCGACCAGCAATTCTGGAGCTTATCAGTATGAGTTTTGATATGCGGGATGATGTCTCAACAACTTTGTTGGGTCTTGCCGACAAGGTTTTCAACAAAGGTTTATCAACGTGAGATCCTTCATTGGCATGGTGTCTTGGCAAGACCTTATTGTCTCACCAACCAACAGTGGAAGGATTGACATTTCGGCAAAGGTTTGGTGCTCCAGTGAGAGGTCATAACGAAGTGTATATGTCTCACCGACGGAGCACAAAGGGGTTTCTCTCAAATAGCTTTCGGTAAGAGGTTTGTTGTGTCTCACTGACCGACAGCATAAAGGGATGCGATATCAACATGAGTTAATATTTTTGGCATGTGGTCTCAGCGAGTGACCTTCAGTCTCGCCGATGGAAAATAGGAGGATCCTTGTCAGCATAGGAATTGCCTTGTCCCAACGACTGAGAAATAACATTATGGGAGGCTTTCAGCATAATGAAGTGTTATCTGTATGAGGTCTCCCCAATATCTTAAGGTCTCCCCAAAGTAGATAAGACTAATGGTGCATCGGTAAGAAAGCCAATAAGTCACAGTGACACAAGATTTGTAATGAGCTTTCAGTATGACTTGTTGAACTCTATGGGACTTCTCCCCGATTTTGAATTATCTTGGTGAGGGTGATTGAAGATTATATCTCGAGCTACAGTGAAACACAAAGGGAACATGCAGATACTTCATGACTTCAGTGTAACGAATAGAATGTTGTGGCGACATACAGGTGGAAAGTGGAGCTCTCGATGAAGCATAATGAAATCTATATGATATCTCCCTGATGGTCGACGGTCACAGCAAAAGTGAATAACAACACATGGGATGATTAGTGATTGAATTTTCTTTGGCATGATGATACGATTTTTCTCACTGACTAATTCACTATAAATAATAGAAATACAAACACTGTGGCCAACATGTAAATGTTTAGTTTCCATTGTAGGCCAACATGATTTGAGCCCAAATTTTGTGGAGGGTCGACATGGATTTTCAATTTGATTTATTTTCTTGATGCTGGTGTATAAATAGGCATTTTGTAATTGTAAAATTATCACCAATTAGTAGATTTTCGATACACAGCAAGTAGATACAGTGGAATAGAATTATCAAATCAGAGACTATTGTTACATGATTTCAGAATGGAAGTATTTATGAAAATCAGTTGATGTTGTTGGATTTCTCTAGTGTCAATTATTTGTTGAATCTAATGAAATTATTGCTAAGCTATCTCCAAGATTGAGGCTTTTTGGTTGTTTGAATTGATATGACAAGTTTATATATAATTCATCAGTGCACATTTGTTGTATATGTGTGATTGATTGATTGGTTCTTTCAAGCAATGATTAAATTCTTTTAGCTAATCACAGTAATGAGAGAGAATCATCTGGATTGTTCAAGTAGAGCTTTGTAATCACATTTTGCATGTTTATACAAGTTGTAAACATAATATATGTCAGATAGTTTGAGTTTCTCCAAAGAAGTGTTGCTCATCCTGATCTCATTTGACTCTGCATACCCAACAAGGCACTGGTCTTTGCACTTCATCATTTTGAATTCATTCAGTTTCTTTATATCTATTAATTAAGCATTTTAGGATTTAGATTTAGAATATTACTCACTTCCATCTACCATTGTGGAAAAATTATTGCATGAAGGATAATCATAAGACAAGCCTACTCAATCTGAAAAGGTATATCCGCCTTGGTCTAGCAGCACCTTAAGAGTAGAAGGTTGAGTTCTCTTGACCTTGTCTGTTACCTTGAAATGTATCAAGAGATTGGTAGTCTCTTGTGGTTTTTAGCCTACATTTTTGAGAGCTAACAAATTGGAAACTCTATTGGGGAATACATTCAGAATCAAAGCCTTAATCATAGAGTCAGGAACTTTATACAGACTCCACTGGGAATAAGAAACATCAAGTATTTTCTCTTTTTTTTTATAGAAGTGAGTGGCAACTCTGACAAAAAATTTACAGTTGTGCAAACATGAATGGAAGAATATCTCAGTACAAGGGAGGTCATACTGGAGCTCCTATTGGTAGCAGTAAGTGGACACACAAAGATGACAGAGCTGATAAAGGAAAGAGGATTAGTGAGGACATGTGCATAACAGACAAAGACAAAATATCAGGAGCACATTATGAAACATATGATCGCTATGATACATGGAGAGATAATTCAAGTGTAGAACTTTGTACCCCTAAAGATCAAAGAAATCCATTCTCTTTTCTTGATCCTCAGAAACAAGCTGAGTTTCAAGTTGAACTGGAGGCTGAATGAATCAGAATTCAACATGAATATGATCAGAAGATGGAGGGTAATCACGAAAAATCCTAAAGGAAACTATGAGATTTCGATTCCTGATGAAGTAAAAGCATAGTTGGAACTACAAGAGAAGAAGATAAAGGAACTAGAGGCTAAATTGTAGAAATCCCAAGTTACTGATCAGGCGGATGGTTGCCCAAAATATGTCCCACCTCACAAGCAGGGTGATAATGGAACAGGGCCCTCTAATCAACAAAATGGTCCTCATAATCAAATAGGGAATCACCATAAATAGCCGAATCCTCCACCTCATATTCCCTCATAGCATACAAATATGCATCCACCTCCTGGTCAGCATTACATTCCATAGCATAATACACAGCACAATAATCCCATGCATCAGCATCAGTGCCACCTATTCCTCCCCCTCATCAGCATGCAACAATGATCAGGCAGTTTGATTTAGCAGGTTTTTAGTTATATCCTTACCCTATAGATGGCAGTTGGAGGGGTATGGTGCCCAAATTTACAAGTAGTAATGCAATCACTGTTGAAGAGCATTTAAGGATTTTCAATGTTTTCATCCAAGACATAGATGTGCCATATGAAGATTTACACATGAAGCTATTTATGATGTCACTTATTAAGGATGTTAGGGATTGGTTCAACAGTCTACCAACATTCTCAATTAATTCTCGTCAAGTATTCCAGGATCGATTCCTAGAGCAATCTGGGAATCTAAATGCACCAAATGCAACTCTTCATGAATTGATGCAAATTCAAAAAAATCAGAATGATTCAATTTATGATTTCAACCGAAGATTCAACAAGTTGCAGACTAAGGTACCTCCTGGATCAAGGCTACTAGATTTTGTTTTATTGAGTGTATATTTAAATGCTTTTGATCCAAATACTAGTTATGAATTAAGAAATAGATTTCCAAGAGATTTGGTTGAAGCTCAAAAGACAGCGTTGACAATTGAAAACAACAGGAAGGTTGTAGGTATAATTAATAAAAGAGACAACCCTAGGGATTCTCAGCAAAGCAACAATTACCAGTACAAACAAGAGAACACATATAGGAATGAAAGGTCGAGGTTGCATGATATGCCTTATAATACAGATTGGAAGGATGGAAAACCTATAATAGCTAGGCCAAGAAACAAAGAGACTCTTGATCCATTGAGTAAGAAAGGAACTTACATGGTGAGTAATAATTACTTTTGTGAAGCTTGTGATAAGCCACATTCTCCAAACTATTGTGTTGTAGCTCAAAGGATGCAAGAAGAGGGAATGCTGATGGAAAACAATGAGGAAGATCACACAGTGTATTTGACTTCAAATATTTCTCACCATGTTGAGGAAAGATACTCATCTTCAGAGGATGAAGGCTATGAATATGATGTTTCAAATTAGAAGTACAATGTCTATATGGCTGAACAGTAGGTCTTTTATGATTTTGATGAAGATTATACTTGTTGATGTGTTTTTTATGCACTTTTCAACACAGGCAGTGCATAGGTGCACTACCTCTCTTGAAAGACAATCTTCCACAATCAAATTGCAAAACACTACCCCAAGGTCTCTAATGTCAGTTCTTGATAGTACTTGGAATATCTCAATTGTTTGATGTGATTTGCTGGAATCACAAAGTGGACTTACGGATGGGTTACAAAGCATAGGGAGTTGGATCTTGAAATGGAGTTTCTAAGATGGGAAGTTATTACGCATTTGCTATAGGTTCAAATAGTAGCTATGAACTCCATTTTTATCATTGGATTTAGCTTTACAATGTGCAATGAACCTTCACATAGGTTACTTCTTAAATAAAACGAAAAAGGGAAGGGAAGAGAGAAATTTCACTAGACCTATAACTAATGGTGAATAGTGATAATGGAGTTCCTGCAATGGACAGCTTCTTGGAAACAATATTTCACTTAACCAGAAATCTCACAGTATCGTGGAATTTGTGCTATCTTCTAAGGTCTGCAAATGTTTTGTCTTTCATTCACCATTTACATGCATGAACAAAGATAAAATTTTTAGAGCAGCTTTGAATTCAAGCCTAGACTAACTTTACACAGCTATCTACCATCAGCAAACAACAAAAAGTATGGACTAAGAAGTCATTAACACAGCAGGAATTTTCATGATCATAGGATAGCATTCCTAAAATCTATCAAAGCAAGAAGACAGTTAACTAGAACAGTAATAAAACCTAAGTTAAGCATCTAACAATGAAGATTAAATCAAACAACATGTGAGAAACTCAGAAAATGCACCAAGTCAATGTTTTTTCTTTATAAATTTATGCAGCATGTCTTTACAACAACTCAACTCCCTTTGCAAATGAGAGGAGAGCCCTATTTATAGTGTTCCAAAAGTCAAATGAATGGCCAAGATTAATTCTCATTGTGTGGCCAAGATTCATTACAAAATAGGGTTTCACCTACCCCCAATATATCACAATTTAAAATTATATTTTGTCATTTTTCCTATTTTGTCCTCTAGTGACTGCACTGTAGCACTTTGTCTTTTAGCTGATTGTTGTTTTACTGTAGCTACTCTTTAGGGAGCTCTTCATTCTTGATAGGGCTATCTTCTTGCCTTCTCGATGTTGTGTACTCCATGAACTTTAGGATGACTGGTTGGAGCTTGTCTATTTCAATAATTTCATATCGCAGCACTTGGTAGCTCCATTCTTTTATGTTATCTTCCAGCTTTTTCCAATCCTCATCATACTTTTTGCCTTGATCTTTGAATAGCTCTGATTGATTGAAGGCACAAGCAGCAAAACTCATGAATTCCACCGTCTCTTCGCCAGACATGCCATCCTCCATCTTCTTTTGGAAGTAAGGCCTCACCTTTTCTGGATCCATTTGCACTGCGGGCATATCATATTCTATCATTATCTTGAGGTACCGGGCACATTCTGCTCTAATTTCTTTGACCCATTCGATATCTGGATCCACTTTGTTCATTATTTGTTCCAACCTTTCCTTTTGTTTGTCAAAGTCTCGTTGCCATACATCCATCAGCCAATGATCGTCTTTCTTAAACACAAGCTCCTTTTCCCACGTGGCTTCTGGCAATTGAAGGATAGCCTCAATCTTTGGAAAGATGGAGTCATATGCCATAAGGAAGTCAGAGTAAAGCTTCTTGGTGCCCTCCAAGGATTGTTGTAGGTCCAAGAACTTGTTGGCTATCCAAATAGCCCGGCCAATTCCCATGTTTCCAACGTACAAGACCTGTCAGAGCTAGCTTTCCATAGTCTTCTCAAAGTTCTTTCACCTTTCCATTTTATCAATCTGCTCCTTGGATAGTAGCTAGGGTGTGGTTGTGGATGTGGTAGGTAGGTCATCCACCTTGGGGTCGGCAGACTGCTCCATTTATGTCTCCTTCCTCTTTTTGGACCTGGTGAGTGGAGGAGACTTGGGGGTCCCGCCGGTTGAAGTGGTGGCAGTGGCATCCTTTGTGGCACTTGGCTCACTCTTGAGCCCTTCATAAGTCAAAATCACCTCCCGTTGTTTCAATTGGGCTATCCGTCCATCAACCCACTCCTTAGTACGAGCTAAGACTAGCTTGGTTATGATATCGAGGTCATCGACTTCTTGCTCATTCCAGTCAATTGTTGGTATTAGAAAATTGGCAATAGCAGGGTACTTGGGATCCATTAAGGTGCTTTCGTCCTCTTGAACTTGATCCTAGATGGGAAAGGGTTGCACCTTCCTTACAAACTGCGTAATCATTCACATATAGTGCCTCGCACATACCTCTTTATCATCTTGGCAATCTCCCCAAAAGTCTTCAATGTGGTGGAGATGAGCGAATCCTAGCCCTAGCGCTTTTCTGATGTGGCCATATGGGTCTATCCATAGGAGGGCAGTGTGTAAGTAGAAATGGTAATCCTTTAGTTCCTTCTCGGAGTTACTAGCACACTGGGAAGTTTGTAGCTTATACATGCCCTAGTCGAGAGTCATGGGATAAGAGATCCCTGCTATGTGTTTGCCACTAAAGATTGCTTGTATGTGTTGGAGTTGCTGAGAAAGCTCCAGTAACATGATTTGGTCATTGGGGTATCAAGACAACCTGTTTGGCCTTTCAGTGAAGCCCTGGGCACGGATGTATGTGAACTTTGGGTATTGAATGAAGAGGAAGGCATACTACTTCAAAAATGCCCTAGCACTATGGGAAACCCTCCTTTCAAAATCCCCGGCAATCATTCTGACAATATGGCCGATGAAGGCATCATTCACTCTGCAATACTCCCTCTTGAAGTTTTTGTACTAGAGCTGGGGGTATCTGTCATAAACCTTGAGTTTTTGACCCTGCTCCTGATCGGGTGCCACAAATAATCCATTGTATTGTCTTCGGTCCGCCAAGGAGTACACGAGGTATGAAGTCATATAGAATTTGGAGCTTTTCTTCACATCAAGGAACTGCTCATGAAAGCAGTTGCTAATTATACCTCCCCAATCAAATGAGGTCTTTGTTGTAACATCATCATTCCCCTGAAGGATCTGCTCAATGAAGTACACCATCCATTCCTGGAAGAAGGCCGCCGTAGGAAGGCCCATAATCCTGCTTAACATTGTGACCAAGTCGTGATAATCCTCGTGGAAGTCACTGCTGAAGAGTTCGTGAGGAACCTTCGCAGCACTGCCCTGCCTTTCCTTAAGCCAAAGCTAATTTATTGACTTTTATAGCCTATCAGATTATCGTCCCATGCTGCCTGACATTCTTCAATGTTGGGCATTTCCATTCCTTGAAAAGTGGGGATATGGAAAGTTTTTGTGATTCCTTCAGCCGACATGTCAGCCAGAACATTACCATCCCTATCGACAATTGTCCTTGTATCTGATTGATATGCCTGCCGACAGGCCATTATGAGCTCCGGGGCTACAAGAGATGGAGGAAAGCCTGCTTCTTTTGCTATTCCACTTTGTCTTATCAGTCTTGCATTCTTGGTCGTTGGGTTGACCCTGACCCTTCGTGTAAATTCATCAATATCAACATGCCCTATGTTGGTGTCGGTGATCTCTTTCCAATCCATGGTAATTTTTGAGTGCAGAGGTTCACCCTAGAACTAGTATTTTATTTGGTCTTTGTCCTCCTTCCCTCAAGGAGTCTTGCCTAACTTCTTCCCTTTGTCCTTTCTAACGGGTACCCCTGAAGGTCCTGCACCCGATTCCATATATTCTGCAAGCAAAGGCATAGTTAGTGTAATTGATCACGGAAGCATTCACATTAGTTGAAATCCCAAAGATGAAATCCATTTTAAATATTCCATCAAGCATAACATGAACTTTATCTCCTGATGTCACTGATCTTTTTATTAAGGGAATTCGGATAGTTCAAGCCCGGAGGACCAAACTTTCCTGGAAAGAATGTCGTTTTGGAAAGGCAAATAGGGGGGAGGGCTCTGAGAGATTTTCTCTAATCAAATTTTGATAATTTAAGAGGATCGCAATGAAGAAGACCAGGATTAAGCATTTGGGTCAAGATTGGATTTCAAATTTGGGCTCATTTGGATCGGTTTAGGAGGATCCGGAGGTCCCAGGCTAGAGAGCCGTCAGGAGATGGCTGTTTGGGAATGACAGATCAGAAATAGAATTTCAGAGGCGGAACTCTGGGGCTCGGCATCCAGTGGGTTGAGGGGCAGTCAGGAGATAATCATTTGAAGTAATCAGGCCCAGAGGACCGAGATGCTGCGGTGCATTCATCATTTGGGATGGCAATCGTTGGACGGCAATCCAGAGCCTCAAGCCCGACAGGGGAGGACGCCGCCACTTCTTTTCAGTTTTCAATCATTGTGATCATCTGCCTCGGAGAAAGGTCTTAGCGACAACTTTATGTCTTGCCGACTAAGCACGTCGACAGGAGTTTGATCTTCGGTGTGAAGTCTCGGTGACCTCACAAGGTCTCACTGACCCTTCCCTCGGTGTGGGGTTTGCACCTTTGGTGAGAGGTCTCGGCAACCTCTGAATGTATGGCCGACCGCCAAGAGGCGAACTGGGCCCAGCGTTAGTGTTGGCCATTGGGTTTTATTCTGAGACTCATGGTGGTGGGAAGGGCGGAGCCCGGAGCTTTGAAGGATGGGCAAGACTTTCCCTCACAACGGCGGATGAGGGAAGGACTCCCAGATGACAGGGCCTAGCACGGATGAGGGTTTTCATTGTTCAAGTTGGATCCCAATGACGGACGGAGGTTTGGAGCCTGGAGGTCAGAAGGATGTCAGGTATTCGTCAAGAGGAAAGTGATGTCACCGTGAGGTCTTGACGAACACAGAAGGCCTGCCGACAAGAGGGGTCTTCAGTGTAAGTTTTAGGGTCAAGGAAAGGTCCCAGCGAACCGACAATGTCTCCCTGACCAGGTTCATGTTCGCCCAAAGATGAGGGGTCGGCGTGAGGTCTTGGCGAATGAGCTAGGTTTCACCGATGAAGAGCCCTGTCGACATAACCTCTTGCCGATCTTGTGAAGTCACCCCGACAAGGGATCTGGGCTTGCCAAGACAAAGAGTTTCATTGTGAAGTCCTAGCGACAGGTGAATGTCTCCCTGACAGACCACTCGACAAGAGCAGGATATGCTCAGTGAAAGGTTTTGCCGAACCAGGGAGATCTTGCCAACAGAGAACAAGGGGCAGAATACCGAGGTCCGGGAGGATGCGAGCCGAGCGACCCTAAAGCTATTTCAACATTTCTAATTTCCACTAAGTTCCCACCGGCAAAGGGAGCATCTAGGCCTGAGGGTCACGAATGCCCTTGCGAAGAACGGTCGCGTGGAGATAAAGCTCTGAATTGGTCATGGGGACTGTTACGTTTGTTTTCTTGATTTCGAGGACATGGGTTTTGTTCGTCTTGCCACGTTTTATCATTCATATGTCATTTTGATGGTTGTTCGTTTTAATCCTTAGAAATCAAGAAAACAATACTCGGGAGGGTGAACAGAGAACCTACCTTGAACACCCGATGCGGGGAGGTGTGGGATCCACTCACGATCGATGAGGTGATGGTGAGGGCGATGAGCGCAAAGGTCTCGAAGAAGGTGGGGCTCCCCTAGCAAGTTCTCTAATCACTCCCTACAACACTGTCATGTGAAAATGATAGGAATGAACCTTCTATTTATACCCCAACTGCCATTAGTGGCTCCATTAAATGCAGGTATGACAAGTAAGGAAGTAGGTGAATTTGAATTCATCGACAATGGTGGGAGACCTGAAGTCTAGAGATCAGGAAGGCACAGGATGACAGCTGCTTGATAAGTTCAAATTGGGAATCACCGGCGACAAAGGGGAGGTTGGGGCCTGGAAGGCGGAACTCCACCAGAGGTTTGCCGTGAGGAACAGCGAAACACTCACAGAATCCAGGGAGCAGAACTTTGGGATCTCGGGCCCAGAGGGTCGGGCAAGCATCAAGATCTCCACAGACATAGTAGACGGAGAATGGGGGTCCAGAACCTAGGGTCCAAGAGGACGCAAGCCAAGTGTCGTTGGGAACAGCAGGCGTAAGGGGGCAACCCAGCAAGAGAAACCTGAATGGCCGAGCCCAGCAGGGGCAAACTACCAGGGAGACTCCGCGAGGCACCAGAACTTGACAACATTAAAAGGGGAAGGTACGGTCAACTTATGGTGAGACTTTGAAGCAACATTGACCATCTGGGACATCAAAAAAGAGGGCATGCAAAACAAGGCAGTGACAAAATCAACCAGACAAGGCAAAAGAAAAGAGGGTCCCTATTCGAAATGGGGCATGTGTGCTGAGGGCACAACAATACTGAGCCACATTTGGTTAAAGCACCTGCTCAATGCAATGTGAGGAGACTTATTGAAGATGAAATAGAGAGAATAACTGTTGCTACAGTTGAGGAAGCAAGAAGTAAATACTGGTTAAGAAACAGAAAAGTAAATGATGTAGAAGGCGTTTCTAGGGGAATTGTTATGAAAGACCAGAAGTCAACACAAGGAACTGCAAGGAAGCCAGAAAAGAGATTGCCTGATAAAGATGAACAGATGCCTATCCAAAAATAGGAAGTTAAGGAGGAAGTGAAGGAATTACATAAAGAGACGCAAGCGCCTAGCCAGCCTAATAAAAAAGAAAAGGAAGAAAACAAAGGAGATGCGCCAAAACTGAAAAAGACTGTTAAGGTGGAGAGCTCTTCTTTTGACTTCACTCAGGCATTATCCTAGGTAAAAATGTTTGTTCCACTACTTGAGATGATGAAGATTAAAGAGTATAGGGATACTATTGTTCAATCAATAACAAGCGGAAATGAAAAATGTATGAATTCTGAAAGCAAAGTAGCTGTTAAAGCAGTCAGTAGGTAGGAGAAAATAAATAATTATGAAGTCTGCTTGATTGGGATATTATCAACTCCCCCTCAAGTTGATCCTTTCTTCACTATGTTGCTTATCAATAATAAATTGTTGAGGAATTGCATGATAGACTCTGGTGCTACTATAAACATTATTCCAGTAGGAGTTATGAAGCAGCTTGGCATGTGGGTTAATACTACTGGAGGCAAGTGCTATGCAATGGATAATAGACTTGTTCCTGTGGTTGGTGTTATGAAAGATGTTGAAGTCAAATTGGCTACTTATCCATAGGTGGCTTATAATATAGATATAACAGTCATTGATACTCCTCAGTTTGGGATGCTTTTGTCAAGGCAGTGGACAGTAGCTGTTGGTGGAAATGTTCAATTTGATCTGTCATATGCTACAATTCCAGTGAATGGCCAAAAAGTGATGTTGTACAGGGAACCAAGAATGAATCAGCTTGTTGACTGTGTACCACAAAATTAGATCAATTGTTTTTGTGATGTTGATCTTGGGAATTTTAAGATTGAACCAGCTCAACCATAATTAACCAATAGTGATCCAATTGAAAAACATGCTGCGCAAAATTGCAATAGTGTATGGAAGATGTATTTTGATGGAGCCTCCAGCCAAGAGGGTAATAGAGCTAGGATTGTATTTGTTTCACCTGAAGGTACTACTTTTAAATATTCATTTATGTTAGCATTTGAATGTACAAACAATGTGGCAGAGTATGAAGCTTTATTGATAGGTCTGAACATAGTTGTGAAACATAAGATTAAGTTGTTGGCTATTCTTGGTGATTCTGAGTTGGTTGTTTCACAAATTAAGTCAAAGTATGTAGCAAAACACAAGAGATTGAAATAGTATAAAAAATGTTGTATGGGACACAATTGAATTATTTGATGCCTTTTCAATTGAGTGGATTGATAGATCAAAGAACATAATGGCTAATTTTTTAGCAAATGTGGTGCTGAAAATAGATGATATCACATTGGCTAGGGTTTCACAGATTGAATTCAAAACAAGGCTTATTGTTCCTGACAACATTTACAATTGGCAGGTCTTCGATGATGATACTGATCTTTTGAAATTCCTCAATTGTATAGATCAGTATGAGGCCTAGGAAATTGATTTCAATGCTTTTGTTGAAGAAGTGGATGGGAAGCAAACTGTGTTTGGCAAAGAGATCTTACAACTCAAAACAAATAAGCTTCCTAAGGGCTTGGTGGCATTGGAGAGGCTATATGATGGAAATGATCAGTCCCTCATGAAGTAGGCACTAGTCAGAAGGGAAGATATTAAAGAGATTAACTTGGGAACTGAGTTAGCACCAAGAAAGGTGTACATAGGCAAGAAAATAAGCCCCACAATTAGAAGAATGCTGATAGAGTTGCTAAGGAAATATAAACATGTGTTCATTTGGTCTTATGAAGATCTGAAAGCATACAGGGAGGACTTGTTTCAACATGAAATACCATTGAAGCCAGATGCTAAGCCATTCAGACAGAAGCAAAGACCCATAAATCCAACACTGGAGCCTAAAATGCAAGAAGAACTGACAAAGCTCAGAGATGGAGGGATCATCAAGCCAATCAGGCAGTCAACGTGGGTCTCAAATTTGGTCCCTATGAGGAAGAAAAATGGAGACATCAGATTATGTGTGGACTTTAGGAATTTGAATATGGCATATCTCAAGGACAATTATCCTCTACCCAATATGGAGGCTATATTGCACAAGGTGACGGGATGTGAACTACTATCCATGATGGATGGATTTTCAGGGTATAATCAGGTTAAGGTCAAAGAATCTGAGCAATATAAGACAACATTCACAACTCCTTGGGGAACGTATGTATACATAAGAATTCCATTTGGTCTTACTAATGCTGGAGCGACTTTCCAAAGAGCTATGGACGTGGCATTTGTAGATTTTATCAATGTTATAATGGTAGTGTACCAGGATGACTTGACTGCTTATTCGAAGGAGGCTGAAGATCATGTGCAACATCTGGAGAAGGTATTTATTAAAGCTCTTGAATATGGTATTAGCTTAAATCCAAAGAAGTGTCATTTTGCAGTCACAGAGGGTAAGCTCTTAGGACATATTGTTTCAAAAGAGGGAATTAGAAAATATCTTGAGAGGGTTGAAGCTATTGATAAAATTCCTATTCCCAAAACTGTCAAGGCTATACAGTCATTCTTTGGACACAAATTAATTTTGTTAGAAGATTTGTCTCTAATTTTACTGACATCATTAAGCCCATATCGAAAATGTTGAAGAAAGGACAAAAAATGGACTGGACTGCAGAAGCTTTAGATGCTTTTATATCTATCAAAAGGGCCATCAAGGAGGCTCTTGTCCTTAAATCACCAGATTTTGTAAAGCCTTTTCAGATATTTTCTTTTGCTTCAATGCACACAATTGTTGCTGTTATGTTACAGAAGAATGAGGATGGTCATGAACAGCCTGTGTCTTTCTTTAGTAAGTCATTATAGGGGTTTGAATTGAAGTATGACATAATGGAAAAACAGGCTTTTGCATTGGTGAAGGCTACAAAAGCATTCAGACCATATCTTGTTGGAGCCAAGGTGATTACTTATGTCCCTCATACAGTTGTCAAGGATATTTCGACACAATATGAAGTAACAGGAAAGAGATGCAGATGGATCAACAAGATTCAAGAGTTTGGCATATAGATATAGATCACTAAGCTAGTAAGAGGTCAAGGCTTGGCTAAGCTAATGGAAAAATCAAATATTGAAGCAAGTCAAGTCTGTAATGTAGAAGAAGGGATTGCAATTGCGAGCATTGAGCATACTCCTTCGTATATTGATATCATGCATTATCTTAAATACATGAAGTGTCCAAATGGATTGGGTGACAACCAAAAGAGAACTTTGAAGTTGTAGGCATCAAAATATGTTTTCATGGATGGAGATCTGTTTTGGAAGAACAGGGATGGTATATTGTTATTATGTCTAGATGAGTCACAGGCTAGGCATGTCTTGAGAGAAATGCATGAAGGATTTTTTGAAGGACATTATTCAGCAAAGACAATTGCACACAAAATTCTCAGGGCAGGTTATTATTGGCCCAAGGTTTTTAATGACTCTTTTACACATGTGAGAAGATGTGAAGCTTGCCAAAAAAAAATTGGAAAATTGAAGTATCAGGGTGCTTTGCCACTCCAACCTTTGTAGGCTGATACTCCTTTTCATCAGTGGGGAATTGATTTCATTGGAGAGATACAAGAAAAGTCAAGTGGAGGACACAAGTGGATACTAGTTGCCACTGACTATTTTACCAAGTGGGTGGAAGCAATCTCAACTAAGCAAGCCACAAGTAAGGTAGTGAATAATTTCCTGATGGACAACATTATCACCAGATTTAGTACACCAATGAGGTTGATCATAGATAATGGGATGTGTTTTAGGTCAGATGAATTCAAAAGCTTATGTGATAAGTATGGCATTACTATTTCTTATGCATCCCTTTATCATCCACAAGCTAATGGACAAGCAAAATCTAGCAATAAAAGTTTTTTGAAGATTATAAGGAGAATGCTAAGGTAGAACAAGAAGGCTTGGGATTCAAAATTGAAACTAGTTGTGTGGGCTAATAGGATCACTGTGAAAAAGGAAATTGGAAAATCTCCATTCAAGTTGGTGTATGGAGCACAAGCTAGGATGCCTTTGCAGAATTTGTTGCCAGTCTACAAGTTTGTCCTTCAGGAAGATTTGGATGTTCTTGAACCTATGGAGGAAAGAATGGAACAATTGGTTGAACTTGATGAAGTAAGGAGAGTGGCCCAAAGTCAAAACATGAAGTTATAGACATAGATGAAATATCTATTTGACAAGAAGGCAAATGATAGAAAATTTGAAGAGAATGACTTGGTATTGATGTGGAATGCAAGGTGTCAGGAGAAGGGCAAGCATGTAAATTTGAAGCTTTGTAGCTGGGACCTTTTGTTGTTGTTGGAAAGAAGGGTGAAGACTCATACTATTTACAGAATATGGTTGGTGAAGATCAGGAATTGCCTGATCATGGGCAGTTCTTGAAGCAATTTTTCTCTTGAGCAACATAGAGGATTAAGGGTTGCCAGTGCATGGACAACTCTTGCTTATCCTATTTAAAATTATTTTCCATGCACAGTAGTTTAGGATTTTGTCCATCTCCATTTCACTCTCATTTTCCATTCATCTCCATTTTGCATTCACTTTCATTCCATCATGCTTCATTTCCATTGCCACTCATTTCCATTCTGCTTATTGGTTCTTCATTTTGTGTCTGGTCTGCTCACCCAAAGATCTGGATCCTTGCAATGATCTTACTATCACTCATCCCCAGATGGAGTCACTGTTAGAACTGTAAAAATTTGATGTTTTTACATGTTGTTCACACTCATAAATTTCTAGATTGGTCCTACCGTATGCATATTTCACCCATATTTTGCCATATTGCCCCATTGAATCTATCGAGTCATGCATTTTTTCACATTGTGGTCCACATCGGCATAGGTCTATGACTGCCTCCCCGACCCACAATGCATTTCTGCTAACATATGTTTGTTGCAGGCATATCGGCGTGACAATATCAAGGTCTCCTTGATCCGTTTTTCTGACAAACATCTGTGTTGCCTATCGACAAGACATTTTTTGTGTCATAGCAATCAAAGTTTTCATGCTGGCAGTTATGGGCTAGACGTTCACATGGTTTTGGCGACAAAGGATATTTCAAATCGACAGGAGTTAGGCCGTCGGGTTGATGTTTCATCAAATTCAATTGATATGTCTCCCCGACTGAAATTTGAGGAGCTTATCGGTACGAGTTTTGATATGCGGGATGATGTCTCAACGACTTCGTTGGGTCTTGCCGACGAGGTTTTCAGCAAAGGTTTATCAGTGTGAGATCCTTCATCAGCATGGTGTCTTGGCGAGACCTTATTGTCTCGCCGACCAGCGGTGGAAGGATTGACATTTCGGCAAAGGTTTGGTGCTCCGATGAGAGGTCATAACGAAGTGTATATGTCTCACCGACAGAGCACAAAGGGGTTTCTCTCAAACAATTTTGATGAGAGGTTTGTTGTGTCTTGCCGACCAACAACATAAAGGGATGCAATATCGGCATGAGTTAATACTTTCGACATGTGGTCTTGGCGAGTGACCTTCGGTCTTGCCAATGGAAAACAAGAGGATCCTTGTCGGCGTAGGAATTGCCTTGTCCCGGTGACTGGGAAATAACATTATGGGAGGCTTTCGGCATAGCAAAGTGCTATTTGTATGAGGTCTCCCTGATATCTTGAGGTCACAGCGAAGTAGGTAAGACTGATGGTGCATCAGTAAGAAAGCCAATAAGTGACAATGACACAAGATTTGTAATGGGCTTTTGGTATGACTTGTTGAACTCTGTGGGACTTCTCCCTGATTTTGAATTGTCTTGGTGAGGGTGATTGAAGATTATATCTCGAGCTACAGCGAAACACAAAGGGAACATGCAAATACTTCATGACTTCGGTGTAACGAACGAAATGTTGTGGTGACATACAGGTGGAAAGTGGAGCTCTTGGTGAAGCATAATGAAATATATATGACATCTCCCCAATGGTCGACAGTCACGGTGAAAGCGAATAACAACACACGGGATGATTAGCGATTGAATTGCCTTCGGCATGATGATACAATTTGTCTCACTAACTGTTTCACTGGTAAATAACAGAAATACAAACACTGTGGCCGACATGTAAATGTTTAGTTTCCGTTGCAGGCTGACATGATTTGAGCCTGAATTTTGTGGAGGGCTGACATGGATTTTCAATTTGATTTATTTTCTTGATGCTGGTGTATAAATAGGCATTTTGTAATTGTAAAATGATCACCAATTATTAGATTTTTGATACACAGCAAGTAGATATAGTGGAATAGAATTATCAAATCAGAGACTATTGTTTCATGATTTCAGAATGGAGGTATTTATGAAAATCAGTTGATGTTGTTGCATTTCTCTGGTGTCAATTATTTGTTGAATCTAATGAAAGTATTGCTAAGTTGTCTCCAAGATTGAGGCTTTCTGGTTGTTTGAATTGATATGACAAGTTTATATATAATTCATCAATGCACATTTGTTGTATCTATGTGATTAATTGATTGGTTCTTTCAAGCAAAGATTAAATCGTTTTAGTTAATCACAGTAATCAGAGAGAATCATTTGGATTGTTCAAGTAGAGCTTTGTAATCACATTTTGCATGTTTATACAAGTTGTAAACATAATATATGCCAGATAGTTTGAGTTTCTCCAGAGAAGTCTTGCTCATCCTGATCTCATTTGACTCTGCATACCCAACAAGGCACTGGTCTCTCCACTTCATCATTTTGAATTCATTCAGTTTCTTTATATCTATTAATTAAGCATTTTAGGATTTAGATTTAGAATATTGTTCACTTCCATCTGCCATTGTGGACAAATTATTGCATGAAGGATAATCATAAGACAAGCCTGCTCAATTCAAAAAGGTATACCTGCCTGGGTCTAGCAGCACTTTAAGATTAGAAGGTTGAGTTCTCTTGACCTTGTTTGTTACCCTGAGACGTATCAAGAGATTGGCAGCTTCTTGTGGCTTTCAGCCTATTTTTTTAAGAGCTAACAAGATGCTCCCAAATCTCGCGACCAGTGCTCCTGAGAATAGAGCTCCCTCGGCCCGTCCTACATCAAAGAAAGTCACCATGTTAAAATTTTTGAAAAATACCTGATCAAACACTCCAAGCTCGTTCCCAGTGGTGCAGTTTGTGATGGCGTCACAGTTTGATTTTACTCAAACTTTGATGCTCAAGCCCTTAAAAATGCAATATTGCACCGCCGTGGCGCACTTTCCCTCCCAGCGTCACAATTTGGGTGAAAAGGGCATTACTGTTGCACACTTTACCCAAATTGACCTGCCGAGCTTGGGCCCAACATCTAAGTTTCTAAAACTTTGAACTGCACTACTGTGGTGCAAAATGGCCTGGCACGGCACAGTTTAAATGTCGAGCGGCACTATATAGTGCCACTGGAGGCAAGCTCCCCTTTTAAAGCAGTAATTAATGCATTAAATGAAAAGACAAAGCTTCAGTAAGGGTCACATACCGGTACCCCGATGCCAGGTGGCTGTTGGTATGTCTGAACTCTATCTAAAATGTGTAGGGGAAGCTGTCGTTGCACCATATTATCAGAGGGTCAGAGCTCAAATCTCAAGTTTTCTAGTGGAGGTGTGTGAAAATGAATTGAAAGTGACCCCTCAGGGCCTTTTTAAGCCTAATAATTAGGGTTTTTTAACCCTAAATAGCTATTCTGCTAGGGTTTTGGACCCCTAAACCTGTTTTGGTCCAATTGAGGCTTGTTTTTCATCGTTTTATTGCTTTTAGACATGTTTTTAGCCTCCCAAACCCCTTTTGGACTTGTCAGGTACTTTGTCACCTTTTTTTCACGAGATCACCCAAAAAATTAAAATTTTTGTCCAATCTCTCGAGGGGACATTATAATGGCATGTTTTCTCTCACCATGCAGCATTGAGGCAAGTTTTTAAATAATCAAAAAATTTGGCTTTGATTGAGATCGGTTATTCTTTGAACCAACGCAACGAGTGCATTGCTTCAAAGAGGGGCAAAATGTAGACATGTAAAATATATTGATTGACATTGTGCATCTGATCCTGACTTACTAACATCGTTTCTTCTGGAATCATCCCTCAATCTAACCATTTAATCAAATTTTCTTATCTAATTAAATTCATCAATATTCGTCTCTTAATTAAATAAATCATTTTATCTAATCAAGTCAGTCTCTTTTGTTAATTAAATCAATCCATCTGATTTAATTATCCCTATTTAATTAAATAATCAATTTATTTGATTAAATCTCTAAAGTCTATCCATTAAATTAAATAAATTAAAACCTTATTTGATTTAATCTAACACCATCCCTTTTAATTAAATAAATTAAAATCCTTATTTAATTAACCTCTTATCATATTCCTCTCTTATTTGATTTAAATAAATCCATAAATTTGAGTCAAATGGGTCACATCATCTAACCTCTCCTGTTAAATTAATTAACTCTTGATTAATTTAACCTCATCTCATGTCACATCCTCTAGATAATGCAAGTTGCACATGAAAATAGATTTAATTCATTTATTAAATCTCTATTTTCCTCACAAGGCATCTTTTGGAATATTCTCTCAATTTGAATTCAAAAATTCCAAGTCAACATGTACATCCAACAAGGCAATAAATTCATCTTACATGTCCTTTGCCTTGAGCCAAGTGGCATTTATTGCATTTTCCCTTCCCTCTTGCATGTCATTTCAACAAATTTGAAATTCAAATATTATGCATTTATTGGCACAAACCCCAAATCTTGCACATCCATCATCCATTCATAGCTTGACAAGTGGCATCATATCATTGGATGAATGTTAGTCCCACATTTCTCAAATTTGGACATTCATCCATCCTAGAATCCTATAAATAAAGAGCTCATATCCTCATTTGATCATCCACAATTCAAGCAAAGTTACCATGTTTAAATATTTCTTGAATTTCATCCATTATCATTGAGTCATAGCTAGGTTTTTTGTAGATTTTTGGCTTGGAGTCTTCATTCTTCATCAACAAAGTGGATCAATATCTTCAACATTCGAAGCTTGCATCTTAGGAATTGGGAAAGGGCCAATTTTCACATCAAATTGGCACCAATTCCCCCATGGGATCATGAGTTTGCACATCTAATTAGGATTTAATCTTTGTTTTTGTCATTTTCATTGTATTCTTCACTATTTTCTTTCCTAGTTTTCGGTTTCAAATGGATTTCATGGGGAATCCTTGTTTTAGCTTGCAATATCTAACTTGAGGTGTTTATTCTCTTTGTTTTGCAGGTACCAAGGTTGGGGTTCACACAATTAAGTATAAATACAAATTTCTTTCACTCATTTTCACCCCAAGCATTCAAGTATTCATCCTAATAGCAAAGTTGAGATCATAGGAGCATTCAAGCATTCACAAGAGCATTCAAGGGTATATTATCAAGAATTTTAGAGCATTACTCAAACATCAAGCACCATGTCAAAGACTTCATGCATCATGTTTTTATTTAGCTAACAATTATGATGTAGGATTTTCATGATTCAAGCTAGCATTTCATTCAAGATCTATCTCATTCAAGCAAGAGTCAAGAGCTACATCCATTGGAGCCATCTCATACATGTTTGAAACACTTTATTACTAGGGTTTGGTGAGTTGTAACATCATATTTTATTCATTCATCATTCTCCATTGCTGTTTCATTTCATTTCAAGGTTTCATTACCAAAACGGGGTTTGACCAAGGAAAACCCCTATCCATTGACAAAACAACATTTTCCCTATCTTTAGTGTGTGATTTGTAGGTTTAATCTTTGAAGACACATTGAGGAGAGAGTTTGGAGAAATTTCTCAAAGTGCCTAAAAGTTGTCAAAGTTGGCATTAAGCATTTGAGACCATTGGAGAGCACCTATAGGTTGATTTTTCAAAGATTCGGATCTGGTAACTCGAAGAAGCAAATTGGGCATATTCAAATCCTAAAGTTCTAGAAAACCCTAACTAGACTGATTCACCACTTATATAGTGAATGAGTCCCAATTTAGGTCAAAATTCAAACTTTTACAGATTTGAATACCCATTTGCTAGATTCCTATTCTAACACAAAAAACTAGATCTTAGACTTATTCACTCAGGTTGGTGAATGAGTCCTAGTCAGCATTAAAGTCAAAATTTCTAGCATTTTAGGCCTCCACAGTCATCTCTAGATTCCCAAGTGCACACATTTCATCTTATAGCTTATTTTTCTATTTTTCATACATTTCTAGGTCATCTTGTAAGTTATTGCATCATATTAGGGTTTAGTATTACATCTTGCATTTCATTTATCTTTTCAAGTCTTAACTTGGTGGTGAACCCCTCATTATTTTATAATCAACCTCTAGGACAACCCTATTGTAAGATCTCTTTCTCCTTTGCATTGGGATCTCTAGGGTTATCCTTCAATGAAATGATTGAAAAGTGGGTGTGCTCTATGCTCTAAGCCATACGAAAGCACTCTAACCAACCATTTTTTCATTTTTTTAGGTAATTTCAATGATTGCATTATGTTTACAGTGAAAAATAATTATATAAATTGATGAATTTAGCATGAATTTATAATTTCATTTCACACCATTTATAAAATAAAAGCTATTAAAGATGCTATACATAAATAAAAATTAGCATATAAAATTGTTTTCTTAATATTTGTCCTAGTACATTCATTTTGAGCCTACCAATTACCAATTCATTGGCACCAAGAGTCAATAAATATATATTTTTTAAAATTTCACTAAAAGATGGTTATTTATTGATTATTCAATTCTTATCCCATTCCTTTATTTAGATGCAAAATTTATACTTCACATCTTGTCCTCTTTCTAGAGACTATACTCACTTAAAGTAGTAATCAACAAGTGAAAAATAAAAATTTATAAGTGTAAAATAAAAATTACAACTTTCCAAGTTATATTTATAATAACCTATTTATTTTGGTTAGAAAATCTCATTATATTTTGTATGGTTTTTATAATCTAGGATAGTTAATTGATGTTTAAAAACCCAACACCAATGGTTAGTTTTCATGTCCCTTGTATTGTAATTTTTTAATCAAATATTGTAATATTAAGCTTCATTTTAAATCATGATTGATTATGTTAGTATTGGGCATATGCATTGCAAAACATGACATAAGTAATATTCCTATCCTTGTAAAAATAGTCCTGTTTGTTTCATTTATTTAAGATTTTCTATAATTTTAATATATTAAATGTACATGAGCTTTTGGTTTATACTTTGCATGTTTTGATTCAAGATAATGGTTGAGTGACATTAATGATAAGTATATGTGTGCTCTAAGCTATAAATCCTCCTTTTTTTAAAAATCATGTTTCTAAAGTAAAACAACATAAATCTAAACATGACTAAAATACTAAATGAGCTGATAAAGTAATAAAATATGATAATGTGGTGTCTTATTGTTGGTGTGGATGTTAGTCGCACACCAACAAACAAATAAATTCTCATAGAGACACTATGGGAACCTATCTTTCATGAGAGACTCCATTGGGAAAAACCTAAACCTAAGGAAAACTTGGCTTGATCCCAAGGCTTGTTTATGTCAAGTTTTGATGTACTAGGTTCACTCAATGTTTGTTATGATATTTTTATTAAACACGAGGGGTAAACGGTCCTTAAGGAATTGGCTGGTATCATAGAGAGATGAAAATAATCTCAGTCTGGTCATTCAATAACTTCATGAAATCAACAAATTTGCAACAATATTTCATGAAATTCAAAAAAATTGCATTCATTCAAGTAGATTTAGTATTAACAATCCAACAATATCATGGAATGAAAATGTTTGCAATAAAACTCCATGCATTTATCACTTTTTTGAAACATTTTCTGAAATATAAAACATCTATTCTAAAATAAAGCATAAAAATACTAAAATGTAAAATTTCCCCTAGGTATTATCCACACATGCCTCAAGAAATAACCAAACCAAAGCAAACCATTCCATATGCCACTAGATTTCTTCATAGCTAGGCACAAAATGATGCAAGAGTTTAAAGAAAAGGGGGATTATTTTCCACTAGATAGTGTCAGTATGCACCCTTAAATGACGCATCACATAGTCTTGTCTAATATGAACAAATAATTAGCTATGTAAGATTTCATATAATTATAGCTTTGAAATTGGCTCTGAATACTAGTTAACTTCTAATGAAACATACAATTTTTAATTTGGAATGGAATAGAAAATAGGAAAAAAAACAAAGCTTGAAAAGTTTTAGTTCTCCAACATCTGCAAATTCTAAACTTCACTTAAAATGAAACATTTCCTAGCCTTTTATAAGAACAAGATGCTTAGGAAATTTAACCAACATTTCAAGCTTCTAGAAAAAGTTAAACAAACAACTTTAAAACTTCAACACTCATGCACTGTTACCTGGTACCCAATATACTCGACACTCAGTACACTCAAATAACAAATTATTTCACATACTTCCACTTTAACATTGGCTTTTCAGTGATCCTTTGTCAACTAGCACCTTCCATAAGCATTAAAGTTTTTACTTAGGTCCCCAAGCCTTACATTCTTGGGGCGTGTTGTGAGACCACACAACACTTACATGCATTTTCAATGTAATTTTTGACCTATTCACCTTTAATAACTCATTAATTATTTCTTCCCCTTTCCATTCATCTATTATGTGTTCATGCCTTCATTGTGCTAAAAAAGTTTTTTTTTTTTCATAGAGATGAATTTCTTAGTCTATATAGGTGAAAAGGTGTGTTTTCTTTAATGATCATGCATTCTCAATTATCCATATATATATATGAAGTATCTAACCTTGATCATTTGGAAAGATCGCATTTTTGAAAATTCTTATAGTTGTAGCACATACATTACTAGATTTTTCATTAAGATCATTACCATAATCATCTTTAAAACCAACTCTATATGATAACCATAAGCTCTACCTAGCATTTCAATCCTCATTTATGACCACATTGCTATATGAACTAAGCTTAGGATTTCACACACACTATTCTAAGTATAGATTTTCTATTTTATTTGATTAATTTCATATCAAAAAAATATTTGTCAATCTTTCAAACTAGTATCACTATTCAATACCAAAATCCAACCAATTTTGGTGAATTAATAATTTAGAATCCATATTGCGTGCTTTCATATCTATATGAATATTGTTCTAAACTCTTCTTTCTCATAATTTAAATATAGATATTAATTTTTAAATATAATTTTAAACAACATTTAATAACTTTCACTTCAATCATAAAATCGCACTTAACATCCACACAAACAGCTTAAATATATTTATTGTAAATCTATAAAAAAATAAATTAAAATATAATCAAAATCATATAAAATCAAATTTTAAACACTTCATCTTATGTAATCTTTAGTTAAAAATTAAAATATAATTATTTAATATTGTTTTCAATATTATTAAATATATAAATAATAATTTAAATAAATCAGTTTACAACAAAATGCACAATCTGTAAGAAATAAATATAAATTTTAACTTATTATAAAAGACAATAAAATAAGAAAATGAACAAGACTTAAAAGATTACAAAGATTACTTGCAAACATGTTGATACAATTATAACACAAAATAATAATCATAATATTAAGTTATTTGAAATGCTAGAACGATATTACATTCATTACCTACAATCCCACTCTCACAAAACCTTTCCATGACACAATTGTCCAAACCACATAACAGCCATCACAAAGCAAAACTAACATACTTCTAACACTAATATGAAAATAACTAACTATATTAAACACAACATTATTGCAAAATCTAAACCTTGATTTAGAACAAACCATACTATGCCATCCCATCAATATCTCTAACAATCCTAAGGGACACAGTTACCCATGATTTCAGTAATTCTGAATAGTCGAAGTTCTTTTCAGTGGCGAGATTTGAACCGATTTCCCTGTTTTTCTCCAATGCTGTCCTTTTTAACAGATGGGCCAGCTGCAAAACCGTCAATTGAGAATTAGTGCCCTTAAATGCTCTTGTTAAATGAATTTAAACTAAAGATAGTAGGGCAACGTCTATCCAGCCCCAGGAATGCACCTCGTTTCTCTCGCCCGTCGTATTTTATCTGCAAACTGTCTGCCGCCCCACAGTGCCGTGCACGTACCTTGTCAAATCAACCGAGTGCATAACTGGCAGCAAAAACAAAAAACATAGTAAGAAATCTGTCAGAAGATACCTGCGAATTAATTAACATTCACCATAAACTGAGCAGCCGAGGGAGGGATTATTGGGCGTTTGTAACGCAATACATCCAATTATTAATATTTTAATATTTCATATTTTTATTTTATTTTCCTATAATTTTTTAATTTATATTCTTTTATTTTTCAATTTTATTAATAAAAATAATGTCAACTAAAATTGAAAGGATAAACATTATATGTAATATTTACATTTAAATTTATTTTATTTAGATTTTTATTTATTTTAATATATATATTTATATATAAATATTAACAAATTTTAAATCATTTAAATATTTTTAAATCTTAAAAAGATTTTTGTTTTATATTCTAAACTTAATTATTTATAAATTTTTAAAAGATTGAATTTCATAATAAATTATCATAAAAATGACTAATTTAAGTTGGTCAAATTTTTATTTTTTAATAAATTAAAATGTCAGATCAAAAATTCATTCACAATATTTTTAAATTTTACAAAAATCACCCAAATATGCAAAAGGCCTATTCATTTGTCATTCTTATATCTATAACTTGAAGATAAATTATATATTTTTCTCCTACTTAGGAGAAGAAAATGACACCTTTTTACCAAATTTATTTAATTTTTTTTTTTCTAGGAAGTCCATAAACTAAATTTAATTTATTAGAAATTATATTACACTCTTTTTCAAATTGTATAGATAACTCATTCAAGTTTTTATATGAAGTTACTTTTAAATCTATTTTTTACAATCTTAATTGTCACTTAAAGATATTGTTTGGTTCCTCATGATCTCCTATTTGCCCAAGAAATAGAGTATAAATAATTGAAGTAATGGTGATTTGTATAATAAATCAACTAAAGATAAAGTTGGATTTCGATTAGGTTTAGGGTTAGGGTTAGGAAGTACAAGTTAAGGTCATGGCTAGGGCTACAATTATGATTAGGGTTAGGGTTGGGTGTTAGTGTTAGGGTTAGGGTTTAATCATTGTTAAGATTTAATTAGGGTTAGGTTTCAATTTGTTTTCATTTTGGATTAGGGTTCTAGATAAAGTTTATGATTAAGAGTTAAAATTTAATTAGGATAAATAATTAGGGTTTTTATTCAATTATAGGTAGGGTTCAATTAAAATAATGATTAAAGTTAGATTAGAGGTAGGGTTCAATTAAGGTTAGGGTTAAGGTTTAATGAGATTTATAGTTAGAATTAAGGTTGTCAATAGAATTAGGATTATGAATGAGGTTATAATTATGGTTAGGGTTAGAATTATAATATTAATAATATAAAAATAATATAATATATAAATATATATTATTTATATTGTAAAAAGCAATTAAATATATAATATAATATAATAATCTTAAAATAAACTAAACGGGTTCAAATGTAATTATGATATATATCTTGACACAATATTATTACAAACACACAATATTAATATTATTGTCATTTTGGATTCTTACAATTGATATCTCTCCATGTTTTCTATATAGACTATGTGATAGGATAGATATGCTAGTATAATAAAATTTATTACATCTTGCATAAATAATATCTTTTAATAAAATAGAATGTCTCATTTTTATCATATATATTTTTAATTGAATAATAATTAGAACAAGTTAAGCAATAGAAAAAGATAAATTTTAAATTAAAATAAAAGAAAGTAAAAGTATATAATATCTTTTAATAAAATAGAATGCCTCATTTTTATCATATATATTTTTAATTGAATAATAATTAGAACAAGTTAAACAATAGAAAAAGATAAATTTTAAATTAAAATAAAAGAAAGTAAAAGTATAAGGATTAAAATTATTTTTAATAGCCATTTCAACATGTGAAAATAAATATGAGTGGATATGCAAGTAAAATAATAGAAATGATTTTTTCTATTATAATCCATTAAATTATTGATAGGACACTTTTAAATGACAATTTTATATATATATATATATATATATATATATATATATATATATATATATATATATATATATATATATATATATATCTTTTAATAAAATAGAATGTCTCACTTTTAACATAGAACAAGTTAAAAATTTATATGATAAAAATGAGACATTCTATTTTATTATTGAAATTTATTTATGCAAATGAAGGCTAACTCATAAACAAAAACCATCTATTTATGTAACATGAGATCAAATTGGCATTTCATTTTCCTTATCTGATTCAACCAAATAAATGCTCACATTATCTACACAGTTGAAAAACACAATCTCCATATAAGGTGTTAAGAAACAAGCAACGTGTGTTGTTCATTTGTTCCAATCAGGAGGAAGCTAACTTGTAAAATCTTTTGATTGGCTTTTAAATTTTTTCCTATTTGTGCAAATGAAGGCAAAGATATAAATAAAATAATATTAATGGGTGGGACTCTCTTATGGACACTCTCAATCTCATTGATGTATTGGGTAAACTTGATGATTTGGATGTTATGGGTTGTTGCTCTATATAGACTTTTAGGGGTGTAATTATTTTCACCCTACTTTTTGTGAATATGTGCATCTCTATTTTATAAATGGTAATATAAACACTTATTCATAATATTTCTAAACATAAATTCTTAATTTTAAATGATTTAATTTTGAAACTTCTATAATTAATTATTATTTTTCATCACCAAAATGCTTTAGAATAAATTTTAAATTTTAAATTTTACTATTTCAAAAGAATTAGATTAAATGAAATTAATAATAATAGTTTTTATGGATACAATATTTTTATATAAAGATTTTTTTTAAATAAATTTTATACTTCCAAATATACACATATATATACATATGACATGAATTTTTACTGTTGTGAGTTGTGAATTTTCCTAGAGCCATATGCATATATATAAAACTTAAATTCTATCTATTAATATCATGATGTTTCCATAGTCCATAGTATAAAGTGTATTGAAATTTCTAGATTAAAATTGTCTATGATATATATATATATATTTTATATGTATATATATAGTTTTAATCAAGAAATTCCACTACACTTAAATTCTATCTTTTAATTAAATTTTATAATAGTATAGATATCTTAAATATATTTATTTAAGAAAACTGAACAAATATCTATTTAGAATCATTTTAGACAATTTTATTTATTATATAATAATCTTTTTATTTACTTTATTTTTATTTGAAAAATATTTTTTTGTAATTAGTAACTTTTAATTTTTACTTTTGAAAAGTTATCAATATTTTTTGTTTTATTTTTACCTTAAAAAATTAAAAAAATATTATATATACTTTTTAATAATTTTATTCATAATTATTAATATATTTGAAAATTTAATATCTCTATAAGATATATTTTTTAATGTTAATTAAATTACACATCTAAACATAATTATATTGTTAATTTTTTTTATAATATAAATTAAAATTTAAAACCTCACGTTTATCATTTCATATTTTTCATTCCCTTAAAAAAGATAAATAGAAAACCAAATTGCTTTAAGTTGCTATAATATTCACATACTTTGCGGATTTAATGGGCGAACAGGGAATAATAAAATGTTATTATACAGACGCCCCCAAAAAAATTATAAGGTAAAAATTTATATTTTGTACAGTTGCCTAAACATCCTCCAGCATTCTTATGACGGTGAGGCGACAGTGTGTTTTGCAGTCCCATCAGTCAGTCAATAACTGCCGCCGTTGTGTTGTGTGCATGATGCATGGCTATGCCCACCCCGGTGCATTCCTGGGGCTGGATAGCCAGTGCCAGCAGGCAAGCTGCCCTTAAATTGTCAGAAGTTGGCTTTGATTTACCTGCTTATTCTTGTGTAATTGTTTTAATCGAACGGAAATTTTGGTGCATTTGGCGCGTAGAAGTCAAACTCCCCTCTACTGGTATACTTTCATTCACGCGAACCTTCCTGAAGTCCAGCTGAGGTGCTTCATTTCCCGCCCTTTTGCCCGATTTCTTGGATTCCGGAGAGAGATTTTCATCTTTTTCCGGCTTACTGTCCGATTTCTTGGATTCCGCAGGATCTTTCTTTTCTTTTTCCGCTTACTGTTCGAGCTCCTGGATTCCCAAGGGGGTGGTGCTCCTTCTTTCGCCTTACTGTCCAATTGCGTAGATTTCACAGGGACTGCTGCTTCTTTTCCCGCCTTAATGTCCAATTGCCTGGATTTCATAGGAACTGCTTCAACCGGGGCCTGCTTCTCTTTCTTCCGGCTTATTGTCTGATTTCTTGGATTTCACAGGAACTGCTTCAACAGGGCCTGCTGCTTTCATTTCCGGCTTCTTCCGTTCCATAGGCTGTGCTATTTTTTTATCCTTCTGGTCAGGTTTGCTGGGTTCCATAGGGACTGGTATAGTTTTTGCTTTTCACACAAAACACGACTTTTACGCTTGTAAATCTCCAACTACGAGCAGGCCTTCGCTATTTATAGACATGCAGTTTGTTGACAGCGGGCAAGTTTGAACAGTAGATGACGTCGAGGCTTTAAGACAAAGCACGTTCTATGTCCAGACTTCTAGGAAAGGTTCAGTTTTATATATATATTTAGCCGATAGGCTTTTATTGTGAACTTGCAGTCTCCAGGGCAACTGCAAACCTGTCTCACTGCATAGCATCTGACACATCTGGTTTGACGGTCTGGGTTCCCATTTTACCGGATATGCATTCTGCAAACTACTTTGAAGAAACTCAGGGCACGGCAATCACACTCCACTGTTTAATGAATGCTGGAGCACTATGATTGCGGGCTATGAACAGGGGATTTGATTAATGCCAGTGCTTCATTAATGGCTGTAGAAATCTAAACCTCCTCCAGTTGTCGATCTGCTCTGTCGGTGCTTCATTAATGGCTCTATAAATCTATACTCTTCCAGCTGTCGATCTGCTCTGCCAGTGCTTCATTAATGGCTTTAGAAATCTATACTCTTCCAGCTGTCTAGAAATCTGAAGAGATGTTGGTCGCAACTGGAGAAAGAGCTTGAACACACGGAAAACCTGTCTCACGCTTTCAAACTGCTGCTCAGTTGCCATTAAACTATGGTGGTTTTAAGTGAACATGCAAAATCAAATCAAGTTTCGCATCAAATCTTACACCTGTGAAATCAATATCAAATCTGCAGCTATTAAAAATCATATCAAATCTCGAAAGCGTTGAAATCAGATACAATGTTTTTAGATCTGATTTTCGTTCATTGTGAAAAGATTGAAGCAGAAGCTGTAGAGAGATTGGTTCTCCTTAACGATCATTGTTCTTGCAGACAAAAGATTTGAATTTGGCATTCATTCATGCAGGAGGAGAAAGATTGTATCATCATGCCCTCATTAAATGCAAAACACTCCAAATACGCCACCATCCAAACACTCTACCGCACAAATTAATTTTTCGATCAAGCTTTGCTTATAAATAGACTATGTTGTTGTGTTGTAGAGATATAGCGCTTTGGATCAACTGTGTGTTGGATTTACGGAGATATAGCTACTCAATCTGTAAGTTTTCCCTTTTCTCTGCCAGGCTTTCTGTATTATTCTTAATAGATGACACAGCTGCTACTAATTGAAGGAGGTTTGAGTTTGCTTTAACATTTTTAAGTAAACACCTCTTGTGTTGAAGCTGCCATACAAGACAAATTCTGACATATTCTTTGTTTTGTGCTACTATTCCAATTCATAAAGGGGTCCATACTAATTTCAAAGTTTGACCATCTTCCCTGTCTTATAAAAAATGCAGCTTGTAAAGGTTGATTTTAAAATAAAAGGGAGTGATGGGCCTTTTAAGGGAATTGCAGTTAGTGAAGAAAGATTAATATCAAGTAAACAAGGTCTTTAATTCATGCTGATTATTATATTTGAACCAGCCGCAGCCATAAAATAGGGTTTCTTTTGATGTGCCTACAGTTCGTAGTCAATAACAGCTTGTATGAGAATTTGGGACATTACATCCTTAAAGAAAATCCTCGTGTAATTTAACAGAAATCAAAAAGCACGTTATATTGAATGTTAATTTGAACTTTGATTTACAGACTTGTTTAACGAATCCTGTCAGAAACTGCCTATTATATACATTCAACCAACTAGGAGTAATAGATCCTACTGGATAAAAATACAGAGACAAACTAAACAGGGTTTTCAACTGAGAAAGAGTAAACGCAGCATTCAGCATAGAGCATTATAAAAACACAGTTAATATTAGAAATAGCATACAGATTTATATTATTTCCTTATGAAAAATAGAGAGCTGCCAGTGCTCTTTATGCCCATACATTCTTCTACTCAAAACAGAGTATTACATCCTTCATTTTACAAAACAGAGTCTTTTTGCTCAGCTACAGGGGAAGCTTCTAGAATACGCTAAGAGAAGTGTCTAGATGCATCGGAGAAGGAGATAGAAGAAGGTAGATAGAAGCGGGAGGAATGATGGAGTAAATGCGGTAGATATGGTAGATATGCAACGGTGGCAGGGAAGATTAAAATGTGTACAGCAAAAAGTCCACGTCACCAACACTCCCCCTTAATCTTCACTGCCATGTATGTCTACAATACCAAGTGCTTCTCGGAGATGCTCAAAAACATTCTTTGAAAGTGGCTTTGTAAAGATATCTGCCAGTTGTTCTTCGGACCTACAAAACTGAAGATGTATGTCACCATTGTTCACCAATTCACGAATAAAATGATACCTTGTATCAATATGCTTGCTCCGTTTATGAAAAACATGATTTTTAGATAAAGCAATTGCTGAATTATTATCACAAAAAATTTCTGATGGTTCTTCTTGTGGATGCCTCAAATCTGAAAGCACCCTTCTCATCCATATTGCCTGGCAAGTTGCTGATGTGGCTGCAACATATTCTGCTTCAGCTGATGAGAGTGTCACAATTGGTTGTTTTTTTGATGCCCAAGAGATAGCTCCCGATCCTAGATAAAAGATATAGCCCGAGGTGCTTTTTCTGTCATCCATGCTACCTCCCCAATCACTATCTGTATATCCGATCAATTTGTAGTCATGTGAAGATGTATACAAAATCCCAAAGCTCTTTGTTCCAGCGATATATCTTAAAATTATTTTTCCAGCTTTCCAATGTGATTCTTTTGGTGTGTCCATGAATCTAGAAATAAGACTCACCCCATACATGATATCCGGTCTTGTGGCGGTTAGATACATGAGGCTGCCAACTAATCTTTTGAATAAAGTTGCATCAACACTAGGACTTTTATCATCCTTGCTAAGTTTTAAACCCAATGCAACAGGTGTAGGAATTGGATTTACATTTGTCATCTTAAATCTCTTCAACAAATCATTAGCATACTTGCTTTGACAAATAAAAATGCCTTGGTCATTTTGACTTACCTCTATACCAAGAAAATATCTCATGAGCCCCAAATCAGTCATATCAAATTCTCTTTCCATGGCTGTCTTGAATGAGTTAGTTGACATGTTACCTGTGAATATCAAATCATCTACATACAAGCACACTATCAAGATTTCTCCTTCATCATTGACTTTGACATACAAAGTTGGTTCATTGCCACACTTGTTAAACCCATTGTTCAAAAAATAAGAATCTATCCTGCTGTACCAAGCTCTAGGAGCTTGTTTCAAACCATATAGTGCCTTTTTCAGTTTGTATACTTTATGTTCTTCTCCCAAAACTTCATAACCTGGTGGTTGTTTTATATACACTTCTTCTTCTAAAATGCCATTCAAAAATGCTGATTTAACATCCATTTGGTAAACCTTCCAATTGTTTTGAGCTGCTATAGATAAGACCATTCTAATGGTATCCAATCTTGCCACGGGTGCAAATGTTTCATTGTAGTCTATGCCCGGTTGTTGTGTGAAGCCTTTAGCTACAAGTCTTGCCTTGTGTTTCTCTACTTTTCCATCAGCGTTATACTTTGTCTTGTAAATCCACTTAACTCCAATCACATCCTTGCCTTTAGGAAGCTCTACAAGATCCCAAGTTTGATTTTTTTCAATTGATTGAATCTCATCATCCATGGCTGCAATCCAATTGTCATCCTTAATTGCATCTTCAAAATAAATTGGATCAGCTTGTATTAAGAATGCAAAATTAGAGCATAAATCATCATTTTCAGCCTCTTGTATTTCATCATATATCTCCCTTAGACTTCGTGTCTTCTTTGAAGTGTTTATAGATCTTGATCTTAGTGATGCAAGTGTTGGATTAGAGGACTCACTGCTGTTATTACTTGCTGGAGTAATTGGATTTGGAGTGGTAGGTGCCCTAGAAGGTGTTGTAGGAACATTTGCTTGTGTAGTAGGCAGAACTTGAGTTTCATTTTCTTCATTTTCTTGTGGAACACTAGCTGCAATTGTAGTTGTTTTGTCTATGCTGCCATCCCATGCTTCTTCTTCAACAAACTCAACATCATGACTTATTATCAGCTTCTTTGTGATAGGATTGTATAGCTTGTATGCCTTGGATTGTTCACTATATCCCACAAATATACACTTCTCTCCTCTATCATCTAACTTCTTTCTCAACTCTTGAGGTATCAAGGAGTATGCTACACAACCAAAGACTCTCAAATGTGCTATGTTATGCTTCCTTTTCCTCCAAGCTTCTTTTGGTGTTTTATTTATCACTGCTTTCGTTGGGCATCTATTCAATATGTATACCGAACATGCAACCGCTTCAGCCCAATATTCATTTGGTAGATGTTTTGCTTTTATCATACTTCGTGCCATTTCCATGATTGTCCTATTCTTTCTCTCAGCTACTCCATTTTGTTGAGGAGTATACCTTGCTGTAAATTGTTTCTTTATGCCATTTTCTTTGCAAAAATTCTGAAAATCATTTGATATGTACTCTCCACCTTGATCGGTTCTCAATGTTTTGATATAGTATCCACTTTCTTTCTCAACTTTTGCTTTGAACTCCTTAAAAACAACAAATGCATTTGATTTATATTTCAAGAAATAAACCCAAACTTTTCTGCTGAAATCATCAATAAATGTCGAGAAATAAAGCTTTCCACTTATGGATGGTGTTTGCATAGGTCCACAAAGGTCTGAATGCACTATTTCAAGTGGATGATTTGCTCTATAAGACTCTCCAACTGGAAATGCTTTCCTATGTTGCTTTGCCAATATGTAGCTCTCACACGTTGTCTTAAGTGGCTCTATTGGTGGCAGTCCATATACCATTCTTTTCTTGTGTAACAGCTATAATCCTTTGAAGTTTAAATGCCCAAGTCTTAAATGCCATAGCCAAGATTCATTTTTATATGAAGCTTTGAAAGCTAACTCAGCAACCTTTTGCAATCCTTGTGGCTCTAAGAATAGTTCACTTTGGATTCTAAGAGGAAACATCCTATTTTTTGTCATCTCAACTTTTGCAATCAGCCTATTGCTTGGTTTCTTATCTAAAATCACACATTCACCATTTTCAAAGTATATCCTATATCCTTTTTGCACAAGTTGCCCAATGCTTATGAGATTGTGTTGCAATCTAGGAACATAGTATACATCAGAAATATGTTTCTCCTCACCTTGCTTAGTTTTTATGTTAATTGACCCTTTGCCCATGACTGAAACTCGTTGATCATTTCCCAATTTCACTTATGATTTTATCGAATCATCTATTGTTGCAAACATCTCCTTACTCCCACTCATATGATTACTACAACCGCTATCTAAAAACCATACTTCATTGGAGCTCTCTTGTGCTACATTGCATGTTATCAATATGGTGTTTTCTTCACTAGTGTTGGGCTTGTTTTCATTTGTAAAATGTGCCTTTTGCTTATTCATGTCATATTGCCTTTTTCTACATTCTGATGCAAAATGCCCAAATTTATTGCAATAATGACATTGGATGTTGGATTTATCATACCTTTCTCCTTGATGATGGCTATAAGAATGGCTACTCCCCCTTCCTCTTGTTGGTGTAGAATGGGTATGTGGGCTTGATGCTGGTCTTCTGCTCTCAAATTGTGTATTTTCTCTTCCTCCTCTTGGTGTAAAACGTCCTCTGCCTCTGCTGTAATTTGATCTCCCTCTTGTTCTACCAAATGATAGCTGAGTCCTGAATGCATTTTCCAATGATGATGACCCTGATCGATTTAATCTTTGCTCATGTACTAAGAGTGATCCCATTAATTCATCTACTGATAGCTGAGTAAGATCTTTGGCCTCCAAAATGGCTATTACAACTAGATCAAACTTTGTAGATAGACTTCTAAGTAATTTTTCCACAATCTTTTGATCTTCAATGGTGTCTCCATAGGATCTCATTTGATTTACTATTGCCATTGCATGAGTGAAGAATGAATCTATTGAGTCTGAATCTTTCATCTGCAGATTTTCAAAATCCCTTCTAAGAATTTGTAATTTTGCTATTTTCACCTTGTCTATGCCTTGGTAAGCTATTTGCAAACTTTCCCATGCCTGTTTTGATCTTGTAGCAGCTAAAACTTTTGGAAAGAGTGATTCCTCCATTGCCTGCTGAATGATAAACAATGACTTAGCATCCTTCTTGTTTTCTTTCAACAAATCTTTTTCAGCTTGTGTAAGAGCCTGATAAGCTTGTTGGTCTGCTGGTTCAGGAAACCCATTTTCAACCAAGTCCCAAACATCCTGGGAGCAAAACAGGGTTTTCATTTTTATGCTCCAATATTCATAATTTTTTCCATTGAAGATTGGAATCTGTGGTTGTGCAATGCTTCCACTTGTTCCTGCCATAATTTTTTAAACACCTTGCCTCCTCTGTTTTCTTTTCAAATCTCTTCAATCTTGCAAACCCTTGCTATATGTGTGATGGCTGCAACCTTCAATATATATGATTTTTGGAATCTGCCAATAGCTACAATCTGTCTAACAGCTTCAACAAGACTACTGTTTTAATCTCTGTTAACATCTACATTCAAGGGCCATCTACAAACAACGGGGATCTACACTCTTTTCTGGGTGGTACATTCACTTCTGCAAATCTTCTTTGACTCAATCTTCAACTTCGCTATTTACAATCTCCTTTCCCACTTCAATCCATCCAAGCTTTGCTCTGTTAGTAGCTCTGATACCACTTTGCTGGATAAAAATACAGAGACAAACTAAACAGGGTTTTCAACTGAGAAAGAGTAAACGCAGCATTCAGCATAGAGCATTATAAAAACACAGTTAATATTAGAAACAACATACAGATTTATATTATTTCCTTATGAAAAATAGAGAGCTGCCAGTGCTCTTTATGCCCATACATTCTTCTACTCAAAACAGAGTATTACATCCTTCATTTTACAAAACAGAGTCTTTTTGCTCAGCTACAGGGGAAGCTTCCAGAATACGCTAAGAGAAGTGTCTAGATGCATCGGAGAAGGAGATAGAAGAAGGTAGATAGAAGCGGGAGGAATGATGGAGTAAATGCGGTGGATATGGTAGATATGCAACGGTGGCAGGGAAGATTAAAATGTGTATAGCAAAAAGTCCGCATCACCAACAGATCCTACTGTACTTAGTTTTGTACTGTCAGTTTTATGGGAAGAAAAATAGAGCAATTTCCATTGTTTGGTCTATTGCATTTGTTACTGGAAGGAATGTACTGAACTACAATTACATACATGCGCCAGAAATCAACAAATGTTTGATTCAATCGTTTAGAAATGGATATTTTTTGTTCATTATGTTCATTTTATTTCTCTTGGGTACTGTAGGCCCTAACCTAGAAATACCAAGAAATCAGCTGAATATGCAAAGCTGTGAAGCAATATTAATACAAGAGAGGGATGAGAATTGTAGACAGATTGACTTAGAACTTGGGGTCTTGATTCTCCATTGGTAAAGCTTGAATACAAATTCCCCAAATGTTAACCATATTAAAAGTTCAGTCGAATTATGCTTAGAGGCATTTTGTCTTAGATGGTGATATGTACATTGCAAACCAAACAGTTTGGATAGGATGGAAAACCCACCATATCTAGTTTGCTTCTCACCAAGCACCCTGGCTTGATGTTTTCGGCGGATTTACATTTGCAAGTAATTGATCCATACTCAAATCCTAGTAAGGCATATTCTATGGCAAAAAGCTTAAACCTCCACTTGAGAGAGGACCAACAAAATCAACCAATTCTAAGTGCATCACCAAGAATAATGGTTTGGTCTATGGTGAGGTGGAATCAGATTTACAAGTAATTGATCTATGTTCTATAAAACTGGCCAAAATATGTTGCACCAACAATTGGAAACTAGTCTTTGAAAGATTAGCAATGTGATATTGAACGAGGGCTCGATTAGGTAAGAAGCAGAAGAAACTTAATAGTACACGTTAAAGAAAAGGTGGAGGTATAACATAGGAAATGGAGGAAAGTTTTTGAGCCCCTTAGGAATAGTATCTTGAACTTTCCAAACTACTCCTATTGGAAATTTAAGGAATAATCTAGTTAACTGAACTTCTGAGTGGTAAACTTGTAATCTCCTAGACTACCACCAGCAATGTTAAGAGGTGCAGTGCCTTCGTCAATAGGGAATACGCACTTATGCCAATTGAAAGTGCCTTTGCAAGATTTGCAGGGTTGCTAGCTGAGTCCAGAGCAGTGAGCTTGTCTATCTCAGCTTAACTGACTTACCTTAGAGAAAATGTCACAGAACTTAAGATGTCAGTTAGTAATTATGGCTGATAAAATGTCTTTCAGTACAACATAAATCATTTTTTTTTGCAATCAGTGAACTGATGCTGAATTATTCGATGGTGTTTTTGGCTGAATCTGCAGCTCTGACGGTTTCAGCCTTAAGTTTGAGAGCTTTATTCACATCAATTGAAATCTTTGCTAATTAGAACAAAAGCTATCAGTTTCTGTATACGTCAACCCCTATTATATATAGTGGTGAAGTGATCAAGATTGCAGTGATTTGAGCCTGTTAAACTTGTTTCTGTTTTGGGTCAATTCGAATATGGTGGAAAAGATTATTGTGTTAGGGTATTTGAAATTTCTATAAAGTTTTTAACTTGAATTCACTAAAAAAGATATGAATATCAGTTTTTTTTTTGATATTTTTGGTTGTTTTTGCTGGCAATACCTTATTTGGTTATCTCATTCCCAGTAGATTTAGGTTGTGTTTGATCTCTTTAAATTTGGTGGATTTTTTTCATTTTTTTTTTCATAGAATTCAAATTTTTGCTACTGGATTATATGCTTCTTTGATTTATTTATTTATCTTTCATTTTGGATTATCTTTGATGCTAAAGCAAAATGCAGATTAAAATTCAAAATTTTTATTATTTTCCTAGTCATGTTTAGTTTTTTTTTTTGTGACTGAATCCATGTTCAAAATGTTTTTACCGAGTCTAAGCTGAGTTTGAGTTTCAATACCATGATTCAAGTCAACCTCTGATACTTTGTCTCACAAAGGTAACAGTATGAACTTTAGGGATGTCAGATACCTTTTTCTTTAGAAAGATCAAGTTATAGGGAGAATGTTCCAAGTGTGAATGATAAAGTAATATTATCCAACTATCACAAGAAATACAATGAGAACCAATGAGCACAGAATAAAATGTACTTTATTCTTTTATTAGCAGACATTTGGTATTAAGAATGGTATATTACATTGATGATAAGTTCTCAAAGATTCTTTGTGGATGGAGATGATGATTTTTGAACTCCCATGACAAAGTCCATGATGTTTGTTTGCCTCAAGGTTTATAAAAAAAATTGCAAAAAAAAATGCATCCATTTTTCTTTCTCACCGATAAACACATGGTTCTTGAAAATCCATTGTCTCTATATCCGATAACAAATCCATTTTGATGCAACTCCAGTTTCCCTTCTATTGCGTAATTGACAGATATAGTGGAATAATCCAAGTATGGCTGACAAGCTTTTTTGGGCTTTTACATTTTGTATTATCCACTGCTTTCTGTATTGGTATTCGTTAGGGTTTTGTGTTGGCTTGTTGAAAATCTAGTTGAGCTAATGAATATTGCTTTCTGCATTGGTAATCGTTAGGGTTTTGTGTTGCCTTGTTGAAACTCTAGCCTAGCTTATACACATTAGAGTAACTAACTTACTATATTATGATTTGTGAGTTGCAAGAACTTACTGTATTAAGATTCTGGGAGTCTTTGCAAGATTTGCAGGGTTGCTAGCTGAGTCCGGAGCAGTGAGCTTTTCTGTCTCAGCTTAACTGACTTGCCTTAGAGAAAATGTCACAAAACTTAAGATGTCAGTAATTATGGCTGATAAAATGTCTTTCGGTACAACATAAATAATTTTTTTTTGCAATTAGTGAACTCATGTTGAATTATTCGATGGTGTTTTTGGCTGAATCTACAGCTCTGACTGTTTCAGCCTTAAGTTTGAGAGCTTTATTCACATCAATTGAAATCTTTGCTAATTAGAACAAAAGCTATCAGTTTTTGTATACGTCAACCCCTATTATATATAGTGGTGAAGTGATCAAGATTGCAGTGATTTGAGCCTGTTAAACTTGTTTCTGTTTTGGGTCAATTCGAATATGGTGGAAAAGATTATTGTGTTAGGGTATTTGAAATTTCTATAAAGTTTTTAACTTGAATTCACTAAAAAAGATATGAATATCAATTTTTTTTTTGATATTTTTGGTTGTTTTTGCTGGCAATACCTTATTTGGTTATCTCATTCCCAGTAGATTTAGGTTGTGTTTGATCTCTTTAAATTTGGTGGATTTTTTTTCATTTTTTTTTTTCATAGAATTCAAATTTTTGCTACTGGATTATATGCTTCTTTGATTTATTTATTTATCTTTCATTTTGGATTATCTTTGATGCTAGAGCAAAATGCAGATTAAAATTACCAAGATACGGTTGGTCACAGGGGAAAAATAACTCAAGTGTTTATAATTAGGACACTTCCTAACTCTATCTTGAAGCACATCTTGCATTTTAACTATTGCAGCTGTACTGCTATCCTTCTTTGGCCAGTATTCATCTGTTGTAACCACCTGCACATCACAAAAATAATCAGCAAATTGAATTTATCTTATATGCTTCTCTATATAAAATTTAGATCTCATGACATGCTCTTGGAAACAAAGTAATTTTGAGTTTGTTTCTTTTCAACTCATGATGCAGCTTTGAACAAGGAAAACAAAATTAAAACACAATAAATAAAATTTGGATCAAAATTCATATTTGTAATCAAAACATGCATTTAATTTTTTCATATTATGTTTTTGAAATTTGAAACTAATGTTACCTATATCTAGGAGAAAGCTATTTGAACTTCATGGAAGTATGTTACATCTAGGAGAGAGCTTTATGATGCAAAATTCCTTTAGTCTCTAATACTTTCAAATATTCCAATAAATCTTCATAAATAAATTCTTAGTTTCTTATACATTTTTCCCACATCTTATAGGTGTTAATATGGAATTAATTAAATGTAAGATACGCTTTATTATATGTTTCTTTGGAATGTTTTTTTGTACGTATTGCTATTAGTTAACACTAGGTACAATCTCATTTTTTTATTATTTAAGAATGGTAAACCTTGGACAACCTGATGACATCATTGACGTATCCAGTAGTGACAGCTCATCCTACAATCCACTTGGCTCACCTCCCTCTACAAATTCGGGTGGGCCTCCTCCAACGGCCATTCACAAATTTGCATGTGAAATCAGCACCAATTGCCTTGATATTGTATAGAAAATGGAACAGCTTGTTCCATATATACATAATGTGCAAGGCGATGAGATATATTCAATGGAAAGAACACTTGAAGACTTCCATAGGGCTTGTGAGACATTGGCTTCGTTTTTCACTTTTCTACGCGAAATGTGCACTGATGCTCACTACAGACAGGGCGGCGCTCCATACATCCAGCTTGCATTTTTGAACTATTTGTACAATGTTTGGAAATAATTTTGTTTCACATATGTCATATGTCATCAAGTTTTGCTTTGTGTATACGAGTACTGCCAACTATGTATATCTTGTACTTTTTGGGTGGAAGTTCCTATGATAAATGATATTTTCCTTGTACAAACATGACTGTTTGCCTTGCACTAGAGCTGCATTGCAAAAGTCCTTCTCTACTATGTATTTTGTATCTAATCCATATCTATTTCCTTGTACAAACACGACTGTTTCGCAAAAGTCGTTTCGCTACGATGTATTTTGTATCTAATCCATATCTATTTCCTTGTACAAACACGACTGTTTGCCTTGCACTAGAGTTGCATTGCAAAAGTCCTTCTCTACTATGTATTTTGTATCTAATCCATATCTATGTAGATTGTATGTGATTTTCTAATAGAATTATGGCCTTTATTAACTATCATTGCATTTGATTTGTACTTGTAACTTTTTAAGTTGTAAATTATTGTTACTTTCCTTCCATTCTTCATTTTTACACTTAATGACGTTGAGTGCCAACAATGTTTCATTTCTACAAAACAAACAAACAACTAATTTCTTTTATTGTAGGTATGCATGTGTTTTTTACCTCTCTTTATACATACACACAAATAAAACATGTTGGAGTTTTCTATTAAAATGTATACATCTAATTTGTTAATTAGTATTTGACACCCTTACACATAAGTTTTCAATGGCTTATCGAATTTTCTAACCCTTATTTCCATTACAATCAAATTTAGCTAGACCCATTATTCATTTCAAATTTCAGACTTTTTAACTAATAGAATGTCAATTACTTATCATTGAAACTCGTCTTTCCTTTAAAAAAAATATTTCAACTGACTATCCTGCATCAAGACAATAATTAACTAAACCATTTGTTTGTTTTATGAATGACTTGTGCTCACTAAATTTTTTGTGCTTCCTTTCATCCACAGGATCAAATTTGTTTCAGCCAAATAAATCCTTGTACCAACTACAATACAGCCATTACCTACAAGTCTGTTTTCCTCCTCTTGGTTATTTTCAATCACCTTCACTCTATAAATTTTATTTGATGCTTTTATGTGTATTTAAGCATTCTTTCTAGCAAGGATATTAAAACCAAGGAACCTTTATGGTGCACACATCTCCTTTTTTAAATACTTAATCCATTGTATATATAAGGAAAATTGCATGCTTTGTTTTGCTTTGCACTTTTATAAAAGAATCTAGCTTTCAATTTGTATACTTTTACTTATAAACCAGACTATACTTATCAACTCATTGGGTTTTATAGGGCTACTCCACCCCCCTTTGGCTATGTCTAGCTCTTTGACACAAAATGCAATCACATTGATAAACACTGGCACCAAAGACATATATCCACATCTCCAAGTCTTCAATATTTCAACATTTGGCCATGGCGATGAATCTACCATTAGATACAGATTAGATTTGTCTGATGGATTGCATCTTCAAAAAGCAATCTTGCCAAGAAAGTATAACCATCTTTTAACTTCAGAGAAAATTCAAAAGGGTTCTATCGTACAGCTCACAGGGTACACATGCCCTACTATTTGTAGCTCAAGGTGAGCCAACCACTCCAATGTTGTTCTCAAATTGAACATGTCCATCTCTATTTGTTACTATGCATTACTAAAAGTGCATTTTGCTTTATTCGCATATAGGTTTATTGTAATCTCTAAATTGGAGATTGCATGCCAACAACATGATGTCGTTGGGGATCCCACCTTCCTCTTTAAAGAACCAAAGCAACCTATACATGAAACAGTAGGGATTTCATCTAATTCATGCACAAATATTGGTGAGAGTGGCACATCCATGCAACCAACACAAAAAAAAATGATGTTTGGGATACAAGCATCGCTGCGCAAGAAAAGTGATACCTCAACTATCACTCCTATTAAAAGTTTGAATCCATTTCAGACAAGGTGGACAATAAAAGGTCGTGTAACTATGAAAAAAGAGATCCACCAGTTTGACACAAAGAAAGGGACTGGGCAAGTTTTTAGCTTTGATATTGTAGATAGTGAGAACACTGAAGTGCGTGTCACTTGCTTTAATGAACTTGCAGACCTCCATTACAGAAATGTTCACATTGGGTCTGTATATACAATCTCTGGCGGGACCATCAAAGCTGCTAATAAGTTTTACAATAAGTTGAATAGTCAAATGGAAATCACTTTGATGGATGATTCAAGGGTCACTCTTACTGATGATGATAGCTTAATTCCAACGCATCAGTTTTGTTTCACACCCATTAATGAGATCTTGAATGCAAATAACAATTCTTTAATTGATGTAGTAGGAGTTGTTATATGTGTGGACCCTGCCTCTACAATAAGAAGAAGAGATGGCACAAAGGTTCTTCGGAGGAGCCTCAAGTTGCTAGACATGTCTACCTTTACTATAAATGTGACTTTGTGGGGACGCGCGACTCAAAAGGAAGGTGCACAGCTCCAAAAACTGTACCATGCACAAAAGTCACCCGTGCTTGCCGTTAAAAATGGTCGTATTACATAATATAATGGTAAGGTTGTGAGCACTTTAGTTACCACCCAATTGTTTATTAACCCTGAAATTGAAGAAACATCACAACTACAGGTTTGGTTTGCGCAAGATGGGAATGGTGTTCTCACATCCACAACAAACCTTCTAGATGCCCCCCTACATCTTGCACGAAAAACCATTTTGAACATCATAGAAGAGTCATTGGATACAACAAAACCCCTCCAGTGCATTGTAAAAGCAACAATAGTATTTATCAAATCAAATCCATTCTGTTATCCAGCTTGCCCCATTAAGACCGATGGGAAACAGTGTAAGAAAAGAGCCCTACAAAGTGATGATGGAAAATGGTATTGTTCAAAGTGTGAAGCTACCTTTGAAGATTGTGATTATCGATATGTTCTTCAAATTAAACTTCAAGATCACACAAGCACTCTTTGGGCAATTGCTTTTGAAGAAGAAGCAACTAAACTCATTGGAATGTCTGCGAAGGAACTATACATGCTGCAATTCAAACAAGATGCTATGGAAAATAGTGAAGAGGTCATTCACAATGTACTATGCAAACAATTTCTCTTCACTCTAACAAGTAGAAATGAAACCTACAATAATGAATCACGATTGAAATCAATAGTCTTAGAAGTTGGCACAATTGATTTCGCAAATGAAAGCAATCTTTTGTTAAATGAAATTGTCGACATGCACAATGTTTATGAAAAGTAAACTAGCACAAGATTGCAATTGTCCACTCTTGTCTATTTTCCCCTACTTTCTTGTGTTCTTTTATGCCCCAATCACTATACGATTGAGAATTTTCCTTGTACAGGGTTTCAAGATCCCTTTAAAACTTGTTCTATATGTTTACTATAAATAAAAAGTATAATGCACATGTACTTTTTACAATTGCAACATTCACACTTCAACATATTTCTTTAATACATACATACAATTGCAACATTCACACTTCAACATATTTCTTTAATACATACATATGTTTTCATTTTTATCATATTGATCTAACATATATGTCAGGCAAAATGGCTTTTGTAATTTTCAGATTTTAGTGCTGTTGCAATATACACATTTTCTTCATTTATATTTATTTTATCTTTTGTTTATATTCCAGATGATAGACTACACTATGGAAGAATTAGAAATCCAAACAGCCAAGAGTAAAAACAAAGCCCTGGAATCTCGTAAGAGAAGTCGCTTGTATTATGCTCGTCATAGAGAAGAAATAAGTGTTTGTCGTAGCATGCAGCGAACCCAACGCTTACTAGAAACACTAGATCAACCATTACCAAACCACACACAAGCTTCTACAACTACAAATATACCCATTGAATCAATGGGAATGAGCTGGTCTGCCAACTTTATGGATGCATCTAAAATTTTTTGCCAAAGAATAGATGCATTGTCAAACCTACACACATGTTTTATATGTAGGGAACGGTATCTTGGTATGCATCTTTGTTCATCAAATAACAATCATACATGTAGAAGATGTAGCTCAGAGAAAGGCATACATTGATTCTCTTCGAGTAATAATATGGACCCAGGTGAACAACCACATGTTTTACGCATTCTCACTCAGGTTGAAGAGATGCTAATTGCACGTGTCAATCCAATATTGCAAGTTACCCATGCTTATGGTGGACAATACAAATATAATGGCCACACAATTAGCTTCCCACAAGATATCACAACAATAACTAAGTCTTTGCCACATAAAATAAAAGACTTGGACTTATTAATTGTTCGCAAAACTCATACACATGGGAGGCATTACGATTGCTATGTTAGTAGAAGTCGCGTTCACAATGCATTGGCCTACAAAATACAATATGACCCATACTACCAGGATGTTGAGATCAATGCTGAGGCATTGTCCCTACTCCCTAATGGTACTATAGACATTTCAGAAATGCTTCCTACAATTCAAAGCGACAATGAAGAATCCATAACAAAAGACAATGAAGCTACTAATAGTGAAGATGATCTAGAAAGTGGAACGGAATATTCAACATCATTTATGGTAAGCCTACCAAAAAAACGTCGTGAGTTACAAATCATTAAGGAATCTTTACAAATAGAAAATGAGAATGATACCATCATTAATTGGCCCGAGATAAGTTCAACTCCCATAAATGAGTACACTACCGAGGGGCTTTTCGACATGGCATTTCCCACACTTTTTCCAAATGGAAATGCACTACCTATGCAACCTCGAGCTAGGGAAGTGCAACTGCATGAGTATGCCTTGCATCTTATGCGATATCATGATAATAGATTTGGCCAACATCCATGCTTTAGATACTTCCTTCTAAATCTTATGATGAGACATCGTAGCTAGGCAACTGCGTTGATTTTCATCAAAAGAAAAGTCGAAGACAATATTCCTACAACTATTGAACATCTTCGTGCCCACCTACAAAACCTATCGGATAAACAATTGGCTGAAGAACTAATGCATTTTGGCTCCGCCTTACGTGGGACACGAGCTTATTGGAACAAGTGTCGTGGTGATCTAACAAACATGATCAACCAAATAGGTTCCCCGACTTTGTTCTTCACACTGAGTGCAACAGACACTAAGTGGCCTACATTGCATAAGCTTTTCCCAACCGATAGTACTTCCACAATTGCCTCCAGCAAGTATCGTACAAACAATGTGATTAGAAACCCCCACACCACATCCCTTTATCTACATCATCGCTTCACAATCTTTCGTGAAGAGGTCATTGAGAAACTTTTACATGCAACAAATTATTGGTATAGGTATGAATGGCAGCATCGAGGCTTTGCACATGTGCATGGGTTCCTTTGGCTAGAAAATGCACCAAACATGGATACCCTCGACTGGGGAAATAGTTTGCAAGTGGGCAAAGCAAAAGAATTCTTTGATAACTATGTCACTGCTTGAAATCCCCGCTCTAAATCTGAAATGAGTAATATCATACATAGAACCCCAATGGATGATCCATGCCTGTTAAATACATCTGAAATATTCTCTACTGATCCATCCATCGATTATGAAGAGTTAGTTAACCATGTACAAAGGCACACTAAATGCACAGAGCGCACATGCTTGTGCAAAAAGGGCATCATGTAGAATGCAGATACAAAGCTCCATGGAAAGAATGCAAAGAATCCACTTTATCATGTGATGAAACTGGAAACAAATCTTACGAACTAGGGAGAAATGATGACAGGTTAAACATTCATAACGCAAAGATGCTCTCTATATGGAGAGCTAATATAGATTGCCAACCTGTCATCTCACGCCTTCTTGTACTCAAATACATTGCCAAGTATGCATCTAAAGCCGAAAGAAAATCAGAAAGTTGTGTTGCAATGTTGGAAAGAATATCTTCAAATGAAAGATTAGAATCAAGCATTGAAAGCATATCAAAAGTTCATGGCCGAGATTGTTGTTGAACGAGATATAGGAGCCCAAGAAACATGCCATATGTTACAAAAATTACCCCTTGTCATTTGCAATCGCAAGTTTGTGTCATTGAATGTAGGTCGAAAAGTTTTCCACCGCCTAAAGAAAACAAATGATGGTGGTGAGATATTGTCTAACTATATACAATCCTACATGAATCGACCATGTCACCTAGAAAATGTATCACTGATTGAATCAGCCAGATCCTTCACATATGTTGCTTCTCGAAAAGGATGCAAATGGTTGAATAGAAAAGAACATGCAATTGTGCAAGTGTTTCCGTGTTTCCATACCATTCCAAAAGAAGACTCAGGAAACTTTGAAACCTTTTGTTGGAGTGAGTTGCTTTTGTATAAGCCTTTTCGACAAATAAATGAAGATATAGGCCTTACCAAAGAAGACATCATCAACCATTGGAAGAAA
>VDFB02271358.1:384430579-384607080 GCA_007258455.2 Sequoia sempervirens | reverse complement strand
TCTTTAGTGGTTGAGGTGTGTTTATTTATAAATTTTCATTAAAAAATATTTTATGCTGTGTTTTTTATTTTTTTTATGTTTATTTTAATAATTTTGATTTCATGTGTATGTATTTGTATTATTGTTTATTTGGAGAGAGTTTAGTGACAAGAATATTTTTCAAATTGTTATTGTAATTTTTTTTTTATTGAATTGGGGAGAGTTAACTAGTAAGAATAGTCTTAACAAAAAATATTGTATTATTTATCTTTGTTATTGCACCATTCAATATAAATATTATATTATAACACTTGGTTCTATAGTCAACATTGAATTATGTATGACTAGTAACAACTCTATTTTTAATATTATTTATGTTATATTGTGTTTGTTTGTTGCGGATGCAATATTTTGTAATAACATTATATTTTTAATATGTTTTTGCATGTCAAAACAATGCATGTTGCATTGTAGAGGTGATGGCATTAGGATTCATAATGTTAGGAGTTTGTTGATTCGAGTGCTAAGTTTTCACTTGTTAGTAGAATTATTACCCTTAAGTCGAAAGAATGATAGTCACATTTGGGTAGATAATATCACAAAATAATCTATCCTTTTTTTAGTATTTGTTGTTATTATTATTTATTTTCTTATTACTTCAATTTTATGTCCTATTTCATAGGTACATACACATTCTTCAAAGGATTGCATTGTGTAAAAAAAACCAAATCTAATAAAAATATGTACCTGCTTATATAATACAATGTATAAGTCTATTTTTATATAATCAATTATATATTGTTCCAATTCATATATTGTTCCATAATCTTCATTTTTTGGAATTAACATTACGAGGGAGCTTATATTTAACTCAAAAATATTCCTTTAATGAATATGAAAATAAAATTTAATTTTTGAAATTTGAAACTAACATTACCTATATCTAGGAGAAAGCTATTTGAAGTTCATGGAAGTATGTTACATCTAGGAGAGAGCTTTATAAAGGAAAATTCGGTACTATTCTGCAAAAATCTTGGTTGTGTCTTCGCATCGTTGTTCATAGGCTTCAAGCATCACCTGCTTATGCCTAATACACAATAACAAGAAGTAAGCTTCTCTTTGGAAAGACATGGCATTGTGTTTAGAAGTTCTTAAACATTGTTAGTTACTGTTAATTTCTAATGATATCTATTTCTGGTCAATTTATTACTGTGGTAAGCAGTCATTAGCTGTTCCTTTGGATGGGCCATGTTGTATGACTTCATAATATTCTGCATAGAAAATAACAGTGTTCAACATCTATCTATCTATATACATGTACCTACATATATACACGCAGAGACACATACACACATGCACACACAGAGAGAGACCCACACTGGGTTCACCACATTTCATTTACATATACATGTATTTACATACAGTTTTTTGCCGCATGTCAGCCATATATATATGGACACACACACACACATAAGCGCACACAGAGATACACAGGGTTTGCCACATTTCAACCAAAAAATTGAAATCAGGTGAACTTTGAAAAACAAAAAAAAATTGTTTGAAATCCTTAAAAATTTCGTTGTTGTTTGTACACGATCATGGTTTGTGACAGAAAGAACTACAATTTGCAGCAGTCATTAGAGGTTTCCCAGGTGGTTGAGGCATCAAGGGTTTGTATTAACTTTTAATATTTTGGACTCCATATTTTGCTTCATGGGTGGACAGCATGAATTTGAAATTTTTTTTGTTACTTTCTGGATTAAGTTAATCTGTAAATCATATGCATGATTCAAACACCAATGCAGATTTACAGAGTTTTACAAACGTTGTTTTGGATAGATTAGTTAAATGACGATTTATGATACACCATAGATTTATAGGTTTAGTGACATTCTCAACTTTAGTGAACCAGCGTTTTGGAAATTTGCTCTTCTTGCTTACTTCAATCTTGTTTTAAGGAGCTTTTAAATTTGCTAATTGCATTTTTCCGAATGAGTATTGAGCTGAAGAACCCTTTGTTTTTCTATATTGTGCCCTGTTATTGTTCTTTTATTTCTTTCTCACATTTCTGATTATTTTACAAGGCCTGAAGTTTATTTCATGGGACTGTTATCACACATTGTTTATAAAGCGTAAAGATCATTTAAATTTGCTAATTGATTTTTTGTCAAATGATTTTTCCACCGAAACAACTCCATTTTCTTCTTTTTATCTTGTGATTTTTGTAACATTGTAACATATGTTCGAATTCTTTCAAGGTCTATAGTTGTTTTATATTTAATAGTATTTTCACAAGGCTTGCAATTGTGCTTCTCAAACTATTATCCTGTTTATTATTGCTGCTCTGTTTTCTTTGTTCATTTATTTATGTTTATATAGAAGATTAGATAAAAACTAAGCTCATAAGCAAGGGCTGGGTGGGTCATTTGTATCAAGCCAAAAGCAAGGGCTGGGTAGGTATTTTTTAAAACTTATGCCTTAAAAGTTGTAGATAAAAAAATGGTTATGCCAGTTAAACCTTTGGTGCCTGTGGATCATATATGAATATAGGCTGAGTATTCCAGCAACACTTCTTTTTTAGTTGGATCCTAAAAATGTTGCAGCTTATGTTCTTCTCTAAAACATCTATGTAGAAGCGGGCAGGTGTGGTGAGGTTCAAATGGTAAGGAGATTGATGAAAGATAGAGGAATTAAAAAGATACCTGGATTTAGTTGGATTGAAGGCCATAAAATGGTACATGCTTTTGGTGTAAGAGACAGATCACACCACAACCATGGGAGAGCTATGCAAAATTGGAGAAATTGGCTTGGCAAATGAAGGCTGCAGGGTATTTCCAGATTCAAGACTTTTACGTAATGCTGTGGAATAGAAGGAAAAAGAATCATTTATCTGCCACCATAGTGAAAAGTTAGAAATTTGGCTTTCATATTTTAGAATTATTGAAACATTTTTCTTAGATCTTTCATTTCAGTTTATGCAGCAGTTCCAAATTCTGGTTTTGATCAGGTATTTTTAGTTCTGACCGTGTAAATGTACAATATGGGTATTTTTAACATATACATGCAAACTTTTTTCCCTAAACCTTTTAAATTAATTTTAGAATACATCTCAGCAAGTTCCATTTATATTTATATTGTCTTTAGAGTTGGATATATCTAAAAAAAAATAAAAAAAAATCTTTGTTTTTTATAAAGATGATTGAGATGAAGTCAAATTTATGAAGTTAAACTAATTTTAGTGTTCATATGTATAAAATATATTTATATTGTCTTTAGAGTTGGATATATCTAAAAAAATAAAAAATAAAATTTTTGTTTTTTATAAAGATGATTGAGATGAAGTCAAATTTATGAAGTTAAACTAATTTTAGTGAGTTGCTACATAAGATTTTAGTAAATTCAATACAATCAAATAAATGATTATATTTTTATTTTGGATGATGTCACCATGATGTAATCTTTTGAGAGTTTTTAGATAGTTCATTATTTTTAGGATGTCATCTTTTAGAGGATTTTAGTTAGTTCATAATTCTTAAGATGTCATATTTAAAGGATTTTAGTTATTATTTTTATTGTTACATCTTTAAGAGACCCACTGTATATGTATATATATTTAAATTATAACAAAATTTTCAAAGATTTTTTTTGGATTAGATAGATATATAATTTTTGTTTTAAAATTATAGTTAATTATAATAGTATGGAGTATATGTTTAAAATTTAGGTAGTCTCTAATACTTTCAAATATTCCAATAAATCTTCATAAAGAAATTCTTAGTTTCTTATACATTTTTCCCATATCTTATAGGTGTTAATATGGAATTAATTAAATGTAAGATACGTTTTATTATATGTTTCTTTGGAATGTTTTTTTGTACGTATTGCTATTAGTTAACACTAGGTACAATCTCAATTTTTTTTTAATTTAGGAATGGAAAACCTTGGACAACCTGATGACATCATTGACATATCCAGTAGTGACAGCGCATCCTACACTCCACTTGGCTCACCTCCCTCTACGAATTCGGGTGGGCCTCCCCCAACGGCCATTCACAAATTTGCATGTGAAATCACCACCAATTGCTTTGATATTGTACAGAAAATGGAACAGCTTGTTCCATATATACATAATGTGCAAGTCGATGAGATATATTCAATGGAAAGAACACTTGAAGACTTCCATAAGACTTGTGAGACATTGGCTTCGTTTTGCACTTTTCTACGCGAAATGTGCACTGATGCTCACTACAGACAGGGCGGCGCTCCATACATCCAGCTTGCATTTTTGAACTACTTGCACAATGTTTGGAAATAATTTTGTTTCACATATGTCATATGTCATCAAGTTTTGTTTTGTGTATACGAGTACTACCAACTATGTATATCTTGTACTTTTTTGGTGGAAGTTCCTATGATAAATGATCTTTTCCTTGTACAAACATGACCGTTTTCCTTGCACTAGAGTTGCATTGCAAAATTCCTTCGCTACGATGTATTTTGTATCTAATCCATATCTATTTCCTTGTACAAACACGACTATTTGCCTTGCACTAGAGCTGCATTGCAAAAGTCCTTCTCTACTATGTATTTTGTATCTAATCCATATCTATGTAAATTGTATGTGATTTTCTAATAGAATTATGGCCTTTATTAACTATCATTGCATTTGATTTGCACTTGTAACTTTTTTAGTTGTAAATTATTGTTACTTTCCTTCCATTCTTCATTTTTATACTTAATGACGTTGAGTGCCAACAATGTTTCATTTCTACAACTAGTTCTCCAAAAAAAAACTTAGTCCTCTATTTACACATTCTCATTATTTCTAATACAAGTTGGAACGAAACAAACAAATACTTTCTTTTATTGTAGATATGCATGTGTTTTTTTTTTCCTCTCTTAATACATATGCACAAATAAAACATGTTGGAGTTCTTTATTAAAATGTATACATCTAATTTTTCTATCAATGTTTGACACCCTTACACATATAAGTTTCCAATGGCTTATCAAATTTGCTAACCCTTATTTCCATTACAATCAAATTTAGATAAGCCCATTATTCATTTCAAATTTCAGACTTTTTAACTAACATAATGTCAATTACTTAGCATTTCCATTACAATCAAATTTAGATAAACCCATTATTCATTTCAAATTTCAAAATTTTTAACTAGCAAAATGTCAATTGCTTAGAATTGAAACTTGTCTTTCCTTAAAAAAAATATTCCAACTGTCTACCCTGCATCAAAACAATAATTAACTAAACCACTTGTATGTTATCTCAATGACTTGTTCTGACTAACGTTTTTGTGCTTCCTTTTAATCCACAGGATCAACTTTGTTTTAGCCAAATAAATCCTTGTACAAACTACAATACAGTCATTACCTACAGGTTTGTTTTCCTTCTCTCGATTATCTTCAATCACCTTCACTCTATAAATTGTATTTGATGCTTCTACGTGTATTTTAGCATTCTTTTTGGCAAGGATAATAAAACCAAGGAACCTTTATGGTGCACATATCCTTTTTTTAATACTTGCCCCATTTAATATATAAGGATAATTGCATGCTCTTTTTTTCTTCGCGCTCTTATAAAAAGAATCCAACTTTCAATTTGTATATTTTCACTTATAAACCATACCATACTTATCAACTCATTGGGTTTTATAGGGCTACTTCACCTTCTTTTAGCTATGTCTATCTCTTTGACACAAAATGCAATCGCATTGATAAACACTGGCACCAAAGACATCTATCCACATTTCCAAGTCTTCAATATTTTGACATTTGGCCATGGCGACGAATCAACCATTAGATACAAATTAGATTTGTCTGATGGATTGCATCTTCAAAAAGCAATCTTGCCAAAAAATTATAACCATTTTTTTTACTTCAGAGCTAATTCAAAAGGGTTCTATCATACAACTCACAGGATATACATGCCCTACTATTTGTAACTCAAGGTGAGCCAACCACTCCAATATTGTTCTCAAATTGAACATGTCCATCTCTATTTGTTACTATGCATTACTAAAAGTGCATTTTGCTTTATTTGCATATAGGTTTATTGTAATCTCTAAATTGGAGATTGCATGCACACAACATGATGTCATTGGGGATCCCACCTTCCTCTTTAAAGAACCAAAGCAACCTATACATGAAACAGTAGGGATTTCATCTAATTCATGCACAAATATTGGTGAGAGTGGCACATCCATGCAACCAACACCAAAAAAAATGATGTTTGGGATACATGCATCGCTGCGCAAGAAAAGTGATACCTCAACTATCACTCCTATTAAAAGTTTGAATCCATTTCAGACAAGGTGGACAATAAAAGGTCGTGTAACTATGAAAAAAGAGATCCACCAATTTGACACAAAGAAAGGGACCGGGCAAGTTTTCAGCTTTGATATTGTAGACAGTGAGAACACTGAAGTGCGTGTGACTTGCTTTAATGAAGTTGCAGACCTCCATTACAAAAATGTTCACATTGGGTCTGTATATACAATCTCTGGCGGGACCATCAAAGCTGCTAATAAGTTTTACAATAAGTTGAATAGTCAAATGGAAATCACTTTGATGGATGATTCAAGGGTCACTCTTACTGATGATGACAGCTTAATTCCAACGCATCAGTTTTGTTTCACACCCATTAATGAGATCTTGAATGCAAATAACAATTCTTTAATTGATGTAGTAGGAGTTGTTATATGTGTGGACCCTACCTCTACAATAAGAAGAAGAGATGGCACAGAGGTTCTTAGGAGGAGCCTCAAGTTGCTAGACATGTCTACCTTTACTATAAATGTGACTTTGTGGGGACGCGCGACTCAAAAGGAAGGTGCACAGCTCCAAGAACTGTACCATGCACAAAAGTCACCCGTGCTTGCCGTTAAAAATGGTCGTATTACAGAATATAATGGTAAGGTTGTGAGCACTTTAGTTACCACCCAGTTGTTTATTAACCCTGAAATTGAAGAAACATCACAACTACAGGCTTGGTTTGCGCAAGATGGGAATGGTGTTCTCACATCCACAACAAACCTTCTAGATGCCCCCCTACATCTTGCACGAAAGACCATTTTGAACATCATAGAAGAGTCATTGGATACAACAAAACCCCTCCAGTGCATTGTAAAAGCAACAATAGTATTTATCAAATCAAATTCATTCTGTTATCCAGCTTGCCCCATTAAGACCGATGGGAAACAGTGTAAGAAAAGAGCCCTACAAAGTGATGATGGAAAATGGTATTGTTCAAAGTGTGAAGCTACCTTTGAAGATTGTGATTATCGATATGTTCTTCAAATTAAACTTCAAGATCACACAAGCACTCTATGGGCAATTGCTTTTGAAGAAGAAGCAACTAAACTCATTGGAATGTCTGCGAAGGAACTATACATGCTGCAGTTCAAACAAGATGCTATGGAAAATAGTGAAGAGGTCATTCACAATGTACTATACAAACAATTTCTCTTCACTCTAACAAGTAGAAATGAAACCTACAATAATGAATCACGGTTGAAATCAACAGTCTTAGAAGTTGGCACAATTGATTTCGCAAATGAAAGCAATCTTTTGTTAAATGAAATTGTCGACATGCACAATGTTTATGAAAAGTAAACTAGCACAAGATTGCAATTGTCCACTCTTGTCTGTTTTCCCCTGCTTTCTTGTGTTCTTTTATGCCCCAATCACTATACGATTGAGAATTTTCCTTGTACAGGGTTTCAAGATCCCTTCAAAACTTGTTCTATATGTTTACTATAAATAAAAAGTATAATGCACATGTACTTTTTACAATTGCAACATTCACACTTCAACATATTTCTTTAATACATACATATGTTTTCATTTTTATCATATTGATCTAACATATATGTCAGGCAAAATGGCTTTTGTAATTTTCAGATTTTAGTGCTGTTGCAATATACACATTTTCTTCATTTATATTTATTTTATCTTTTGTTTATATTCCAGATGATAGACTACACTATGGAAGAATTAGAAATCCAAACAGCCAAGAGTAAAAACAAAGCCCTGGAATCTCGTAAGAGAAGTCGCTTGTATTATGCTCGTCATAGAGAAGAAATAAGTGTTCGTCGTAGCATGCAGCGAACCCAACGCTTACTAGAAACACTAGATCAACCATTACCTAACCACACACAAGCTTCTACAACTACAAATATACCCATTGAATCAATGGGAATGAGCTGGTCTGCCAACTTTATGGATGCATCTAAAATTTTTTGCCAAAGAATAGATGCATTGTCAAACCTACACACATGTTTTATATGTAGGGAACGGTATCTTGGTATGCATCTTTGTTCATCAAATAACAATCATACATGTAGAAGATGTAGCTCAGAGAAAGGCATACATTGATTCTCTTCGAGTAATAATATGGACCCAGGTGAACAACCACATGTTTTACGCATTCTCACTCAGGTTGAAGAGATGCTAATTGCACGTGTCAATCCAATATTGCAAGTTACCCATGCTTATGGTGGACAATACAAATATAATGGCCACACAATTAGCTTCCCACAAGATATCACAACAATAACTAAGTCTTTGCCACATAAAATAAAAGACTTGGACTTATTAATTGTTCGCAAAACTCATACACATGGGAGGCATTACGATTGCTATGTTAGTAGAAGTCGCGTTCACAATGCATTGGCCTACAAAATACAATATGACCCATACTACCAGGATGTTGAGATCAATGCTGAGGCATTGTCCCTACTCCCTAATGGTACTATAGACATTTCAGAAATGCTTCCTACAATTCAAAGCGACAATGAAGAATCCATAACAAAAGACAATGAAGCTACTAATAGTGAAGATGATCTAGAAAGTGGAACGGAATATTCAACATCATTTATGGTAAGCCTACCAAAAAAACGTCGTGAGTTACAAATCATTAAGGAATCTTTACAAATAGAAAATGAGAATGATACCATCATTAATTGGCCCGAGATAAGTTCAACTCCCATAAATGAGTACACTACCGAGGGGCTTTTCGACATGGCATTTCCCACACTTTTTCCAAATGGAAATGCACTACCTATGCAACCTCGAGCTAGGGAAGTGCAACTGCATGAGTATGCCTTGCATCTTATGCGATATCATGATAATAGATTTGGCCAACATCCATGCTTTAGATACTTCCTTCTAAATCTTATGATGAGACATCGTAGCTAGGCAACTGCGTTGATTTTCATCAAAAGAAAAGTCGAAGACAATATTCCTACAACTATTGAACATCTTCGTGCCCACCTACAAAACCTATCGGATAAACAATTGGCTGAAGAACTAATGCATTTTGGCTCCGCCTTACGTGGGACACGAGCTTATTGGAACAAGTGTCGTGGTGATCTAACAAACATGATCAACCAAATAGGTTCCCCGACTTTGTTCTTCACACTGAGTGCAACAGACACTAAGTGGCCTACATTGCATAAGCTTTTCCCAACCGATAGTACTTCCACAATTGCCTCCAGCAAGTATCGTACAAACAATGTGATTAGAAACCCCCACACCACATCCCTTTATCTACATCATCGCTTCACAATCTTTCGTGAAGAGGTCATTGAGAAACTTTTACATGCAACAAATTATTGGTATAGGTATGAATGGCAGCATCGAGGCTTTGCACATGTGCATGGGTTCCTTTGGCTAGAAAATGCACCAAACATGGATACCCTCGACTGGGGAAATAGTTTGCAAGTGGGCAAAGCAAAAGAATTCTTTGATAACTATGTCACTGCTTGAAATCCCCGCTCTAAATCTGAAATGAGTAATATCATACATAGAACCCCAATGGATGATCCATGCCTGTTAAATACATCTGAAATATTCTCTACTGATCCATCCATCGATTATGAAGAGTTAGTTAACCATGTACAAAGGCACACTAAATGCACAGAGCGCACATGCTTGTGCAAAAAGGGCATCATGTAGAATGCAGATACAAAGCTCCATGGAAAGAATGCAAAGAATCCACTTTATCATGTGATGAAACTGGAAACAAATCTTACGAACTAGGGAGAAATGATGACAGGTTAAACATTCATAACGCAAAGATGCTCTCTATATGGAGAGCTAATATAGATTGCCAACCTGTCATCTCACGCCTTCTTGTACTCAAATACATTGCCAAGTATGCATCTAAAGCCGAAAGAAAATCAGAAAGTTGTGTTGCAATGTTGGAAAGAATATCTTCAAATGAAAGATTAGAATCAAGCATTGAAAGCATATCAAAAGTTCATGGCCGAGATTGTTGTTGAACGAGATATAGGAGCCCAAGAAACATGCCATATGTTACAAAAATTACCCCTTGTCATTTGCAATCGCAAGTTTGTGTCATTGAATGTAGGTCGAAAAGTTTTCCACCGCCTAAAGAAAACAAATGATGGTGGTGAGATATTGTCTAACTATATACAATCCTACATGAATCGACCATGTCACCTAGAAAATGTATCACTGATTGAATCAGCCAGATCCTTCACATATGTTGCTTCTCGAAAAGGATGCAAATGGTTGAATAGAAAAGAACATGCAATTGTGCAAGTGTTTCCGTGTTTCCATACCATTCCAAAAGAAGACTCAGGAAACTTTGAAACCTTTTGTTGGAGTGAGTTGCTTTTGTATAAGCCTTTTCGACAAATAAATGAAGATATAGGCCTTACCAAAGAAGACATCATCAACCATTGGAAGAAAATGAATACACAAAATTACAATCCATGGCATGTTAATCACACTGAACAGATTGAGGATGTTCTTGACGACGAAAATTGTTCTGATGATAATATGGATCAACAGGAAACTGTAGAAATGAATGAATGGGAGTTATTATCTCAATTGGGCCTCTCTAATAATCTAAACTTGAATGAACTTGATATGCTGGGTCGACGTGATTTTGATAACGATCACAATTGGGAAAATCATAATGTCCCTACAAATCTACATGATGTTGCCGTTCAATTTTTGCACACAAACAAGATGTCTCAACAAGATTTGCATTCCCCTTCAAATATGAACCGCCACAACTATACATTATCACCCCAACAACAACAAGCACTGACTATAATAACAAACCACTCAATGGAGAAAAGCTCTAACCATCCGTTACATATGGTTATACAAGGAACTGTTGGCACTGGAAAATCCTATCTAATTCATTGCATAAGAAATGCACTGCAAACTTGCATACCAACAAGAGTAAACCCCCTCCTTGTTCTTGCTCCAACAAGAATTGCAACATTTAACATACATGCCTCAACTATACATGCAGCCCTCAAGATTCCAATTAGAGGAATGAAACCATTGCAAGGACAAGCATTGACAACATTCTAGGAAGACATGAAAAATATACAGTACATTCTCATTGATGAGATCAGCTTCATTGGGCCAAAACTTCTATTGAAAATTGATAGTAGGTTAAGTGAAGCATTCCCTCATCAACAATATACTTGCTTTGGTGGCGTGTCTATAATTCTTGTAGGAGACCTTGCACAACTCCCACCTATTATGGATAAACCTATCTATGCATCACACACAACTGCAAGAAATCTATGGCACAAATTAAATACAGTTGTTACATTACAAACAATGTTTAGACAAGAAGGTGACGACCCAATTCAAATACAATTCTGTCAAACATTACAAAACATTCGCGACACAGAACCGACAAAACATGATTGGGAGTTATTAATGACTCGCACCAACAAGCAACTAACAAAGACTGAACAAGAAGATTTTGACCAATCAATACACTTATTTGCTACAAATGAGCTAGTAACATTACACAACAAAACAATGTTGAAACTACTTAATGTGCCTGTTGCACTAAGTTGCGCAGAAAATATACAATCTAAACTAGGTATCGATCATAGTGATGAGCAACTTCCCCAAGAGGTATTACTAAGCAAGTGTCAACGTGTCATGCTTACAACAAACCTATGGACCCAAGTTGGACTAGTAAATGGATCGCTTGGCCAAGTAAAAGATATTGTATATCTTGCTGGATCAAAACCACCTGCATTGCCTGCATATGTTACGGTCACATTTGATAACTACAGTGGTCCACCATGGGATGCAACAGACCCAAAAACTATACCAATACATCCAGTAACACGTGGCAACCGTAGACAAATACCACTAGCCATGGCATGGGCTATCACTATACACAAATCGCAAGGCCTTACACTAAATAAAGCCACAATCAATATTGGTACAACTGAAAGACAAGGACTTATGTTTACAACAATTTCTAGAGTCAAATCCATAAGTGGCCTTCGCATAGACCCCACATTCTTTTTTGAACGCTACTTCAGAATGAAAAAAAATCCATACAACATTATCAGGAAGAAAGAAGAAGCTCGCTTGCAATTGCTCTCACAACAACGTGCTTAGGTATGTACAATTAATTACACTCTCTCTCAAAGTTAGACATTTTTTATCATAACCTTTTTTAATAGAGTATCAATACTAAAACTAATCAATTACATATTTTGGCTTCTGCAGGTGGTCGATCGCTACTAGAGAATCTTCCATGTCAGTGCTTGTTCAAGGAAATCTAATCAACATTGTCTTTCACTACTTAGACATTGCATGTCTTTTAAAAAGACAAATAGATGCTCTTATGTAAATTTGACTTGTGCAAACTTGCTACAAATTGTTCAAAGGGATTTCCTTGTTTATAGAGAATAAACCCAACAAAAGATTTTACCAACTTGTACTATACAGTGCATATCTCTATACAGATATATTTTACTACCACCCCTGGTGTATTAAAACAATTCATTGAAGCTTCTTCTTTTTTATCCTATCGGCATATCCCTTGAACCCCCATTGGGTGCAAGTGCTAGTACTACTATTAGTTTGTCTTTTCTTACGTTGACGTCGAGGCTTTAAGACAGAGCACGTTCTATGTCCAGACTTCTAGGAAAGGTTCAGTTTTATATATATATTACTACTATTAGCTTGTCTTTTCTGGTAAGTACATTAAGTGGTCAGTTTAATAGTTTAAGTTGTCTGAATATTATTACCTTTCATTTTTTTAGCCGATAGGCTATATTTTGCGCCAGCTTCCAGCCGGGAAGTTGTCTCACGCCGAGAATGTTTGCCGGGAAACGTCACCGCCGACGGGTAAAAGCATTGTTCTTTATCCCGAGTTTCTACAGCTGCTGGGGCGTATCTGTGAACCCACCTCATGCTCCCTGATTCTGCTACGGAGATGCATGGCGACCGCGGAGGAGCTGCTTCAGACCTAATTTTTTTCTAGAAACCCTAAATAAACCACCTCTACAATCCACGATGTTATAAGGTCCTCTGTTTCTTCAAATAAAAATCACAACTCGTGTATGATTTCTGAAACGTGCAAGCTACCATTAACTATCCTCATGTGGCCTTCATTTTGTTCATTGTGGGTGGTCCGTAATAGGAAAAATGTGGTTTTAATTAGATTATCCTGTCGCTGGGTGGTTTCTGGTTGTAAGTAGAAACTTCAAAAGATCTTGAAATTTGCTTTGTTAATGGGTGGAGATTGGTTCGTCTGCGGTGATGAAGACCTTAACATTTATGTCTGGACTTCTGAGATAAGTCAATGAATGTATCTATATCTTTTGAGCATTCAATCCAATTGAGGGTTTTGTTTCTTACTTAATATTAATAGTTTTTAGCTTCTGTAGTTATAGCATAGCAGATCCATAGTTTTGAATGACATCATTTTCCAACTCTTTTGCATCGCTAGTTTTTAGCTTCTGTAGTTATAGCATAGCAGATCAATAGTTTTGAATGGCAGCATTTTCCAACTCTTTTGCATCGCGAGGTTCTAGTTTTTAGCTTCTGTAGTTATAGCATAGTAGATCCATAGTTTTGAATGGCATCATTTTCCAACTCTTTTGCATCGCTAGTTTTTAGCTTCTGTAATTATAGCATAGCAGATCAATAGTTTTGAATGGCAGAATTTTCCAACTCTTTTGCATCGCGAGGTTCTTGATACATTAGGGATTCTTGCATCTTTTATTTTTATTTTTTGTTTGTGTATATCTTCTTAAGGGAAGATGAAATGGTCTTTGTGGTGGCCCATTTAGGGTTACTGAAAGACCTCACCGATCAGCTTATGTTTAATATTTTATCCTTTTTAGGAGTTTGTTACCTGCTAATGCTGTTTATCATGCTTTTATCGCTTCGGGTTTATAATTCGAAGGCTACTGGAAATCACAATTTTTTTGTTTACATTTTTAAACGCATCATAAATGCCTTGCTGGAAGATTTTATTTCTAAGTTACAGCGGGAACAAGGTACACAGTCCAGCGTTTTTATGCACAGTCCAACTCTATGTAATAATACAAAATGTGGGTTATCATTTTGGTTTGCTGTCACTCATTATTCCCTATACTCATGAACTTCATTCTTGACAGGGGTGTCATTTGCATTCTCTTTTCTAAAAATGTCCAATTGTCTACTGACCAACACAATCAACAAATTTACTTCTTTAATGTTCAGACCTTTCAAACTTCTGAGATACATCCACAATATTTTGTGGGGTATTCTCTTTTGATACCTCATCCTCCACATATGCCCTTGCTACCTGGGTGTCATCACTCTCATGCTTAAAATCTGGAGTATTCTGAAAGCCTCCAAGAAGACCATGAGCCACTATAGAGAGCTAAAAGTCACAGCTGGCAAAGATTATCTATCCTAGCATATACCCAGGTAAGGACCCACCTATCCCTCAGCTTTTTTGCTTACATAGAAGTGCAGCCATTCTTGTATGGCTGAGACTATCCCTCGTGTTTATTCTCTATGCTGCCTCAGAAACCTTGATCTCAGTCACATTCATTTAATTCAATTTTTTTTGTTTAATAGGTGCATGTGTGGGGGTATGCCAGGGAAACCCCAATTTTAGCAAAAAATGAGGGGACATCCCAGATTTACTATCTCCAGAACATCCTGGATGTCCACAATGGGTGTTTATGCCCCAGCGACACGCACTGTGAATTGCAACATAGATATATTTTGTCATTGAGATAGGGACCATGGCGAGCTCTCTAAGAAATTCCAGTTTTTAATATGGTTTTATTAAAAGCTAATGAACATGGTAGAAAATTGTATTTCAGAAAATACAATAAGCTCATTTTTCATCTCGGAATATATTACACCTGCTGTATGAGTGCAGCAAAAGGATATAATTTTTCAATTTTTACTAGGTACATTATAATTGTGTGTGCAGAGTATCCATATGTGCATGCAATGATTTCAAATCAGAACATAGATAATGGACATTATGGGAGGCCGCATGATTGAATTCTTTGTTTGTGTTAAGTTTTGAATTTGTTATTGAAATAATCTACTCACTAGATTTAGACTGTAGATTACATTATGATCCAGTATTAAGTTGGATAGATATCAAATTTGTTGATGCTAGAGGATAGAAGGTACTTAAATGTCTATGAGTGACCAAAGTAGGTTAATGGGACTTGTACATCCAATTGCAATAGATAAGTATCAAGTGAAAAAGAACGCTACAAGTTGAAAAATTGAAGAGAACAAATGCCTTCTAAATAGGAGTCCAGAACCATTTTTTATATAACATGCTCCATGTGTTGTGAATCTGACCTCTGCCTTCTCTAAGGAGCCATTATTACTTTCAACGATGATGCTAGGTGAGGATGTGAAAAATTGATCCCTCAAGTTAATCCCTGTTGAGGAGACTCAACTTCTGTTGCTTCCCTGTGTTTCATTATTGATGTTTTAGTTTCTTGCAATTCTGCATTTATTTATTTGAGGAATTGCAAAACTTGATCTTCTAGCTTTACTATTTTTAATTTGATTTGCACCTGATTTTTTGGCCTCTTTGATTTAACAATTCCATTTTATTAAATTGTCACAAACTGACTAAATCTAAATGATTTATTGGGCTTGTTCTTGCACATGATTGGTTTATGCTTTCTGAGGCTATAAAACAACGGTTGTGTTTAAGAGGATAAAGGTTATGTTTAAGAGCTTGCGCTTGTTATGGAGCAGAGTCAGACAACCAAATGGATATAGACAGTGCAAGTAAGAAATGTCACAATGGTGGCGGCAGCAACAACAACAAAGGCAAATCGGGTGGACAACAGAATGGTTCACCTAATCCATCTAAAGAATCAAAGATGGGCTGAACAACTATTGAACCCATGTGCAGTAACGATAGCTAACAACAACATTTTTCGCATCCAACACATCATATGGGTTCTCCATGACCTGGCCTCGGCCTAAGGGGATGCAAACCATATAGGCTTCCAACACATGGTATGAGAGCTCTCACTGCCAAAATCACACACACAGGGGGCACTTTCCCTTGCTCAGAATTCCTCTCTGCAGATCCCAAGTTATTCTTTAGCGCTCTCCTCAAGTTCCATGAGGTGAGCCCATGGTATCAGTTAATCTATATGATAGTCAATGGAGCCCTACTTGAGGCCTTTGAAGACAGGACCAGTGGGACCCTCCATGTAATAGACATTGGTGTTTCTCATTCAAAATCGGAATGCTTTGGCCGGTTGGTTCATATGACATCCTTCAAGATGCCATGAGGAAGAACTCATTGATACCTTTATAATGTTAAAGCTATTTAGTGAAACAACAATGTTCTTGAATTATAAGCCCCTGTTATTATGATTAGCCACCCTTGATAACTTTATTGGTGTTCTATTTTTTCAATTTTCCTGTAAGTTGACGATAGTCATGTGCTCCATCATTGTGTTTTATCCTCAACATGCATATTGTGTTTGAAATTTGAAATGAATTCATGGGTATCTGGTAGTAGATTATCATTTGGACCAGTTGTTGCTAAATTAAAAGATATTTATTGAATTTTAATAAATTACAATGTCTTACTACATTGTCATTCTGTTTTGAATAGTATTCAAGTCTGACAGAGCTTATAAGATGGACTTTGCTAATAGAAAATAATATCTATGATTCCCATGGACCCACAAAACAAAAACCTTTTCCACATGTTTTTCTGGCATGTTGCCACAATTCTCATGCATGCAAATTTGAATGTATGGAGAAGGCACGTGGAGGAAGGCTTCATTATTATTAGCTAAATTGAGCACTTTCCTTCACTCAAATAATATTGTCGTATATATATTTTTAATCTAGTTGAACCAAGATGGATTCACAAACAAAATGAAGAACTTCAACTCTTTGGCATCCATCTTCCTAGACAAAAGCAATGAAATAAACAGGAGAGGATTGCTGGCTAGAGATTTGTTGAAAGGAAAAACTTGTGATCTCATCTTATTGGTAGTGATCAAATTTTTATTTGAATAACAGTTAAGAGCCATTTTGTAGACGGAGGGTAAATTGACATTAAACTGCTAGAGCACGGAAGGCTGTCCACAAGAAGGTATCTGGTTTCTGGAGGAAATACATTGAACCATTCAATCTGTCTACAAGACTAGATAAATTTGCACCAAGTGTGAGTTCACGGACATCATATTCAAATCTGTTCATAGATACATGAGCATAAAGCACAAAGATCTTTGTTCGCAATATTATCACTCAAACATGGATCATGAAAAAAAAAATGAAAAAGAAAACAACACATTAAGATGGGTTGTCCTCCTGCAAATCAAAGAAGCAACAACCACAGTTATGCATCGTGTAGGAAGAGCAACAGCTATGGGCAAGTGTAAATCAGAGGAGCAGAGCAGATACATGGTGTTGTCAAGGGGCCCCAATTAGTTGTGGTGGGCATTAGGATGTCTCGTTTTGCACTTCAACCATCCAGAGGTCTTCCTCTTCAATTTGCTGTCCAGTTCAACTTGTATGGTCATCACCATTTACATTATTCACACTAATTATTAAATTATCAAATTATCAGTACCATTTGCATTATGATTTTTCTGCTTTCCTCTTCCTGATGATGGATCACTGAGTGTGATCCGAAACGTCGATCTAAAAACACAGTTGAATCCAGAAGCTTGCTCTATTACTCTATGGAATGTGGAAAAATCATACTGACTATCAGTACAATGTTATGCAGTACCTTATTATGACTGTTGTACAATAATAAATATTCTTCATTATGGTGTCTGCCTTCTGTATTTTTTGTGCTATTAACTTGTAATGTTCCAGTGAGCTGAACACCTTAGAGTCAAACATTGTGGAAGTGAGTTTCTGAGAAACTAGAAGCATCATGACAGAGGTTTTGTTGTCTGACAGAAGAGAAGAATGACAGCTCCAAAAAGTGTCTCGTCATGTTCTTCAGCATTTGTGCCCCTTGTTCAAGTATTTCTTGATGAGTTTGTTATAAATGCATCCTTGAAGGGCCATTGTAAGATGATTCCACATTGGGAGAATGGAATTAAGATCGACATTCCTTCACTCGGCCGTGGCTGGGTGCTACGTGATCTGAAAAATCAGATCTAAGTGAACTGGACCACTGGGGAAATAGAGTTACATGTTTGGCTGGAGCATTGGCACCAAGCTAGGAGTTAGGGTTTGACACTAATTGGTGGGTTTTGTTGCAGAAAGGGACTGTTATTATAACTTAGGAAGATCAGGGATGGGTTTTCACATATTTAGGAGTCTTCGGGAAGAGTTGCAGACCCCAAAATTACCTGTAAAACCTATTTTAGCAAATTCACCTCTTTCAGCAGACGACAAATGTGTTTTCACCCCCTGCCTAAACCAACAAACCCAACATGTTGCATTGCTCTAATCTGGAGATGGTTTCTGATTTCAGGCAACTGTCCTCTGTACGCGTAGTGAATGCATCAGATTGCTATCGAGTAGATAGCAAGGCAATTGTCCAGTGCATTATTTTATGAAGAGAGCAAGCATCCAGACTGAATTTTCCCTCAATTAAATGTGTGAAAGAGAAAATGATTCTGTATAATTTTGGATCTCATTCTGTAGAAAATATGCATGCAGAAATAAATTAATTGGAGAAGCAGGCCATAAATTCCTTTGAAAAATGTGTTTTATTATATGATAATTGAATGCTTAGTTGCTGGTAGGATGCGTTTGTTTGGGCACTTTAAAGATGGGCCCGACATCTTCACCCTACTTTTTCAGGTAGAAAGATCAAGTCCTATGCCGTAGAGAAAATGAATGGCTCTACACCAATAGTATTAATTTATATTTGGGTACATATTTTAAATATCTAAGGATGGATTGTAGATAAATATGTGACTTGATTATGAACAATAATAAGATTTGATAAGATGTATGTGTTTCAAATTCATATATATGTATCAGTTCTCTAGATCTGTACTTGGGACATGTAGAGAGTCAAAGGAATTCTTAGAACCACTTGTTTTACAAAGTATTGTGGCTTACATTGCTGCAGATCAGAATCAAAGCAATGGATGCTTTTAAGTTCTATGCCAGCATCCATTTGCTCAATATTTCCCAGGATATGTCAATATGATGTGGTATCTCTATTATCAACTCATTTCTATCCCAGTTGTTTATAGCCAAGGATTTGCAAACCATTAGGGATTCTGTACTTATTCATAAACCCCAACTTTCCAAATCCATTCACATATAGGAAAAATGGAAAATTCATTGCCAGGGGATTCTGCCACCACCCATCCTCCACATTTCTAATGAAAAAGTTAAAACAAAGATCGATAAAGCATTTTATTTGCTACTCTAAAGTACAACAGAGGTCATCAAGGTCACCTTTGTGCTGGTCTTATTGGAGGCTTGGGGTTGACACCAAGGTCATTTTGCATAATTTCTTATATTTTATTTGCTGCTCTAAAGTACAACAGAGGTCATCAAGGTCATCTTTGTGCTGGTCTTATTGCAGGCTTGGGGTTGACACCAAGGTCATTTTGCATAATTTCTTATCTTGCATGCCCCTTATTCTGGACTAAGTGCTTCAAACACTATGTTGTTTGACATGTATGGTGTTATAACTGTAACATAGGAGAGAGTGGTCTTGTGCTAGCTGAAGCTGTACATGGTTCAGCCCTTGATATTGCTGGCAAGGTGAGGTTAGCATAAAAAAATAGTTAGCAGATTGGATGAACTTGCCATATCCCTGCCCTATCAATTGTACATGTCAATTTTCCAGGGTGTGCTTTCCTTCCTCTCTTAGTATTCAGTTCAAAGAATTTTGTCCGTAAGGTTGGAAGACTGGTAATCGGCATATGTGATAATCCCTGTTGTGTGATGTGTTTCATATTTTGACTGTTTATAATTTCGGTGATATGAAAGTACTGCTACACAAAGGTAACATCCAATAAGTTGGAAGACTCTGGTAATCGGCTAAGGTTGAGTAAATGATGAAGTAATCTTACTAGTTAATAGTTATCTTCTGTAAAGACACCACAATTCACTTTCAACTTGAAGGGCGCGCTGGAAGATAATATACGATTGCTAATTAACCAAACCTACACTATGCAAATTTTAACATGAATTTACTTTTCCCCAGATTACATCAAATTTCCACACAGTGAAAATGGTTGATATCGTGGAAAGGACAGAGAGCTGGGTCACGAGTTTCTATCTCAGAGGATGAGAACCTCCCATATTAGTATCATCGAGAACTTCTTGCCATTTTGGATTCATACTACTGAGTGTATGATAATTGCATTTTTAGATTTCTTGTGGAGTTTCGATCTAGGAGAAGCCTCAGAAAATGCAGTAATCTCTTACAATGTAATTTATATTTTAGATCAAGAATAAAAGATAATTTATATTGATTGCAGTCTTAAATGACTGTGCTTTGTCATTTGGCTGTCCTTTCCTATATCAATGTGAAACTCTTGTCCTTTGACTGTGAGAAGATAACAAATCAAGGTTTGTCACTGACTTTTAGCACCTACATGATTGTCCTTGTAAGGCAAGTTTGCCTTCACCTTTTATGTTATCTCTGACCTTTGTTGTATTTCTGACTCTCTCAGGTACATGGTCTCTTGTTTGCCCCACCCTTTAGTCATTTGAGTGTCACTTGTTAGTCAATCTTTTGAAAATTGAACACAAATAAATCATATAAAAACATTGGTATCAGTTTTGTTACCTATATAATATGTTTCCTGCTCACTTGGCTCTTCTTTTGAAAGGGAGATGCTAGACAATGACTAATGACTCTTGTTTAAAATCCTGTATTCCGGTGATAATGTAAAGAAGTGTTCTCAGATATAATACAAGAACAGTACGCATGTTAAAGTTTAAACAACATTCTGTTAGGGATATTATGCCAAACAAAATCAAATTCAATGCCAATTATTCCTTGGGAACTACATACTAATCAACTTGGAGATAGTTCCTAAATATGCAGGAAGATACAGAGCAGAATTTAGCAACTGCTGCAGTTTATTAAAACTATGCTACTCTCCCAAAAGCCTTTTGTACATTTTTGCAGAAGTATGTGTTCCATGATACAAAGTAATTTAATTCTTTGTTGTTGTTTCATACATTATGCTTATCTTTTCTCAAACTGCAAAATACAATGTTTTAAACCTCCTTATTATACATTATGTTCATCTTTTCTTGTAACACTAATCATGCTACTTTTCAATGTGCAGACACAAAGCAAGACACTAATCTCTGCAGAGGAATTCGTTGTATATCTGTTTAGTTTGCTATTGCCCAGAAATGTAGTCTGTCCACAGCATTGATAAAGTATGTTTTATACTTGTAATATGCAGACACAAAATAAGACACTGCTCTCTGCAGAGGAATTCGAAACTATGTTTTATACTAGTAATAAAACATCTTCTTATACTTTCAATTTTTGTTGCATAAGCATGAATTGTCCAATGATTTCAACAAATATGTTGTTATGATTCAACCTATAAAGTTTCCCAATTGAAGATATGCTTTAGTAAACTTCTTTTCAACGCATTTGCTGCACTGTCTATAGATCTGACATGCACTTGTGCTAAGTGCTATACAAAAGCAATGTCCTTATACTGTTCATTTTGCTCATAAAAGGGTTTATGGAGCAGGGAGGGCAGTTTCAAGTCCAAATAGTGCAAGGGATTGGAATCCATAGACAACCTGAATGAGTGAGTGATAGAATGCGGTGTCTTATCAGTCTCAAATAATGTGCAGTGCCTTATTAATATGAAAGAACTACAAAATCCAATTACCACCCATTGTGGGCGATACAAATTTGATTTGATACCACAAACTTATAAGTGGATAAGCTTAAGTTATTCAGAGATCTAATGTTTCTGTCTGTCAGCCAATTATAAAAAACTATCGGCATATTCCTTGCAGCTCCCCCGGCTCCAAGTGCTAGTATAAAAATAGACCACACCGACCGGCACGATTTGTACATAACGTCAAAGTATGATTATTAGTCCCTGCGTATGTCGGGGACTATTGTTTTCGTGTGGTCAGTTTTAGCGAAGAACGTGTTTTACAGTTTATCAATCCACTAAACAAAATTGTAGTTATTGATCATTGTAAGTTATGCCGTAAATATGGGATCACGTGGAAAATGGATATTCAATTGTAGGAATCTCAAGATTCTTTCTAGTGGCAAATCAAATCATTTTGGATATTATATTAAGGTCTGTGTACCAGTATTATGTCATTTAAGATTTATTTTAAGCATCTACGACATAGATGAGATAATGCATTAACATAGATAAGATATATGTAAGGGGGGCTTACAAAGTGGGTTTGAAAGGAGATATAGAAAGACTTCTGATTAATTTATGATGTATAAAAATTATGTGTAAGAGCATCTTGTTAATGGTTTGAATAGTGCAAGGTGGAGGGGTAATTTTGATGGTGGAAAGTATGACATCAAAAGCTACATACTAATCTTAGTAAGTTGATTCATCATGAGGGAGTAATGGAGTCGAGAGGATTGATTTGAGCACACAAAATGGGTTCCTTTTTTGCTCATGGTTTTGGAAACTACTCGTGGTTTCTTGCTTGGCCTTTCTTGGTATTTTAGATGTTTAAAATGGAGAAATCATGCATGTGTATATTTGTTGGGTTTATACAATCTAATTTTCTCCAGACAAAAGTTTGAAGGGTCTTGTTGAAAGGGCTATTAGTCTAATACTATATTGTAATTTAGGTGTTAAGATGGATACATTAGCCAAAGGAAGAAATGATCAAGCTACTAAATCTTTTTCATTTTTGTGGATTTCAAAATGTAATTAATATTGGTTACAAAAGTATCACTGGCTATTACTTTTGTTTGCTAGAGAATTTTCCATTTTTCATTTAAATTAAAGAAAAACAATTGCACACAATTAGAAATTAGATAGGATCAAAAATCAAAATTTTCACTATTGTTGTTGTAGAATCCAAGAGGCACCACCATTTATGGTTGAAAAGCCCTAAACCAATTGAAATTTTATGTTATTATAGATTATCCTAATCCAATTCTAATTGAGATTAGGGGGAAGCACCAAAATCCCAAGGCAACAATGTTGTCATCGAACATGACTACTTGAGATTTTTTCGACTAATGAATACATGATAGAGCTGGAGACATCATAATGAAACTCTTCATTTAATCACTAGAAGACAGTGCTAAATAATAGTACAAAAGTCTTTTAGATGGTAGCATGGACTCATGGAATGATTTTATGTGAGCTTTTAGATTGTAGGATGAAAAAAAAATGGATCCAAAATTTGCAATCTATGAGTTGACCATTATCAAGGAAGGGGTAAATGAAACAATTGTTAATTTTAATATTACCTTTGTGATGATATTGGGGAATGTGTCTCTGTTGGAAAATCAAGATAAAACTTGCAGCAATATGAACTTAAGTACATGTTTGCAAATATGGAATTATGTATTCAAGATTACCAATATTATGATAATATGTGATTAGCAATTACAAACATGAAATAAAATCGACGATACCATAAGTTGAGAATCACAAGTGACACAAGATATACATGGACAAACCCTTGCGAGAAAAAAATCCACACCCAAAGAGATGCAATGCCTCTATTAGGGAAGGTGCAAAAAGATGGAGGGTCAAAAAGAGGTCTTAAGTGGCCACTTTTTTTTTTTTAATTCTGAAATCAGGATATACTAACCTTGGATGAGAAATTGAGGATAGTTACACTCAAAATTTTACGATGCAACAGAAACCATGTTCGTAGTGCTCTGAGTCTACTTTCTAAACTACTAAAAAAAAAATGGTAGAGATTAAGGGGCTCAATAAAGGGAGCCACAGAAATTGGTGTTTCTCTTTTTCAAAAAAACATAACATAGCATCTTTTATGGCTCCCTCAAAAGGTTAACTTTTTTTTGTATTTTTAAAATCACTTCCCTGAGAAATTAGCTAACATGTAGTTTATGCCCAATTTTTTTGATAATTATTTAATGAATATTTGATTTTTTACTAATTTTCAAGGTGGACACATCTTGAAAAATATAATTTTGGTGATGCTACCCCTATAATGTTTGAAAACTAATCAAATTTTTTTTTTTTAATGTGCAGAATGAATTCTAGTTTATAAAAATGTAATTTATTTGAAATTTCAATAAACGGTTAAAAATAAAGTAAAAAATAGCAAACACTATATTTTTGAAAAAAATGAACACACAAACAAAAGAAATTTAAGATACAAGCCTTAACATTGTCAAAATGTGAAAAAAATTACATCGTTAAATAGCCAAGAGAGAGCCTAACATTAACTAGGTGTTCTATTTACTCAACCTTGAAACACATAAACTTGACAGTTAGCACAAATTAGATTATGTGAAATCCTATAGAATATGCAAAAACATGTCTTTAGACGTTGGGAAGGCACTCCAAGCCTTTGGGTAGGAATCCAAAGTAAATCCAAGCATAAGTCTTGGGGATTCCCAAAGCAAGATATAGTGTGCTCGCATTATATCACAGTTTTGACATAACATGAGTGTGTTATAATGTGCTCACATTATGTATTTTTTTGTATTTTTCTTCCTTTCACTTCCTTTTCCTTTACATTTTTGAAGCTTGACATAACACAAACATGTTATAACATGCTCACATTATGTCTCACTTGAAATTCTTTATGTGCAAGTTTGTTAAATGTATGTTTGATGTATGCATGTTTGCACATATATATTTGTATGCATGTATATATGTATGTATTCCTTTATGTATGTATGTATGTATGTATGTATGTATGTATGTATGGATGAATGTATGCTTGTATGTATGTATGCTTGTATGTGTGTATATAGTGTAGGGGCACCATGTCAACTTATGTAAATATTGGTCTTAGGTTGAGATTTTGATGTTTAGAGTCTTATTTGGTATAATAAGGTCATAATAGATGATTCTCCATGTATTGAGTCATTTTGAGTCGATTAGAGTTGAAGTTGTTAAGTTTTGGGTAAATGTTGTCAATGTTGCTTTAGCAACTTATACAAATTTTGTCATGTTTGGAAGACCAACGGTCAAGTAGTTCAAAAATAACTTGGAACTAATGTGTCTTGATGGGAAAAGTTTAAATAGGCTTTAAAAACTTGATGGTGGGGTTTTGTTGAAGATTTTGGGTGTTGAAGCAATAAAGAGACTTCATTTGCTGCAATTTTCTTGTGTAATCTGTTGCTACGGGCTACACTACGGTTTTGTACTTAGTGTTTTTGTTCTAAAATGCATTGAATATTATGGTGGCATGAACTAAGAGAGTTGTGGATTTTGTTTGATTTGCTTTCATCAAGGTAGAAGAATTCTAGAAGATTTTTTTTGAAAACGGGCTATAGAACCCTGTTTTGAAGGTTTAAAGGAGCAAAAATGGCATAAGAGACCATTCTACCGATGAAATGATTTGAAAGTCAATGGAATGGTGTTAGTTAGGGTGTTCTTTCATGTTGGAGGTTTGTAGAAGTAGAGAAGGAGGTTTGGAGCTGATATGGTGATGCCCTAGGGTGAATTTTGCATGTTTTCAAGCAAAAGAGAGGTGTAGATGCTAGGGTTTGTACAAAAAAATTTAGGGTTCGTCATGTAATGGTGGGAAAAGGTTGTGTAGGTCATATTTGAAGTTTTTAAAGCGTTGGTTTGCAGAGTAGGGGCCTGGAATATGAAGATTCAATAAACCCTCCTTGAACAAGCATAAATTGGCCTAAGTAAGGGTTTTATGCCTTGGTGAGTTTATAGTTTTCTCAGTGGACAAAAATAATTGTTTTGGACATTTTACAATCTGGTTGAAGTCCTGAGATGGAAGTTTGAGTTTGCAAAAGGGTTTTCCTTGGAGGTGCTTTAGAAAGCATGGCTAATTATGGGCAATTCTAGTATAGCAGTTCATTTTATGAGTCAAAGGTCTGAAACAAATATATGTACAAATTATGTATGTTGAAGAATGCCATAAAGAGTATCTAGAATGTCAATATTTTTTTGGGTTAGAGGTTTCTTCTGAAAGATATGCACCATTTTCTTTATTTGATATGCTACAAGGAAAATAGGAAGGAATTGTGAAACATTGCCAAGTTAGGGTTTTAAGGGTTGAAGGATTGTTTGAAATAGTTTGAATTGTGATTGTTAGACAAAATCATCCCTGCTCTACATCAAGTGGTATCAAAACATAGGTTTTTGATCTCTTGAAGAAAAAAGGCTATAATTTGAAGAAGGGAATGGTTGTAATTTGAAAGGACAAGATGCCTCCTAAAGGAAGTGGAGACCTTGGTAGGGAAATAAGGTTGTTAGAGGACTCACAAGAAGCAATTTTGGCTAGATATGTAGCATTGAAGACAAAGCAAAGAAGAGGAAACACCATTGAAGAATAAAGTGACCGAGAAGAAGAGGAAGAGGGTTAGAATGAAAATCCTCAAAGAGGAGTCCAAGGTGATGATGAATTTGACCCTGATGAAAGAAGGATGGTGAAAATGTTGAAGGCTATTAGAGGAGATGCTTGTGGTGAGAAAATAGATTTTCCAATGTATAGTGGAAAGTTGGATGCTGAAGAGGTATTGGATTGGATAGATGCATTGGACAATTACTTTGAGTACAAGGAAGCTGCAGATGATCAGAAGGTAAAGTTTTCCAAGACTAAGTTGAAAGGTTCCGCTCTGACATGGTGGAACTATGTACAAGAGGAAAGAGTGAAGAAAGAAAAAAGATAAAACAAAAATCAGTTCATGGGATAGGATGGTGTCAAAGATTAAGAGCCAATCTTTTCCAGGTGATCATGCAATACAAACTTTCAAAAAGCTACAAAACTTAAAAGCAGAAGGAAAAGGATGTCATGGCCTACACTGAGGAATTTCACAAATTAAGTATTAGAGCTGGTCATGTTGAAGATGAAAATGAAAATATAGAAAGGTACATGAATGGTTTGAGATTTCAAATTTAGGATGAATTGATTCTTGCTACTTCAAGGATAGTTGGAGAATGTTTTCAGTTGGCTGCTAGGGAAGAAGAGAAGTTAACAAGAAGGCAAGAAAGAAAAGGAAGAGACATAGGAAACAATAGTAGAGGAAGAGGTTCAAGGCAGTCCTATGAAGACCAAGGAGATGCAAGTAAAAGCAAAGACCAAGTTGATGATCAAAGAGGTGGATTCAAAGGCTTTAGAGGAAGATTTGGTGGAAAAGGCAGAGGTTCAAACTCATTTTCAGGGAGATGTTATCATTGCAATCAGTTTGGTCACCAAGCATGGAAGTGTCCAGATAAAGAAGCTTCTACTTCAACCGGTGGTGATAAAAGAGTTCAATTGGTGTAAGAGGAAGATTGTGAAAGTGTTAACTCTCCTAATCAGCTTGCTACTTCAGAAGTTGGGGAATCCTTAATGGTTAGAAGAACACTCCTCATAGCATCCAAGGAGAAGGAGCCAACACAAAGGACACTATTTAGGACAACTTGCAAATGCAATGGAAAGGTATGTAAAGTTGTAATGGACTTTGGAAGTACTGATAACATGGTGTCCATAGAAATGGTTGATAAACTTAAATTGGAAAAGATACCTCATGAAACACCTTATAAATTGTATTGGCTGAATGAAAGTCAGTCTATTTTGGTGAAAGAATAGGCTTGGGTTGAGTTCAACATAGGTGGATACAAAGATAGGGTTCTATGTGATGTGTTGCCTATGGATGTGGGTCATTTGCTGCCAGGAAGACCATTGCAATTTGATAGACATGCAATTTATGATAGTAGAAACAATACTTATGATATTGAGAATGATGGAAACTCTTTCACTTTGATTGCATTACTAGAAGATGGTGAAGGACAAGGTAAGGCAGCTAAAGTGATAACGTTAGGGATGAAGGAATTAATCACATTAGAGAGGGGAGAAAACTTGACACTTGCAGCCACTTCCAAGCATGGAGAAGCTAAAACATCAGATTTGAAGGATGATTCAATTTTGATGGGAAAAGATGATGATTTGGTGTCAAAACTTGATATGGAGAAGGTCAATGACGAATTGATTGTGGGAATGCAAGATTGGTTAGCGAAGCATGTTGAGGTCATGATAGAAAGAGTGTTTTGTTCATTGATTTATAAAGAGGCTAGTGGAAGTCAAATTCCATCAATACAAAGGTTTGCAAACCTAGTAAAAGAATGGTACTGGGGGCAAAGAATCTAGTGGAAGAGATGAAGGGAAAAGATGGAGTGATTCAATGTGAATGGCAAGGACATATGGATGAGTTTAAGTATGCATCAAGAGTTGAGAAGAGGATAGTTCAAGCCAAGGATGGAAAATGTATGTTTGTAGGTGTTCAAATAGGTTCAACATCAGTTCCAGATGAGGGAAAGGTTAGAGGGCATCCATTAAGTCAGCTTGTGAAGATGGAACAATTTCTAGGTGGCACAATGTTTACTACTACAAAGAACAATGCAAATATTCAATACCTGACTAACTGGAAAGGATTATCAGATGAATAGGCTTTTGGAGACCAAGGAAATGAAGTGATCAAGCATAATTTTTTGTTGCAACATGGTACTCAAGGGACTTGAGTCTTTTTCTGTCTGGGTGTATGGTGTAGGGGCACCATGTCAACTTATGTAAATATTGGTCTTAGGCTGAGTTTTTGGTGTTTAGAGTCTTATTTGGTATATAATAAGGTCATAATAGACCATTCTCAATGTATTAAGTCATTTTGAGTTGGTTAGAGTTGAATTTGTTAAGTTTTGGGTAAATGTTGTTAATGTTGCTTTAGCAACTTTTACAAATTTTTCATGTTTCGAAGACCAAAAGTCAAGTAGTTCAAAAATCAGTTGGAACCAATGTGTCTTGATGGAACAAGTTTAAATAGGCTTTAAAAACTTGATGGTGGGGTTCTATTGAAGATTTTGGTTGTTGAAGCAATAAAGAGACTTGATTTGCTGCAATTTTCTTGTGTAATCTGTTGCTACAGGCTACAGTATGGTTTCGTACTGAGTGATTTTGTTCTAAAATGCATTTAATCTTATGGTGGAATGAACTAAGAGAGTTTTGGATTTTTTTATTTGATTTCATCAAGGTAGAAGAATTTTAGAAGCATTTTTCGAAAAATAGTCTGTAGAACCCTATTTTGAGGGTTTGAAAGAGTAAAAATGGCTTAAGAGACCATTCCACCAATGAAATACTTTGAAAGTTCGTGGAATGGTGTTAGTTAGGGTTTTATTTCATGTTGTAGGTTCGTGGAAGTAGAGAAGGAGGTTTGGGGCTGATATGGTGATTCCCTAGGGTGAATTTTGCATGTTTTCAAGCAAAAGAGAGGTGTAGATGCTAGGGTTTGTACAATTTTTTTTGGGGTTGGTCATGTAATGGTGGGAAAGGCTTGTGTAGGTCATATTTGAAGTTTTTTAAGTGTTGGTTTGCAGATTAGGGGCCCGGAATATGAAGATTCAATAAACCCTCCTTGAACAAGCATAAATTGGCCTAAGTAAGGGTTTTATGGTTTGGTGAGTTTATAGTTTTTTCAATGGACAAAAATCATTGTTTTGGACCTTTTGCAATCTAGTTGAAGTCCTAATATGGAAGTTTGAGTCTAGGGAAGGGTTTTCCTTGAAGGTGCTTTGGAAAACAAGGCTAATTGTGGGCAATTCTAGCGTAGCAGTCCATTTTATGAGTTGAAGGTCTGAAACAATTATATGCACAAATTAGGTATGTTGAAGAATGCCATAAAAGGGTATCTAGAATGTCAATCTTTTGTGGGTTGGAGGTTTATTTTGAAAGATATGAACCATTTTCTCTATTTGATATGCTACAAGGAAAATAGGAAGGAATTGTGAAACGTTGCCAAGTTAGGGTTTTAAGGGCTGAAGAATTATTTGAAATAGTTTGAATTGTGAATGTTAGAAAAACTCACCACTGCTTTGAATCAGTATATATGCTCAAGCATGCATATATTTATGCTTGTATGCATGCATGCATGCATGCATGTATGTATGTATGTATGTATGCATGCCTATATGTATGTATGTATGTATGTATGTATGTATGTATGCCCATATGTATGTGTGTATGTATTTATGTATGTATGTATGTATGAATATATGCTTGTATGTATGTATGTATGCATGTATACCTGTATGCATGCATGTATACTTGTATGTATGCATGTATGAATGTATGCTTGTACGTATGTATGCATGCATGCATGTATGTACATGCTTGTATGCATGTATGTATGCTTATATGTATGTATGCATGTATGCTTATATGTATGTATGTATGCATTTATGTATGCTTGTATAGATGTATGTATGTATGTATGTAAGGGTTTTGGGATTAGGGTATGTAAGGGTGAGGGTATAGGTTATAGGGATGAAGGTTGAGGTTTTTTGGTTTAGGGTTTATGGTTTAGGGTTGAGGGATTAGAGATTAAGTAATAGATTGATGGTATAGGGTAGAGGGTTGAGGGTTTACAATTGAGGGATAATATTCATATTGTTAAGTGTAAAATCTTAAGTGTTTAAGGTATATGGATTAGGGTTGAGGATATTTGGTTTAGGGTTTACGATATGGATTGAGGGTATAATCCAAAGGGTGAAGGGTTGAGAGTGTATGGTTTAGGATTTAAGTATAGGGTTGAGGGACAATATTCAGGGTTTAGGGTATAAGGGTGAGGCTATAGGGTATAGGGATGAGGGTTTGTGGTTATAGGGTTCAAGGTTTAATGTATAGGGTTGAGGATTGAGGGATTAGGGATTAAGTATATAGTTGAGGGTATAGGGTAGAGTGTTGAGGGTTTACAATTATGGGATAAGGTTCAAGGTTGAGTGTCTAAGGTATAGGGTTTATGGTTTAAGATTGAGGGTATAAGGCATAAGGGTAAAAGCACAAAGTAGTGTCACACTTTTAGCCAACTTATCAATGAAACTTAATTTAAGTATATTTCTAACTAAAAATCAATTTTGGTCAAACACATGATCTAATAAGATTCATTCTACCTAATTTAGATACTTCCACAACTTTGTCAACTAAAATTGTTGGCTAATTTAAATATATGGAGCACCACATTGAGTCCAATTTACCAAAAAAAATAATTATTTGAAAAACTTGAAGTTTCAATAACTCCTACTATCGTAAATAATATTTTTTTTAAAATATAAAAAATACCCTTTTATAGATCCATAAGTCTAGTTTACAAAAATATATTTATTTTAATAGTTTAATTATTATTTATTATTTATATTTTATTTTTTATTTTTACTAAAAGTAGGTTATCATCACAAAATATTAGGTTGATTACCATGCCAAGGAAAAATACTAAAACTTTTTTAAAAATTTGAAAAAAATATGATGCGCTAGATAAAAGAATCTATTCCAAGATGGTATACTTCGTTTTCCATTTTAGGCAAATGTTTAATATGAAAGTTGTTGTCTGATCGAAACAACTATTTTTTGGTTCACACAGATTTTAATATTTATTGAAAAATATATATTTATCAAAATTGGAAAAAAATATATTCATGTAATAAAGTTTCAAGTTATAAATACACACAAAAAAATTGCAAGAAAAAAAAAATTACTATAAAAAGTTTGACATCTCATGCAACTTCATTTTTCAGCATTTTATCAGCAACTAAATTATAGTGTTAATTTATTAAAAATTGGTTGAAAATATTTTTTAAAATGTTTAAAAAAAATAAAAACATAAAATATACTAAAAAACACATATTTTACTAGTTTACATCATTTCAAAATTCAAAACATATATGCCACTTTTTAGTGATTCAAGTTTAAAATTTGAATCAGTGTTGGTCATTTCTTTTATAAAGTGTGACACAACTTTGTGCTTTTACCCATAAGGATGAAGGTTGAGGGTCTAGGGCATAACTATAGGGTTGAGGCTATAAGGTATAGGGTAGAGGTTTGAGGGTTGAGGGATAATGCTCTGGGTTAAGAGTACAAGGTTAAGTGTATAGTGTATAGGTGCACTAGGGTTTAAGATATTGGGCTGACAAATTAGGGCTTAAGTACATGGTTGAGGGTTGAGGTTGTAGGGTGTAGGGTTTAGGGTTTAAGAGTTGAAGGTTGAGGGATTAAGGCTGATGGTTGGGGGTTTAAGGGTTGAGGGTTGAGGGTTAAGGGTTGATGGTTTAATGGATAAGGCTTTAAGGGTTGAGGGTTTGAGGGTTGAGGGTTGAAGATTTAATTGTTGAGGGATTAGGGGTTAAGGGTTTCAAGTTTAAGGATGAGGGTTGATGGATTATGGTTTAAATGTTGAGGGATTAGAGTTTAAGGGTTGAGGGTTGACCTATTAGGGTTTAAGGTATAGTGTTGAGGGTTGAGGGTTTAGGGATAGGGTTTAGGGTTGATGATTAAGGGATTAGGGTTTAAGGGTAAATGGTTTAGGGTTTAAGGGTTGAGGGTTTAAGTGATTAGGGTTTAAGGGTTGAGTGTTAAGGGACTAGGGTTCAAAGTATATGATTGTTGTATTAGGGTTGAGGGTTTAATGTATAAGGTAGAGGGGTGAGGGTTGAGGGTTGAGGGTTTAAGGGTTAAGGGATTATGGTTGAGGGTTGAGGGATGAGGGTTTAACATATAAGGTTGAGGGATTAGGGTTGAGGGTTTAAGGTTTAGGGATTAGGGTCAAGTTTCTAATGTATAGGGTATAGGGTTTAAGGTTTTATGGTTTAGGGTTTAAGGGTTGAGGGTCAAGGGATTAGGGTTTAAGGGTTTATGGTTGAGGGATTAGGGTCACAAGTTGAGGGTTTATTGTTTAAGGTATAACGTTGAGGGATTAGGCTTGAGGGTTGAATGTATAAGGTAGAGGGTTTACAGTTGAGGGTTGAGGGATTAAGGGTTTCAAGTATAGGATCGAGGGATTAGGGTTGAGGGATTAATGTATATGGTAGAGGGTTGAGGGTTAAGGGTTGAGGGTTGAAGGGTTAAGGGCTTAAGGGTTGAGGGATTAGGGTAAAGGGTTTAATGTATAGGGTAGAGGGTAGAGGGTTGAATATTTAAGGGTTTAAGGGTTTAAGGGTTTAAGGGTTGAGGGTATAGGGTTGAGGATCCAATGTATAGGGTAGAGGGTTGAGAATTGATGTTTGAGGGTTTAATGTATAGGGTAGAGCATTGAGGGATTAAGGGTTGAGGGATTAATTTATTAAGGGTTTAAGGTATATGGTCGAGGGATTAGGGTTGAGAGTTTAATGTATAGGGTAGAGGGTAGAGGGTGGAGGGTTTAAGAGATTAAGTGTTTAAGGGTTGATGGTATAGGGTTGAGGGATTAGGGTTGAGGTTCTAATGTATACAGTAGAGTGTTGAGAATTGAGGGTTGAGGTTTTAATGTATATGGTAGAGGGTTGAGGGATTAAGGGTTTAAGTGTTGAGGGTTTAAGGGTTGAGAGTTTAAGGGTTTAAGGGTTGAGGGATGAGAATTTAGGGTTTAAGGGATTAGGGTCAAGGGATTAGGATTGAGTGTATAATGTATAGGGGAGAGGGTTGAGGGATTAAGGGTTTAAGGGTTGGGGGATTAATGGTTTAAGGTATAGGGTCGATGGATTAGAGTTGAGGGTTTAATGTATAGGGTAGGGATTAGAGCATTGAGGGTTTAAGGGATTAAGGGTTTAAAGTATAGGGTTGAGGGATTAGAGTTGAGGGTTTAATGTATAGGGTATAGGGTAGAGGGTTGAGGTTTTATGGATTTAAGGGTTTAAGGGTTGGGGGTATAGGGTTGAGGGATTAGGATTGAGGGTTGAGTGTATAGGGTTCATGGATTAGGGGTTGAGGGATTAGGGGTTGAGGATTGAGGGTTTAAGGGTTGAGGGTTGATGGATTAGGATTGATGGTTTAAGGGTTGAGGGTTGAGGGATTAATGTTGATGATTTAAGGGTTTAAGGGTTAAGGGTATAGGATTGAGGGATTATGGTTAAAGGTTGAGGGTTGAGGGTATAGGGTTGAGACAATGGGGTTGAGGATTAGGGTTTGTGGGTGTAGGGTTCATGGTTTAAGGTATAGGGTTGAGGATTGAGAGATTAGGGATTAATTTTATGGATCAGGGTATAGGGTTGAGGGTTGAGGGTTTATAGTTGAGGGATAATGTTCAAGGTTGAGTGTCTAAGGTATATGGTTTAGGGTTTAAGGTTGAGGGTATAAGGAATAAGGATGAGGATTAAGGGTCTAGGGCATAAGTATAGGGTTGAGGGTTAGGGTATAGGGTGGAGGTTTGAGGGTTGAGGGATAATGTTCAAGGTTGAGTGTCCAAGGTTAAGTTTGTTGGTAAAACAAGGACATGCAACTAAGAGGGGGGTGAATCAATTGTCATAGAAAATTTAAAATTTTCTAAGTTAACTTTAATCTTATATTTGATGAATAAGAAATTAAGCACAAGCAATTAACACATTATAGACAAAGAACACCAAGATTTTTTACGTGGAAACCCTGTTAGGGGAAAAACCATGGTGGATGTTAGTCCACAAGATTATACTATACTAAAAGTATAATGGAAAATAACAAGGGGAATGCACATGCATTTAGGCACACTTCCTAGAGCTCACTGCTCAAGTACAAAAGGGGCTCACTACCCAATAGAGTTGGATTAAGAATCCAAAGGGTATGAACTAAGAAAATAGCTTATGCACAAGCTTGATTACAGTTCTAATTAAGCTCAATAGTTCTTCACACTTCACATAATATTCTTCACACTTTTCTATGCAATCGAATGATATTTGCACATACACACATGGGAGCACACAAAGCAGCATCTTCATCAATGAACTAATCACCTTTATATATCGACTACATGAGATTCCATCACAACTTCATCGGCCAAGAAAATAAAATATATTTGCAATGTCGTCCCAGATTTACAAATAAAATTTTAATGTGAATCCACCAAGGTTGGACACAACATAGTGGAGACCCAAATTAACATCTCCAATATGAAAAGACTTTAATTAATTTCACCTCGAAGATCCACAACACGCTACCTCCAACATGTCGGCCAGAATCATGAAAAACTAAACTTGCGCAAGAAAAGATCTTCAATAATGAGCTCACCTATTAATGTGGATGTATGACAAAGATAGAGAATGATCTAGAGACATTTGAGAGCAACAAGAAACAAAAGAGAAACATCCACACAAACCGAGATAACCAAAGTCACACAATCTTCATTCAGGAACACTAACAAAGACCAGTAAAACACTGTCAGACCACAACATACTCAAAACTTTACGTAGACCTTTGAAACTTCTGGTAGATGATCTAGATAGAATAAAAAATAAACCCTTTAATCCATATCAACTAATCTTCAACGTATAGAACAAGACACCATCATGACCTGCACAGTTCCACTAGGAACACAAAACACTATCTTTTACAATTTCTTAATATCCTCAACATATACAACAATTGATAAACCAAATGCTAATAGTGTTGAAATCAATGAAAACCACATATCAACAACACATCCACAACATCAAACAATCTCCCCCTTTGGCATTGATGGCAACACACGATGTGAAAAATACCATCAACCCAACAAACTGACTACTTTCTGCACTTCTCCTCTCAACTAAACTTCTCTCCACAAGGATTTTTTACACTACACTTCTCACCCTTTGACATAAATGGAAAAGGTAACAATGACATTTCCATGCACACGCTTTGAACCACATATCTGCACATCTAACTACTCCCTCTGAGTAGCAGCCACATAAACATCAATCTGGTTCAAAATATAGCAATGAAGCTCATAGATTGATGCAAGAAAATGCATCATTTAGTTCTTATTAGGAGGGGTAATTACCCCTAGCATTCATCTGAGATACTCAAAAGTATCCTTTGCCAAAGGCTTAGTAAATATATCTGCAATATGTTCTTTGGTAGGCACATACTCCAACCTGACTTCTTTCTCATTCACTTTTTCCCTCAAGAAATGAAACTTGATTGATATATGTTTAGTCTTAGAGTGTAGTACTATATTCCTTGAGATATTTATTGCACTTGAGTTGTCACATTATATGGAAATAGGCTCTTCATATATCACCCTAATATCTCCCAACATCTATTTCATCCATATCACTTGAGTACAATTATTGGCAGCAACAATATATTTTGCTTTCTTCCCTAGGAAGAAAGCACCACCACTAGCACTTTTCTATCATCTACATCACCAGCCCAATCCACATCAGTATATGCACACAAATTGAGATCATCATCATTTGGATACCAAAGTCCAAAGTCAACTATTCCTTTTAGATATCTGAAAATTATTTTGACAACAGTCACATGTGATTCCTTTGGATCAACCTGAAATATAGCAACCATACACACAACATTCATAATGTCTTGTCTAGTCTGTGTAAAGTAGAGAAATCCACTGATCATTGATCTATACCTAGTTTTATTTTCCTTTGGAGAATCATCATTTTGTGTCAACTTACATCCAGTCACCATGGGGGTACCAACGGGTTTGGAGTCATCCATTCCAAACTTCTTTAGTAGTTCTTTCACATATTTGGACTGAGATATAAAAATCCCCTGGTCCATTTGTGTAATTTTCAATCCCAGAAAGAACTTCATCTCACCAATCATGCTCATCTCAAATTCACTCTTCATCTCATCAGCAAAATTCATGCATAGATTGTCATCACCTCCAAAGATGATGTCATCAACATAAACTTCTATAATCAACTCCTTATTATGATCTAACTTGAAGTATAAGTTTCTATCAACAGTACCTTTAGTGAATCCAAGCTTTAGTAGATATTTTTCCAATCTAGCGTACCAGGCTCTAGGAGCTTGCTTAAGTCCATACATAGCTTTCTTCAATCTACAAACCATATCTCCCTTATCTGTCAGTTGAAATCCATCCGGATGCTCAAAGTACACTTCTTCTAGTTCTCCATTCAAAAATGTAGACTTCATGTCCATTTGATAGAATTTATAATTCTTGTGTGCAACATAAGCAAGAAATAATATCACAACTTCAATTCTAGCTATAAGGGCAAAGGTTTCTTCAAAATCAATACCTTCATTTAAGAATAACCTTTACATACCAGTCTTGCTTTATTCTAGACTACTTCACCTTCTTCATTCAGCTTGTTTCTAAATACCCACTTAGTACCAATCACATTTTTGTCTTTAGGCCTTGGGACTAGTACCCATGTGTCATTCTTCTCAATCTATGTTAGCTCTTCCTTCATAGCTTCCAACAAATGTTCATCTTGACAGGATTCAGTGACATTCTTAGGTTCAATCTTGGAAATCAGACAATATTCTTCTACAATTTTTCTTCTGGTTTGCACTCCTTTACTCTTATCTCCTATGATTTGAATTTCAGAATGATTCAGCTTTACATATCTTGGAGTTTTGGGACTTACTTGGACCTATGACTCTTCTGATCTTTCTTCTACACTTGTACTTGTCTATGTTTTTGCACTTGTCTGAGCTTCTTGACTTGCTTGATTTACTAGAACAAATTGAGGTTTCTTCACCAGAACATATGGAATAATCTGAAGTAGATTCAGTGTCTAAGTGTTCTTCCCTTGGCTTGTGTTGTCTTCATCTAAATCATAGCTGCATCATCTGGATGATTTGACAGAGTCCTCATCAACTCTAACGTTTTCACTCTCAACCATCTTTCTCAGTCTTTTGTTATAGCACCGGTAGGCCTTTCTCTTAATTGAGTAACCTAGGAAGATCCCTTCATCGCTTCTAGCATCAAATTTTCCTATATCATCATCTCTCTTGATATAACACTTGCTTCCAAAGATCTTAAAATACTTGAAAATAGGTTTGTAACCAAACCATAACTCATAAGGGGTCTTACCAGAATTGCCATTCACATTTACCCAGTTCAAGGTATACATAGTAGTGCTTACTGCTTCACTCTAGTACATCTGAAACACATTTCCTTCCATCATCATGGTTTATGACAACATCCAAAATTGTTCTATTATTTCTCTCTGTAACTCCATTCTATTGAGGGGTTCGGGGAGCAGATATCTGTCTTTTAATTTCATGGTCCTCACAATAATAATTGAACTCCTTGGAAATAAACTTACCACCTCTGTCAGATCTTAGGCACTTGATTTTCAGACCTTTCTCATTTTCTGCCATAGCCTTGAAACTTTTGAATTTCTTGAGTGCTTCACATTTTTCTCTCAAAAAGGAAACCCAAATCATTCTAGAGTATTCATCAATAACCAACATAAAATACCTTTCTCCATGAATACTTCTGACTCGGGGGGGACCACAAGGGTCAACATGTAGTAGCTCCAACACATTATTTAAATGAAATTGTTTTCTTTGAAATGAGACTCTAGTTTGTTTGCCCATCTGACATTCCTTGCATATTACATTAGCAGGCTTCACTAATCTAGGCAGATCTCTTACTGCTTGAGTAGAAATTATCTTAACAATGTTTTCAAAGTTTACATGACACAATCTCCTATGCCACAACCAGCTTTCATCTACTTGAGCAATTAAATAACTTCCACTAGTAGTATTCAAGTGAAAAATATTACCTTTTGTTTGCTTTCCTGTTGTAATCATGTTCCCAGAACTACCATGTATCTTGCATCTTCCATCTTTGAACCGAAGATCATATCCCTTGTGAACCATCTATCCAACACTCAACAAGTTATGCTTCAGGCCTTCAACATAGAGGACATCATTAGTGTTATCATCACCATCAAGGAAAATAGATCCTCTGCCATGAATCACACTAGCATTGTTATCTCCAAATCTTACAATCCCACCATCATACTTCTCTAGATTCACAAATTTGCTTTTATCACTAGTCATATGATGTGAGCATCCACTATCAATGACCCATTCATCTTTTTCTTCAACTTGGGCTGCAAGAGCTTTTTCATCTTTAGTAGATTCAATAGCCATAGGATTATTTTCAATGGTAGCAATGAAAGCCCAATCATCCTATTTGTCATTATCTTTATCAGACTCATCATCAGTTATTGCTTCTTCAACAAAGTAACATATCTTTCATACAAAGTTTCCAGTTTTGTCCAAATCTCATGAGTTGTCTGCAGAATTACCACATTAGCCATCTCCAAGTCTGTTAGGGAACTCACCAAAGCTTCAATAGCCCTAATAGTACTTTCAATATCTTTGATCTCATCAATAGAAGAGGGACCATTTTTAGGAATAGTATATGGATATCTTGTGAACTTCTAGAAGGATTCACCAATACACCTCAAGCAACATTGCATCCTAATCTTCCACAGTGAATAGTTAGTGCCATCAAATCTAGGACTGTCCTTGAATCTTTCCATCCTGGATCACCTCAAGCTATTAGGCTTCTTTAGAGGAAGAGGCTCTAATACCAATTGTTGGAAAAATGTAAGGATAGACAACTGAGAGGGGGGGTGAATCAATTGTCATAGAAATTTAAAGTTTTCTAAGTTAACTTAACTTTAGTCTTAGATTTGATGAATAAGAAATTAACAATATGCAATTAACACATTAGAGAGACAAAGAACACCAAGATGTTTTACATGGAAACCCTGTTAGGGGAAAAACCATGGTGGTTGTTAGTCCACAAGATTATACTCTGCTAAAAGTATAATGGAAAATAACAAGGGGAATGCACATGCATTCAAGAACACTGCCTAGAGCTCACTGCTCAATTACAAAAGGGCCTCACTTCCCAACAGAGTTGGATTAAGAATTTGGAGGGTATGAATTGAGAAAATAGCTTTTGTACAATCTTGATTATAGTTCCAATTAATCTCAACACTTCTTCACACTTCACACAATCTTCTTCACACTCTGCTCTGCAATCGAATGATATTCACACATACACACATGTGAGCACACGAAACAACATCTTCATCAATGAGCTAATCTCCCTTATATATCCACTACATGAGATTCCATCACAACTTTGTCAGCCAAGAAAATAAAATATATTTGCAATGTTGTCCCAGATTCAAAAATAAACTTTTAATATGAATCCACCACAGTTGGCCACAACATAGTGGAGACCCAAATTAACATCTCCAATATGAAAATATTTTAATTAATTTCACCTCGAAGATCCACAACATGCTACCTCCAACATGTCGGCCAAAATCATGAAAAACTGAACATGTGCAAGAAAAGATCTTCAACAATGAGCTCACCGATTAATGTGGACATACCACAAAGATAGAGAATGATCTAGAGACATCTGAGAGCACCAAGAAACAACAAAGAAACATCCACACCAATCGAGATAACCAGAGTCACACAATCTTCATTCAGGAACACTGACAAAGACAAACAAAACACTGTCAAATGACAACATACTCAAAACTTTATGCAGACCTTTGAAACTTTTGGTAGATGATCTAGATAGACTAAAAAATAAACCCTTTAATCCACATTAGCTAATATTCAACATACATAATAGGACACCATCATGACCTGCATAGTTCCACTGGGAACACAAAACACTATCTTTTACAGTTTTCTCAATATCCTCGACATATAAAACAATTAATACACCAAATGCTAATAGAGTTGACATCAATGAAAACCACATATTAGCAACACATCCACAACATCCAACAAAGTTTATATGGTATAATGCCTTTAGGGTTTAATATATTGGGATGATAGAATAGGGCTTAAGTATAGGGTTGAAGGTTGAGGTTGTAGGGTGTAGTGTTTAGTGTTTAAGGGTTGAGGGTTTAGGGTTTAAGGGTTGAGGGTTGATGGTTTAAGGGATAGGGCTTTAAGGGTTGAGGGTTTAAGGGTTGAGGATTGAGGTTTGAGGGTTGATAGTTTAAGGGTTGAGGGATTAGGGGTTGATGGTTTAGGGTTCAAGGGTTGAGGGTTGAGGGATTAGGGTCTAACAAACATTCATACATTCCTTGGCTTCAAATCCTTATAAACATACAAAAATCCCTCAACCTTCATGTTGTATCTTCATGTGTCTACAAAAGATTTCAAAAACTTAACTTTAAAGTCTTCTAAAAAAACTATCTCCAAATGGGTAAAAAATTGACTTATAATTGTGATATGCATGACCACCACACATTTTTGCATGATAAACATGTGTCAAACTATAATTTGCTCCTGGGATCAACTCTTCAAATATTATAACCATATTTTAATTTCTTTTGGCACCTTTTATTGTTTTGGTAGGAATAAAAGGGGTAACAATATATTGTGGGGATTCATAAAGGTGAGGGATATGTCCATATAGCATGAAGATTCTTTCCATATATGTTCATAAAAAGAAATTAGGCTCAAAGGAAAGTTGTAGGATCTCGAAGGGTATCAAGATGGATCTAAAATTGAAAGAAAATTGTGCCTTCACCAAGCATGTGGGAAAAATAGATTTAATAAGGAGATTATGGAGATTTGAGATGGAACAAAATATGTTCAAAAACACATGAAAGTTCCATGGGAAAACACTGTTGGTTGATGATATGGTAAAATAAGGTGGATGCATATATGGCAGCGGTTTGAAGAACATCAAGATTATCCATATAGTGATATATAGCTATACAATTCCTCAATGATTTAGTGGCTAGCATGAGGGATTTCCATAGGGACTTAGCAGGAATTTTAGGGTTTCTAGGACATCCCAAAATTCTAGCAGATCTAGTCACATGTGAAAGTTTTGAAATAACATTACTCAAATTTGATCAAAATCTCACCAAATTTGAAATCCATTTAACCATGAATCCAAAATGATTCTTTAGAATTTGATTACCAACTCTTGCAAGAATAAATGAGAAATAAAACACAACAAAGAAAAATGTTCTTCTTTTTGTTGGATGCGAGAATGCATGTGAGCTCGGATGCTCTTGCTTCAATTCTCCTAGAAATATTAGTGTCTTTTATTATTATTAGGGGATTTAATTCATTTTAGGTGGGATTACTTCTTTCAAGCCTTGATGAAAAGGGAAACCTTATTTAAAACTTTTTTTTAATGAGGTTATGGAAATTAGTACTCCAAATAGTAATTTAATTATCACACTCTTACTTATTTAAATGTATTTAGGACCTAGGTTAGTTTGTGGATAATAATTAATCAACCTAGTTTGATAAAGTATTGATGAATAAAATTAAATTCATAGCCATAATTATTTTAAAATTAATTATAAGAAAATATCTATTGAAATTTGATGAAATGTTTACGTGTTGATCATCACTTTAGGAAAAAATTAATTATCATTTTAAAAGAATATCATTCCTTCATTTCTCATATTTATTAAACTTTATCATCCCTAGAATTGGTAATCATTTGGTATAGTGAAACCTAAGTAATAAATAATTTCAATTTCTGTTTTTTCTCTTACCCAGTGTTCTTTTCTTTCAACTTGTAAATATCAACAAAATTACCCCAATGTGTTTTGTTCACATGGTTTTACTTAGTTTTTTAGGGAGCTTCCACCAAATTTATTGTTAAGAATGGAAATTATAATACTCACATAGTTGAATTAATGAAAAAATAACTTGATGATATTATGGTTTACATAAAACCACTCCAAGCTACAAAATTTATTGCTTAGAAGTTTGAGAATATAAGTGATCTCCTGAATAATAGAGGTTGTAAATAATGAAAAATTAGAGGGACCAAAATAGGGCTCACGACATAAGGACTACAAAAGGGCCTAGGGTAGAAAACCTCTATTAATTATAGTTTGAAGCTAGCTTACAAATCCTCAACCTTATAGATAGGTTCTTGTTACCTTTTCTTCTATATGAAAGCTTATTCTCCTCAAGATCAATATTCAAATCAACAACATTGCCACCAAAAGGACTACACATGTCATCTTTTGAGATAGAGGAAACCCACAAGGAAAGGGGAAAGTTTATGTCTGATCCTACATTTTAATTTAGAATCTAAAACCACAAGCATAAAAAAATGTAAAATACTTTTTGCATTTAAAATTAAAGAACTACAAGTAATGAAAAGGAGTGAACTATGAGTACAAATGTGATAAGAGGATAAGGTTGATATGGTTGTTTATTTTGACAATTAATAGCTGGAGCTTGATATTAAGAAGAAATTTGCACCTTTAAAGCTCTACATTATGCATTCTAGCTCTATGAACATTCCATTAGGTGCAATCATGTATATTTGTTCATCTTATACATTCCATTAGGTGCAATCATGTATAGTTCTAGCGAGACCCTAGACAACATGTGATAGTAAACCTCCAATCTTTACTAGTAATCTTCATAATTTTGCATACATTGAGATCATCTCTTTTTCAATAAATTTTAGAAACTAATAGTTTTAGCAATTGTCCTAAAACAGACCTGAATATTCTACCTATAAATTTAAAAGTTTTTAAATCTATATGACATCATTCAATAAATCTCTAGAGGAAACTTTTCCTTTCAAGTATGCACTGGTTTCGAGAAAGAAAGCATAGCTAATTTTTTAAAAGGATGTTTGCTAATTGATTTACACACAGCATATTTTCAGCTCTACTTAATCCACGAGGGGACGGTGAAGAGTAAATAAGATTTTTTATTATCTTCTTGTTGGATTATGTCGCTGCCTCCTCCAAAATCGTTTAAATTCATTTAATATACAAACAAAAAAATTGGAATCTTAATTTTAAAAGAAAATAGAAAACAATTACTAGGTAAGATAAAAAGCATGTGAAACAAACAGCGAACAATTTTTTATACAGATTAATGAATAACATAAGCAAAAAGCCCTGCCCCAGCTAAAATCGCTACCATTTAATTAGTATAAGAGATGGCGTATATTGCCATAAGTGAATATAAAATCATTAGTCGAATCTTCACAACGGTTTTCAAATTCCAACCAAGTCAACTTTGTCCATTATGGCGTTGTTCTTATTACATATAATATTTAAATGGGAAAGATATAGTTTTGTTCCCATTACATGTTCATACAAATGTTTTGCATATTTTATCACTTTGATTTTATTTTTTTGGGTAGGCACCATTCTTTAATGGAGACGAAACAAATATCAAAATTTAACAAAATATTTGTGTTATTTCTTGTAGTTTAAGAATAGTTTAGTATATGGCATGTCATAAAATCCTCTATCTTCACATTTGTTAAAATGTTTTAAGTGTTTGTGAATGGATATGTCTTTCATGGGTTGTCTATAATGGATATCAGTTACACATTCTTATGAGGAGTGTAAGGGGATTCAAGAAAGGGGATATAAATCTAATTCATGTTTTAGTGCATGGGCTTGTTCATATTATCTAATTTTTATGAGCTGTGCTAGGTATTATTTAAGGCTATGATGGGCATGATTAGTCAAGACACAAGCTTAGTATTTTTTTAAATATCTTATAGGCCTTAGAGACAATCAACCTATCTTCCACAAAGTCTAAAGTAGATTCCATCTCTTATCAATTGGCCAAATATTGTCCACCTTCTAAGAATGAGTTGTTTGTTTCTTTTCCAATGTTGAATTAAAAATATTGTAAAGTTGAACCTAATTTGTTGAGAATTAACAATTTTGACTTATGATTTTTATAAACTACTTTGGGTTTGTGGTTTTAGTTTTTCCTATTTAGATTGAGTGGAAGATTATCTAGAATTAAATCATATTGCTAGAAAAATGACAAATACATCAAGGATGGAGATGGAGAGATTCATTGGCATTGACTCTCAGTTGTAGAATCTCACTATGGAGGATATAATCATAAACGGATATATATGGGTAGTTGTATCTTGATCCATTTGAATCTATTGCAACAATGAGAGAAGGTATGATAAATACAAGAGAAAAGAAAAGCGTCTAACCATATTTGATAGATTCATTTTGAAAGAAGCTGGGAGAAATTTACAAGGCTAAATCCCTACTGAATAATTATTATCTAAGTCATATACTTTCAAGATGGAGGATTGTGGTTCTATAGATAAGAACATGAACATGCTCAATATGATTGTAACCTAGTTGCACCCTATTGGAGTAAAAATGGAGGAGAAAGATCATTACATGATGCTTATTTTTTCTTTGCTAGATTTATGGGGTCAACATATGATGATCATAAAGAGCACTACCACTGAGCTCAAGATTAGTAATGTAGTGACATTGTTAGTTTTAGAAGAGATATGAAGAAAAAATTGAAATTGACTAATCAGGTCCTATTAGTTTCTAGAAAAATGAAATGATGATTTAAAAAGATAAAAAATAAGACCCAATTCTTGTTGAAAATGGAGGTAATTATGTAGCTTAATACTTTGTAAAAATATTATACTATAGATATAATTAAGTATTCTTTGTTACAATTTATTTGTGGATAATTATCTGTTTAGATTCATTTTACCATTTGTAGAAGTAGACAAAAGATTGTAGAAGAATAAGACCAGAAGATAGAAGTGACACAACATATACCGTGGAGAAACCCTTTCAGAAAAAAACTCCACTAAGAATCAATGTATTATTTAATCTTAGAATAAGATTCAATAATTCCAATCCTTGCTTGAGATGTTTCTTTTTCCTTCAACAATTCTTCTTCACAACCTACAATAAAATATGATAAACTCTCTTCAACTTGCTGCAATAAATAGACAATACTGAAAGAGTTTACAATTACAAAGCACAATGCTTATCTCACAAAACCCATGCCTATTCTTTGCAAGTAGAGTTCTACCATGAGGAACAATGTCAAAACAAGTCCTTCATCCATTTGGGCGTCCCAAACTAAAGTCATAACTCAACGTTGATTCTAAAGATATCTTGTAAGATTATCCTCAAAGTTGGTGACCAAGAATGGGCCGACTTAACTCAGCCTTATAAAATATCTTATCATGCAAAAGTGTTAAATCTAAGATGCCAACTTGGGCACCCAAGGTGGGTCCAAGTCAATCTCCATTAACTGAAACATATCACTCCATCAATTCATGCAAATATCATGCATGATTTATCATCCCCTATTAATTGAAAGTAGTCACTTGTTATTTGTCATGCAACTCAAGTCATTAGTCAAGCATTACAAGTCAACTGAAGTCAACTAGAATTCAATTGAAACTAACTACATGCAACTGAAGATAACTGAACCATAACTAAATTGAATTGAATTGGATTGAATTGAACTAAACTAAACTAATATTGAATTGAACTGAACTGAAGTGAACTGAACTAAATTCCATGCATGTAAACATCAATCCCTAACTTCTAGGATCTTTACATGCATTACTGAAGTGTTATCTTTTACTCCAAACAATTAACTTAACTCAAGGTGATTTCCACCTTCCATGTGGGTGCCCCATGTGCTCCTATTTTGTAGGATCTCTTCATGGGCGTCCCCACATGTTCCTATCATTTAAAATTAATTACAAATGTCAATTTACATGTTCATTTCATTCGAATTTAATCTCTTTCTAATCATAATGTTCAGGGAACACTTTCCAAGGACTTAGGAGATACATGAAATAATGTTTAGGATTGCACTTAAATGACATCATATTCCCAACAATTCTTGTGGGACATGTAAATGTAACATCCCTTATTTCTAGTCCCTTAAAAATTTTATGGTGTTTCAGTTCTATGATAGAATTAGATGTGCTTTTTTGAATTATGTTCCATAGAAAGTATTGGTTGAGCACATTTGAGTATAATGTGTGATAAAATGAAACAAATCTAATCATATTCTTTTAGTTTTCACATAGGTTTTAACACTTGAAGTAAATATTTCAATGCCTTCTAAATAGGAAGGAATTTTTTTATTTTCTAACTTCACAATTTGTAGTTTGCATAAAGGAAATTATACAACATTTCATAACTAAAATAACATAACTTAGCATAATATAAATGAATCACATCTTTTCAAATACAGTTTGCATATAGGATTTATAATAAAGTAATTAGTTTCATAAATTACAAATGAAAACATGGTCCAAATATCCTTAGCTAGACTATTTTTCTATTTCATGAGCCTCACCATGTTGTTTGCAAGAGGGAGAGCATCACCCAAGCTCTTTACCTCTAGCCACAAACAAGAAACCCCCCACACACCTTCCAACTGAAAGTGGCCCTACACTTTGACAAAGAGTATAGTATAGGAACATCTAGTATTACCATTTAAGTCTATTTTTGTGTCCTACTTAACCAATATGGTCATACAACTATAGGTTTGTTCTAACTATGCATGAGACTAATTATTAAGAAAATTTGAAGCACAATGAACCGATATGTGCAAGAAGAGACAATTGCACTCACTTTGGCCAAAGTATTTGAAATATATACAACTACTACTTACAAGTGGAGTCGTATGCTCACGCACCTCTAAATTGACTTAGAAACCTTATTTGACCTAAGGTTGACCTCATCCTTACTGTTTGATCAATTTTGTTAACTTTTCATACAATTTTTATTCTAAAAGTGACGTCTTCACTAAAGTCATAATTCAACTAGATTTGTTATCTATTCTTGACTTTGAACACCTATGTTACATTCATGTAATGTCTTGGGCCTTGGCGACTGCCACTTGTTCAAGTCCTTAGTAATAATTATGAGAATATCTTCTCTCATAATCTATGCACAAATAACTGAAACTCATGACCCACTTGTTGATGGTCAAAATAACACAACAACATTAAACAAAATATCTCTATCCTATTTCTCCTAAAAAAGAAAGATAACATAAAACAATCTATCTTCCAAGGTCATGGTAGTTGGTTCTCAACTATGTTGATGTTATTGAATGGCCAATGGAACTATAATATTCAAGGGGCCTGCTAGTATAAAGGAATACAAATTGCATTATATCAATTAACCTATGTTTGGAGGGGTATAAATAAATATAAAAACATAGAACAAAGCCTTAGAATAGAAAAACATGAATATAAAATTCTTCACATCTAGACATGTACCTTAACAATGAGTGCTTTCTTCAACTAACCGAAACCATACCATGATGCAATCCATAGCATAACCCACACCATTGCATTCATTCATAGTGCTAATTCAAAAATCACAACCATTTATCAAAGCTTTACTTCAAGATCAAAACACATCACCCACTCCTTGCTAAAATTAGATCAATAGACACAAATAAATTCCATTCATAGACAATTCAATGAAATAATCTTAGATCTAGTTTCCCCTATTGATTTGCATCAAATAGAAAACATTTATGCACAACATCCATTGGCATACAAATTATAATTCATTAACATTATCATTGAGATCCAAACTTGACAATAACATGAAATTGTATTAAAAGTGTAAAAGTATCTAAGCACAACAAAGTTTCTCAAAGTATCTTGATTTTTAAAACTTATAAAATCCTAAGACTATCTAAACACTATATGCTATCTCATCAGGTGGATAATCCTTCCTCAATCAACCGACCTTTACAAAATAGAGCTCAAAATTACATATAGGGAAGCCATGCACAATTTTCTCTCAATCAAAAACTAAGATCCATTAATCAAGGAACCAAAACTGCATGAAGTGGCTGATCTTCAGTTTAATGGCTAATGGCCCTATCATCCAAAATCTGACGCCCAAAGGAGGAAGGTAGAACTGCTGGATGAAATCTATAGTTAAGCTCATGTCATAACCCTACAAAATAGGAGAGAAAAGGACGTTGTCAACCAAGAAAAAAATGTCCTATTGCCAACTCATTCCTACATTTCTTGATCAAGAAGGTATTCATCATAATTGGAGAATACTTGTTGAAGAATATCCATATCAGGTCCATCTACCCAATTATCTTCAAATTTAATTCTTTTCAACTCTGCTGAGGCAAACTCTTGCATATATTTTAACTTAATCAATTCCCTCCTAGCAAATTTTACTTCATCTCTGATGTCCATGAGTCTATCCAACAACAAGTCTTCACCATCATCTTATTTTTGTATCACTTCCTCAAATTTGTTACTCCATTTCTCCTTCAATTTATCAAGAGGAAGACCTTTAATAGTGATATCTACATTGACCAAAATAGCAATCACTTCCTCTAATTCATCAATCTGTTCATTCAAGTCCTTACTAGCTTCTTGAACTTCATTTTTATGCTCATAGATGAATTTGGATCTAAACCTAATTATGCTCAATATTTTCTCAATGAAATTTGAATTATCCTCATTGAGGATTGATTGCTCCAAGAGAGTTGGCTTGGGCACCTTGATGATATCCTTTAGCTTCTTGACATGCTCTCTATACTCTTCATCTTGCTTTTGCAAGACTTCAACATGTTGATTCATCTCTTCCCACAACTCCAATGCACCTTCATGAACTTTAAAACCATCAAAAATTAACTCACAACCTCTTAATTAAGTCGATCAATCCACCTATTAGCCATCCCCACCTTACTCCTCATTTGCACAAAGTCATCAGCTTCTTTCTTGCTTAGTAAGATTGGGGTCTCTGGAGCAACAACTTGCTAAGAAACCAGAGTGGAAACATCCTTCAAGAATTTATGTAACTAATCCAATAGGGCTTTAAGTTCATCCTTTTACTATTTATCTTTGATCATCCTAGATTTAGTAGAGGATGCCACAATGTCAATAAGGCTCATTTGTTGATTCCTTGTAGGTCTCCCCAAATTGACAATGCCCAGCTGGTAATCAGTTACTTGCATATCCTGTTTGTCCTTGTCCACCATTGGGATTGCACATTCAACTTTAATCTCACCTGCATCTGTGAGCTTATTGGAATGGAGGACCCTATCCTTTTTCTTAGGCCTTTCTTTCTCTATCTCCATAATTTCATCCCAATTTAAAGTTTGAGGTTGAACTATTTTCTTTCTCTCAAGATCTAGTTTCAATGATGTTGGAGTAGTAGGAGTGGTGACCACTTGTGTAGAAGAAGAGGCAGTAGTGGCAAAAGAAAGAGGTTGCAAAATGGTAGTCTTAGGTTTAGAATCAACCTCTTGTACCTATTGTTGTTCCCTTTCTAAAGCTTCTTTTGTAAGTCTTTCGGCTTCTTCTTTGTCACTTTTCTCCTACACCTTTTTAGCTTCTAATTCCTTTTTCAAACATTCTTCTTCTAGCCTCCTCTCCTCATACATTTGGTTTCTTTGTTGTTCAAGTTCTTTAACCTTATCCCATGCTTCTTTAGACCTTTGTTCATGCTTAGCAAGCTCTTCAGCCTCTCTTTCTAGGAATTCTTCCTCCTCTTTCCTCCTATGAGCTCCCTCAACAACCTTAAATTTAGCTTCAAGGGCTTCCCTTTCCCTTGTTTATCGAGCTTTACCCTCTTCTAGCTCATGGATCTTCTGCAACATAGCTAATTTGTATCTCTCCTCGGTCTTCAATTCTTTCTCTTTTTGCTATTGTAGTAAGTCTTCTTTCTCTTTTTGTTTCATTTCTAGTTCTTCCTCTGTAGCCTTAGCTTTCGATTCTTGCTTCTTAGCAAGTGTCTCTTGTGCTTTGGCCTCTGCTTCCTGTTTAGCTTCTTCAAATAATTTCCACTGATCCTCTAGGGTGAGGACATGTTCAGTTCCTACATCCTTAGTTTCCTCATGGGATGTAACCACATTAGTCTCCTTATCAGATTGGGTGGCCTCATAATCTATTTCAATGTCATGAATTTCAATTTTAGGTTCTTTCCCTTTCAAGGATTCAACGTCCTTATGAAGGTTCTAGTAGGAATTTCCACAATTGGTTGCTCTACACGAAGAGGTTGAGTTGATGTTTCATCTCCATCTTCTGTTGTGGCCTCTTCTCCATGTGATTTAGGAACATCTTGAGTAGGAATTGCAGGATCAAGCTCTTCTCCAGAGTTGGGAGGGAAAAAATCGAAGGGCTCCTTAGGAGCCATCATTCTTTTTTTCCTTCTGTATCCTTGGGTGGTACCTACAACCTTTATCTTTTTAGAAGTTTGAGCCTCAGGCTCCTTAATTATCATGACCACCCATTGGATATTTCTATCCAAGACTAGCCTTGCAATTTGTTTTATGTCAATGGATTCCTCTGCATCCCAATCCACTAGATATCCAAGTCTTTAGTACCTATCCTCTCAACATCAAACTAGGGATCTAGGGTTACACCATCATCTGAGAATGTGTTAGGAATATCCTCCTTCACCCCATACTCAATCATGAGTGGAATGGGAAACCTTTCATAATTTCTTCTTCTCAAATCATATTCATCTTGTAAGTCCATCCAAAAATCCTCCAACAAATTGAAATGTTTGTCAAAAACTATAGGAACCAAACCTTGCATCTTGTGCTTGGGATCAAAATACATCCTAGAGGTATACAAGCCTAACTTGAAATGAATTAACTCATCACAAATTACTTTGGTCGCCACATTGTGTGCACAACTATACTCACCCAACTTCATGGTAAACTTGTGACAACCAGGCTTATGTTTATTGGAAAATTTGGTGTTAACCCCTATGGCTTGATAAATGAACTCCATGAAAATATTTTTATTGTAGTAGCACCCGGGCAGTAGATGAGGGCAACCATCAAAACCAGCTAGCTTGAAATAAGTGCACTTGGGGTATTGGATGTACCAATGTCCCCACTCTCCAATGAGTGCCATGGCATCTCTGCCCAGTCTATACCCTGCATCTCTTGTTAGTTGGTTAATGATGACATATAGGAATGCATCATTAACTTTTCTATAATGGGATTCAAAATTTTGCAAGGTGAATTGATCATAGTGATCCCGCACCTTTTTCTATCTAGGGGCTTCTCACAATATCCCAAGTACATTCAAACCAGGAAAGATGCCTCTTCTTGCAACCGCATATATTACATAGGAAGTCATGAAGAAGAATTTTGTCTACCTCACCTTGAGCATCTGATTATGTAGGCACTCTGATAAAATCATTTGCCAATCAAACTATTTCTTTCCCTCTTGGATAGTTTGAATGAATGGAAAGATCCATTCCTTGAACTATGAGGAATCCATTGTTCCAAACACTCTGGAAAGCACCATAATTATATCACCAATCTCCTTGTTGAAGTCTAATCTTTGAGGCTGATCAAGAAGCTTGGCCAAAGATTTATTTTCAACTCTCATCCATTTTTTGTTCATATGGATCCTATTAGCTTCCTTGTGGTCACTAAATAATTTCAATGCCTTTGCCTCATTCAGATGCCTGGGGTTCTATAGTGTAGGTGCATTAAAAATGAACCTAATCATTTGTGGAGTAAGATCAACGATGATATTTCCCTACAAGTCCACAAATTGTTTGGTTGTGGGATTGTAAGCCCCAACTACAGTAAGTATGAGTTATAGACATTGGAATGATAAAGGAAAGAGGGCAACATGTGCCAATCTAGATTGAATAATCCTTTGTGTTCTCCCTGTTACCTCCTTTGTGAAAGTTTCTTCAAAAAATTCCTCATAGTCGAATGGGCCTAAATTTGTATCTGTGATATCTGCCCAATCTGAATCTACCTTACTAGATGTAAGAGTAGGTTCCTTATGCTTATATCTCAAGGTGTATGGGAGTTGCTCTACCTTATCTTCTTAGGATTGGTTCCTTGCCTTGAACTCTCTGCAATTTGACTTCTTTGAGAAGCCTCTTCCGATGCTCCTAAAATCCTCTATTCCTATAATACAACCTTGGATTAGATGAACAAAGGCATAAAATCACTACATTGCACATTACCTCTCACATCATTCTCTATTCCCTCAAGATAACTCTCCATACTTAGTCAAATTTTATATTCACTGAAAGTAGAGTCAAAGAAGAATCAAGAACAAGAAACCATTTAACATAGGTGGTATTAGGATCAAAACTGAAACGAGACCGAATCAGGTATTGGAATGAAACTTGAACCCAAAACCAATCGATAGTTCCAAATTCATTTCCCACTCTAGTTCTACTTCCACCAAAGGGCAAAGGTGAGGATTAGAGTCAACAGTTATCAAAAGTTGGATCATTTTGGGAATTAACTCCCATGTGAACACTTATGGGACAAGTTCATTCTCCGGTGTGCTTCTGAAAGTTTGTCATTAAAACAAAGCAATTTCTTAAAGATACGGTCACATGAGCTTCAGACTTGGGTCTCATGGAATCACAAGGAAACTCCAAAAATAAGGGGCTTAACCTCATCCTTTAATAGAATAAAGACCAAATTAAAACTTTTAAGGATTGACATTGTAAAGGTTATCGCACAAACCCTAATTTGCACAACAAGTTGATTCAAGTAATTAGGGCATCAAGATCCTGACATGAAAATCACTGAAATGAAATGTCATAAGATCAAAGGGGTCACTAAACAAATTTTAAAGCATTTAAAGCATAGAGGACCCCATTAAACAGAACCCTATCTAGAAACTATCTAGAAACTAGGGCATGACAAAATGGACATGCCACAAAAAATGACAGCAGAGTGACAAAACAAAATGGAAAAGGACATAAAAAGTAAAACTATAAATGGGAAAAAAGATAGAACGAAAGCAAAAAAAACAAAGGGAATGAGCGAAGATTCATATGAAATATCCTGTGAATGTGCAAGAACACCATGAACAAGAAAACAAAAATAGAATGAAAAAAAATGGGAAAAGACCCTACCTCGAAACGCCAACAAGAAAGGTTGAAACTGGATAAGATTCCACTCACCAATGCGCCTCCACAATCAAATCCCGCTCCTCTCAATTACCCTGGCTCTGGTTCACTAAAAGAACTTAGATAATAAAGATAATGAGCTAGTTAGCCTTGATTTAGTTTTAAAAATAATTTCACATGTGTGATGAGGCTATAATTAATGCAATAAATGTAGTTGATCTGGAGCAAAATCATAACGTAAATAAGTAATCAACCAATATGGAAATCAAAGGTAGGGTGGATGCAGATGCAGATCCAAAAAAATAAAAGAAACCTTACCCAAGTCTCTTATCCAACTTTGAACCTAGTTCCAGTCTCATGGAAGGCACATACAACAAAGGGAAACAAGGTGGAATTAGAATCAAAACTGGATTTGGAAATTTTACAATGTTCCAAGTTCAGTTCCTATTCTGGTTCTTCTCCCAACAAAGGAAAAAATCAATGAGACAAGGACAAAAGAAACGACAGGAAGTGGGAATGAAACAAAACCTAGGCCCGACCAAGACACCAACGAAGACAAAAAAACAAAGCAAGCGAGTAGGAGCAAGATCAAAACCAAATTTTTTTTGAAACTTTTACAAAGTTTGAAGTTGAATTCCATTTCCAGTTCTACTTCTACCAAGGAAAAAAAAAACATAGAAAAATGAGAAACAACTCAAGGGAGAAATGGACACAAGAGTGAAAGACAAATGAAAAGACGACGAAAAGAACAATGAGGCAACGTGGATCTGGAATCAGAACCGACTTTGGACTTGGAACCTTCAAAATTTCTAAGTCCAGATTCCATTTCGACTTCGCTTCTGCCAAACCCCCAAAAAAAAGGACTTAGGAAGTAAAAGAAAATTTCCTAAGATCCAAAAAAACACCAAGGACAAAACGAAACAAGGGGGACCTATTTTGATCCAAAACAAAATGGGGTGGTTATGCAAGGCATAACAAATGACGAATCGACTGGGAAAATGGTTTACCCATTTTCAAGACACTGAAGAATTCAGTCACCTAGAACCTATGGTTTATAAACATTCTAAATCAATTAGGATCAAATATATTGAGCAAGGTTGAGCTAGAATCTCAGATGTAAATCAACATGAACTATTTTGAATATGATTGTATGTATATATGGTGTATCTTTCTTCATAGAAACTTTCCTTACCCCTGAACAACTATACCTAAGATTCAAGCTACAAAGGTTGATTCCTTTAATTGTCATGCAATAATACCCTGGGCATTGCTCCACTACTAGCTAGGAATTCATAGCCCCAACAAAGATATCTCTAGTTCTCTCAAAGTATTGCTCTACTGCTAGATAGGCATCCATAGCCTTGATAGAGATATTTCTATCACCCATTTGATATTGAGTTTTCCTTCTTTCAATAGTTCTCTTTTCTCTTTGTTTTTCTTAATAGGCTTCACTTGTAGGAATTCTTTAATAACTTTTTTCAATACTTAGATATAATTAATCTAAAATGTGGGTTGAGAACTATAGTGGAATTTATGAAAATGTTCAAAATCAGATTTTTCACTTGAATCAGAGATACAACTACCCTAAGATAAATGGGCATTTCACATAGGTAGATGTTTTATCTATTTTGTGACATATTTCAATCATGGTTGATGAGATTGTTTACAATATACCTTAGTCTTAATAACTTTTCAAACCATTGTTAAAAATTATTATAAGACACAAGTTTAGAATGAAATATTTCAACAAACATAAGAAGATCAAATCTACATACCAAGGATCCTTAGTAAAGGATTGCACTGTGTATTGTTGGCAAGTGATATTCTTATCCACATCCACCATAGCTTTAGATAAACCTTTGCCTCAGACTAGCTTAATTTGATGAATCTCATTATCATATTCCTGTAGAATTGCCATCTATTTTCCTCACCTCTCCCCCAGTTTGCTTTGCATGAGGAGAGACTTCACAATTGGATCTGGAACTATGGCAATCACCTAACTACAAAGGATGTAGTGTCTGAACTTTTTGACTACCCATACAAGTGTGAAGGATTTATTTCCAAGAGATGGATATCTAACTTCTGTGTTCTTAAATGGGGAACTCATAAAATTAATAGGTCTTTCATCTCCCTTACCTTTTCGTTGTGTCAAAACAACAACACACGAATGATCAGATGCAAAAGAATAGCTATAAAATGATTTAAGTAGTCAAGGTTGGTTAGAACCAAGGCCTCTAAAAATTGGTTGTTTAATCTATGTAAAAGAAGATTTAGCTTTATTACTCCATTCTATCTTTGCATCCTTTTTCATCATCTCATTCAGGGGTATGACGATCTCTGCAAACCAAGTAATAAATTTCCTTAAAATTTTGATCTTTCCAAAGAAAGATCTCATTTCCTTCATGCTTCCTAGCACTGCCAGCTTTAAAATAGACTCAACTCTATTAGGATCTATGGATATCCCCTTTTCTAAAATTATGTGACCCAAAATTTTCCCTTCAGAAACTCCAAACACACACTTTTTGGGGTTAAGAGACACACCATAACTTATACATCATTTAAGAACTTTTTCTAAATCTGCAACATGGTCTTCTCTATTCTTAGAAAACACAATTAAGTCATCCATATAAATAATGATACATTTACCTATTAGGTCTTTGAATGCAACATCCATTGCATACAAAAATGTACCTCCAATGTTGAGAAGACCGAACGACATCCTTCGATAGGAAAATGTCCCCCACTTGGTAGTGAGGGAAGTTTTCATTCTATCCTCATGATTGACAAGAACTTGATTATATCCTAAATAGCCATTCAAAAATGACATCATTTGGGATCCATTAATAGTTTGCAATACCTCATCAAGAGAAGGAAGTGGGTAATTATCTTTCTCCGAGGCCTTATTTAAATTTCTAAAGTCAACACACAATCTAATCTCACCATTTTTCTTGCAAACAGGAACCAAGTTAGCAACCCAAGTGGAATCTCATATTGGAAAGATTACCCTTGTGAATAGCAGCTTTTGTACTTCCTTGAAAATTAATGGTTTGATTAAGACATTGACCAGACACTATTTTTGGTGAAAGGGTTTTGATTCTAGCTTCAAGGGTATGGTATGCATGATCATTGAAATATCAAAGGTCTTCAAATCCTCATATCACTAAGCAATCGCTGCAATTTATTCTTTCATCACCTTAATCATTTTGTCTTTGATTTCCTTGGGGTAGGTTTTACCTATATAAACATTCCTTTCTGGACCTGAATCAACCAAGTTGATAGATTCATACTTCCCTCCATCACTTTCTATTGGAAACCTTTCACAAGCTCGAGGATCATAGTCAAAGATTCTTTCTAAGGCTACCATCCCTTTTGGAATGTTGTTGCTTTTCAAATTGAGTATCCCTTTCGTATCACAATTCTTGGGATCCCAATCTTTGTGGTCTCTTTTTGATTCATCAATTATTTGTCACTCAAAGACATTTAAAATTTCCAAGAAGGAAAGTATATGTTGGTCATCATCAAAGACCTAAAAATTTCAGACATTATCCAGGACGACTAGGACTGAGACTAACTCCACCAAGAATATCTTCAACTTGGAGTCTTGCATAGGTTCCATAGTGCTAGGAGAAACAACAAGGGCATCCACAATCTAATTGTCCTCTCTAGGGATCAACTTGATGCCAAGAGAATCAAAATCTTCTATTAGGTTCCAAAATCTGTTCTTGTATGCAACCGATCTTTTGTTGTGGCAAGTGTATTGACTGCAAACTTGCTTGTTAATAAATTTTGAATCTCCTATTAACATGAGAGATGTAACCTTCTTCTAATGAGAAAACATCAGTCCTCGAGCCAACACTCCATATTTTTCCATATTGTTTATGTAGCCAAACTACAATTTGTAAGAAGCAAAATATCTTTTCCCTTTTGGGTTGATTAATTCAACTCTAGCTCCACTCCCTGATCTAAATTTAGAGCCATCTAATTTAAGACTCCACAATTGGTCTGGAGCTGGGATTTCTTTCTTGTTTGGGAATAGAGGTGATTTCTTGCTAGAAGTTCATGGTGGCTTAGACTGGTGTTGGCTATCTAAGTTTGAAGGCTATTGTGAACAATGTTTATCAGAAGATTCACCTAGATTCAAAACCTATTCAGGAACTACTTCCTGAACCCCCTTTTGGATCACTTCACAATTTAGTATGTTTTTCATCAATTGCTTAGGCATTGGAAGGTTATCTAGGGTAGATGTAATAGACAAAGACTAAGATTCCTCAGTCTTTCTTTGGAAGTTAGAGCATAGAACCCAAGTCTACTCAAGTTGGGAAGGATCTTCCTCTTGAGTGAGACTAGTTCTCATTAGGATGGTGGAATCCCTAGATTCAAATGAAAATTGATTGGTGGCTGCTTCAGGTTGGCATTCACAAGCTTCCTCATCCTGGAAGACATGTTTCAAAATATTTACGCAAGGTTGATATGTCAACTCAGAATGACTCTAATAATGAATCTTGCACCAATTGGGGAGCAACAAACTCCATAGATTAGCCTCTTCTCCTAGAACTAGCCTATCTTGTTGCAACTTTTTAATTAGAACTTGTTGGTTGACCGTGGTCATTGGGTCACTATGTTCTAAAGGAAATGGATCATCATAATTGGGCATTGAGAAGGTCATGATTTCCTCCCTCTTGTAAACTCCTATCTTAGTTTCGAAGTAAGCTACCTCATTAGGAGAGTCGTATTCAATGATAATGTGTTTAAGCCTAGGATCACTCTCAATCCTGATTTGTGTTGCTACCCCTTTCGATGGAAACCACACATGTGAGAAGTCTAAGGACATATATCCCCCAATGCTCTTCATTAGGTCTCGGCTTAGAAGCATACCATATGTTTGTGGGATATCAACCACTTGGATATCCATATAAGTTTGGATCTTTGGGTCAGATCCAAACTACACATGAATATTTTTTAGTTCTCCTACCACATTGACCTCAATTTTATCAAACTGAATCACCTTTTTGTTAGTCTGAAGCGGATTCAAACCTAAATTTCTACAAATGGAGAATGGCATGATGTTACCTGATGCCCTAGAATCCAAAAGGCAGTTGTGCAGATTCTTCTTGAATATCCTTAAGCTTAAAAGGGAAGGTGGGGTCCCTGTCTTACCTTTGTATAGGGCTGCATTCATTTCATTTGTGGGAGTCACCTAATTTTTTCCTTTTGACCGATTTGCATCCTCTAGGGCTCTCAACATAATTTCTCATTGGGCAGGGCACTACTTCAAAATGTCAAAGAATGATAATGGAGTATTTTTCTTCTGCATCTCTGCAATAAAATCAAACTCCATATCATTTTTCAATGGATACTTAGGAATAAAAGGTGGGTTACCTTTGTTTTGAGATTCAGATGGCCCCTTTGGTGGTGGCAGATTATTGTCTATATTTTGATTGGGTGGGACCATGGTGTTAGGAGGGGAAGATGTAGTAAATGGTCCCTTATTCTATTTTCTCAAGAAATGACCTCCTTTGGATTGGGCCTGAGCATCATATACATCTTCTACTGGTTCAGTTTTTTATTTGGCTAGGGAATGGAAGTTCTTCATCAAAGATGCAATAAGCCATGGCAGTATCTATGGATCCACCAGACTTGTTGGGAGCACCTTGTATGGAGCATCAGCCTATACAATCTTGACCATCTTTTCCATTTTTGGTCAGTTCACCTCAAAATGAGCTACAATGTCATGCAACCTACACCAATTTGTCATAAAATTGAGATATGCCACATTTGTAGTGTGTGGCTTATCATCACCAGCTTGATAACCTTGGGAAAGTCCCCCATTGTTTGGCCTAGAATTCCATTGTTTATTGTTGTTAGACCTATGATTGTATCCCCTATTCTGATTCTTGTAATTTTGGCTAGGGGAATTTTGGTTTCAAATGTTCCTCTGGTTCTAATTGGAGTTTTTGTTGGAGTAACTACCTTGATTAGAATACCCTCCCTAATTTTGGTAATTTTGGTTTTGGTTTTGAGGGGAGTTGTATCTAAGTTGGACCATATCATTGGAAATCTGAGATAAGGTTTTCTTGAGAGTTTCCATTTCATTAGTCAATTGAACATTTCATTCACTTTTTGCAATCTTCATAATAGATGGTTGACTAATAGGATTTGACTGTCCAACTTGATTATGGTAGTTTTGTGATTGTTGGGGGGAATTCAAAGCCCCATTAGTGAAGAATGGAAGGGGAGGTGGGGTTTGTAACTTAGTCATGGGTCCATATTGGTAATAAGACATGCCTGATATTGTATTAAACAAAGGAGTTGGATTAGGCATTTGATATCCTATGGGAGGGAGAACTCCTAAAGTTGTCGATTGTAAGCTTATCTATTGTTGCAATTTAATGGCTATATGATAAAATTTAGATAGAGAATTAATGTCAATGAAAACATATCTCCTCTGCAAAAATAGGCCAATCAAGGGATCTATGACCCTTAAATATGCCAGAATGGCAATATTTTCAGCAACCAAGTAGGGATCATGTAGCCTTCGGTACATTGTCTGGAATCTTGTGTTAAACAATGGTAATGGTTCATGGGGTTCTTTTCTTATGGTAGAAAATTGGTGATACAAAATGGTAGGGTTTGTGGAGACCCAAAATTGATTGTTAAAGGCATTTTCTAAGTCTGTCCAACTCAGAATAGACCCCTAGGGAAAATTCAAATACCAATTGTATGCCATGTCACCTAAAGAGTAGGGGAATAATCTACATACAACATCATGGTGGGCTACTTGAGCACGAGTAAATGCATCTTTAAATGCCTATATATGCTCTTCACCACTCCTTGATTCTCTGTGCATATATTTGGGACATAATCTCTCTGGATTCTTGGGTAGACCATGTATACCACTAGGGATAATCCCCAGTGGAGAGGGATTATTCACAAAGAAAGCCATGGGTGGTGGTGGAACTGGTTGAGCTAGTTGTGGAATAGGTGGATTTGGTGAAAACCTAGGTGGATTAAGTGGTGGTAACAATGGTGGAATCAAAACTCTACGATCTTGGGGTCTATACTTGATAGGGGTTTGGAGTTCAGGCAATTGTTCCAAATTATAAGAAGATCTAAGAACTCTTTCAAACCTTTATAGTGAGAATGACCTTATTCGAGCCAGTTTGTTCCTTAGGCCCTCCTTCTAGTGCTAGATTTGTTGATGGTAAAAATAGCACAACATTAAACAGAATATCTCTATCCCATTTCTCTTGAAAAAGAAAGATAACATACATAAATCTATCTTCCAAGGTCCTGTAGTTGGTTCTCAACTATGTTGATGTTACTCAATGGCCAATGCAACTATAATATTCAAGGGGACTATTGGTATAAAGGAATATAAACTACATTATATCAATTTTCCTACATTTGGGAGAGTATAAATAAATAGAAAAAGTTAGAACAGAGCCTTAGAACAGTAAAACATGAATTTAAACTTCTTCACATCTAGACATGTACCTTAACAACGAGTGTTTTCTTCAACTAACCAAAACCATAACATGATGCAATCCATAGCATAACCTACACCATTGCATTCATTCATAGTGATAATTCAACAATCACAACCATTTATCAAAGCTTTACTTCAAGATCAAAACACATCACCCACTCATTGCTAAAATCAAATCAATAGACACAAATGAATTCCATTCATAGATAGTTCAATGAAATAATCTTAGATCTAGTCTCCCCTATTGATTTGCATCAAATAGAAAAAATTTATGCATAGCATCGACTGACATATAGATGATTATAATTCATTAACATTATCATTGAGATCCAAGCTTGACAATAACATAAAACTGTATTAAAAGTGTAAAAGTATCTAAGTACAACAAAGTTTCTCAAAGTATCTTGCTTTTAAAACTTATAAAATCCTAAGCCTATCACAACATTATTTTCTATCTCATCAGGTGGCTAATCCTTGTTCAATCAGCTTACCTTTACAAAATGGAGCTCAAAATACATATAGGGAAGCCATGCACAAATTTCTCTCAATCAAAAACTAAGATCCACTAATCAAGGAACTAGAACTGCATAAAGTGGATGATCTTTAGTACAATTGTTAATGGCCATGTCATCCAAAATCTAATGCCCAAAGGAGGAAGGTAGAACTGTTGGATGAAATTTATAGTTAAGCTCATGTCATAACCCTACAAAATAGGAGAGAAAAGGAAGTTTTCCACCAAAAAAAAAATGTCCTGATGCCAGCTCATTCCTATGTTGCTTGATCAAGAAGGTATTCATCATAACTAGAGAATACTTGTTGAAGAATATCCATATCAGGTCCATCTACCCAAATCTCTTCAAATTTAATTCTTTTCAACTTTGTTGAGGCAAACTCTTGCATATCTTTTAACTTAATCAACTCCCTCCTAGCAGCTTTTACTTCATCTTTGATGTCCAGGAGTCTATCCAACAACAAGTCTTCACCATCATCTTCTTTCTGCAACACTTCCTCAAATCTGTTAGTCCATTTCTCGTTCAATTTATCAAGAGGAAGACCTTGTTTAACAAGGATATCTACATTGACCAAAATGGCAATCACTACCTCCAATTCATCAATTTGTTCATTCAAGTCCTTACTAGCTTCTTGCACTTTATTTTTATGCTCATAGATGAATTTGGATCTAAACCTAATTATCCTCAATGTTTTCTCAATGAAATATACATTATCCTAATCGAGGATTGATTGCTCTAGAGAGTTGGCTTAGGCACCTTGTTGATGTCCTTTAGCTTCTTGACATGCTCTCTATACTCTTCGTCTTGCTTCTCCAAGACTTCAACATGTTGATTCATCTCTTCCCACAACTCCAATGCACCTTCATGAACTTTAAAACCATCAAACAATAACTCACTAGCCTCTTGATTAAGTCGATCAATCCACCTATCAAGAATCCCTACCTTACTAAACTAATATTGAATTGAACTAAATTCCATGCATGTAAACATCAATCCCTAACTTCTAGGATCTTTACATGCATTACTGAAGTGTTATCTTTTACTCCAAACAATTAACTTAACTCAAGGTGATTTCCACCTTCCATGTGGGTGCCCCATGTGCTCCTATTTTGTAGGATCTCTTCATGGGCGTCCCCACATGTTCCTATCATTTAAAATTAATTACAAATGTCAATTTACATGTTCATTTCATTCGAATTTAATCTCTTTCTAATCATAATGTTCAGGGAACACTTTCCAAGGACTTAGGAGATACATGAAATAATGTTTAGGATTGCACTTAAATGACATCATATTCCCAACAATTCTTGTGGGACATGTAAATGTAACATCCCTTATTTCTAGTCCCTTTACAATTTTATGGTGTTTCAGTTCTATGATAGAATTAGATGTGCTTTTTTGAATTATGTTCCATAGAAAGTATTGGTTGAGCACATTTGAGTATAATGTGTGATAAAATGAAACAAATCTAATCATATTCTTTTAGTTTTCACATAGGTTTTAACACTTGAAGTAAATATTTCAATGCCTTCTAAATAGGAAGGAATTTTTTTATTTTCTAACTTCACAATTTGTAGTTTGCATAAAGGAAATTATACAACATTTCATAACTAAAATAACATAACTTAGCATAATATAAATGAATCACATCTTTTCAAATACAGTTTGCATATAGGATTTATAATAAAGTAATTAGTTTCATAAATTACAAATGAAAACATGGTCCAAATATCCTTAGCTAGACTAATTTTCTATTTCATGAGCCTCACCATGTTGTCTGCAAGAGGGAGAGCATCACCCAAGCTCTTTACCTCTAGCCACAAACAAGAAACCCCCCACACACCTTCCAACTGAAAGTGGCCCTACACTTTGACAAAGAGTATAGTATAGGAACATCTAGTATTACCATTTAAGTCTATTTTTGTGTCCTACTTAACCAATATGGTCATACAACTATAGGTTCATTCTAACTATGCATGAGACTAATTATTAAGAAAATTTAAAGCACAATGAACCGATATGTGCAAGAAGAGACAATTGCACTCACTTTGGCCAAAGTATTTGAAATATATTCAACTACTACTTACAAGTGGAGTCGTATGCTCACGCACCTCTAAATTGACTTAGAAACCTTATTTGACCTAAGGTTGACCTCATCCTTACTGTTTGATCAATTTTGTTAACTTTTCATACAATTTTTATTCTAAAAGTGATGTCTTCACTAAAGTCATAATTCAACTAGATTTGTTATCTATTCTTGACTTTGAACACCTATGTTACATTCATGCAATGTCTTGGGCCTTGGCGACTGCCACTTGTTCAAGTCCTTAGTAATAATTTTTAGAATATCTTCTCTCATAATCTATGCAAAAATAACTGAAACTCATGACCTACTTGTTGATGGTCAAAATAACACAACAACATTAAACAAAATATCTCTATCCTATTTCTCCTAAAAAAGAAAGATAACATAAAACAATCTATCTTCCAAGGTCCTGGTAGTTGGTTCTCAACTATGTTGATGTTATTGAATGGCCAATGGAACTATAATATTCAAGGGGCCTGCTAGTATAAAGGAATAAAAATTGCATTATATCAATTAACCTATGTTTGGAGGGGTATAAATAAATATAAAAACATAGAACAAAGCCTTAGAACAGAAAAACATGAAAATAAAACTCTTCACATCTAGACATGTACCTTAACAATGAGTGCTTTCTTCAACTAACCGAAACCATACCATGATGCAATCCATAGCATAACCTACACCATTGCATTCATTCATAGTGCTAATTCAACAATCACAACCATTTATCAAAGCTTTACTTGAAGATCATAACACATCACCCACTCCTTGCTAAAATAAGATCAATAGACACAAATAAATTCCATTCATAGACAATTCAATGAAATAATCTTAGATCTAGATTCCCCTATTGATTTGCATCAAATAGAAAACATTTATGCACAACATCCATTGGCATACACATTATAATTCATTAACATTATCATTGAGATCCAAACTTTACAATAACATGAAATTGTATTAAAAGTGTAAAAGTATCTAAGCACAACAAAGTTTCTCAAAGTATCTTGATTTTTAAAACTTATAAAATCCTAAGACTATCTAAACACTATATGCTATCTCATCAGGTGGATAATCCTTCCTCAATCAACCAACCTTTACAAAATGGAGCTCAAAATTACATATAGGGAAGCCATGCACAATTTTCTCTCAATCAAAAACTAAGATCCATTAATCAAGGAACCAAAACTACATGAAGTGGCTGATCTTTAGTTTAATGGCTAATGGCCCTATCATCCAAAATCTGACGCCCAAAGGAGGAAGGTAGAACTGTTGGATGAAATCTATAGTTAAGCTCATGTCATAACCCTACAAAATAGGAGAGAAAAGGATGTTGTCAACCAAGAAAAAATGTCCTATTGCCAACTCATTCCTACATTTCTTGATCAAGAAGGTATTCATCATAATTGGAGAATACTTGTTGAAGAATATCCATATCAGGTCCATCTACCCAATTATCTTCAAATTTAATTCTTTTCAACTCTGCTGAGGCAAAATCTTGCATATATTTTAACTTAATCAATTCCCTCCTAGCAAATTTTACTTCATCTCTGATGTCCATGAGTCTATCCAACAACAAGTCTTCACCATCATCTTATTTTTGTATCACTTCCTCAAATTTTTTACTCCATTTCTCCTTCAATTTATCAAGAGGAAGACCTTTAATAGTGATATCTACATTGACCAAAATAGCAATCACTTCCTCCAATTCATCAATCTGTTCATTCAAGTCCTTACTAGCTTCTTGAACTTCATTTTTATGCTCATAGATGAATTTGGATCTAAACCTAATTATGCTCAATATTTTCTCAATGAAATTTGAATTATCCTCATTGAGGATTGATTGCTCCAAGAGAGTTGGCTTGGGCACCTTGATGATATCCTTTAGCTTCTTGACATACTCTCTATACTCTTCATCTTGCTTTTGCAAGACTTCAACATGTTGATTCATCTCTTCCCACAACTCCAATGCACCTTCATGAACTTTAAAACCATCAAAAATTAACTCACAACCTCTTAATTAAGTCGATCAATCCACCTATTAGCCATCCCCACCTTACTCCTCATTTGCACAAAGTCATCAGCTTCTTTCTTGCTTAGTAAGATTGGGGTCTCTTGAGTAGCAACTTGTTGAGAAACTGGAGTGGAAAAATCCTTCAAAAATTTATGTAACTGATCCAATTGGGATTTAAGTTCATCCTTCTTCTGTTTATCTTTGATCATCCTAGATTTAGTAGAGGATGCCACAATGTCAATAAGGTTCATTTGTTGATTCCTTGTAGGTCTGCCCAAATTGACAGTGCCCAATTGGTAATCAGTTATGTTGATAACAATTTTACTCACAGTAAACAACTTGTATAGAATCTCCACTGACAAGACCATGAAAATCCTACCTTTCTTGAAAGATATGAAATAAAGACAACCTAAGAAAGAATTCTGCATTTACAGAACAAAGATTGACTTCCGTTTAATCCCAAGTCTCCATTAATTAGGTCATGATTGCACTAAATATAGCTCTCGGGTAATGATGTGATAATTTTGCTATTATTTTCAAAGGGGACTACGGTTATTTCCACCTTTATCAATAATTACTAACATTTTACGTAAACTTTATTTTTATCATCAAATGGCATCATGAAATTGAAAAATTTCATCATAATATTTCATGAATAAAATAAATTATTTTCTATCAATTAAGTAAATTTAGCATTAAGAATTCAACAATTTCATGGAAAATAAAATATTTTCAACAAAACTATTTCCATTCACTTTTATTTTCTTAGAAGATTTTTAAAAATATTAACATCTAATCTAAAGCAACACATAAACAAAACTTAAAAAATTAAAATTTCACCCTATTATTCTCCATGGATGCCCCAAAGAATTAATCAAAACAGAAAAACCACTTTATATTTCACTAGATTGCTTCACAAATATGTATAAAACAGTGTAAGATTTTAAAGAGAGGGTTTCATTTATGGACATCGAATAGGCTCTGTATGCACCCTTAAACGACATAGCATACAATCTTGTTCAACTAAACTTACAAAACCAGCTACAAAAGATACTTAGATAGGTAGCTATCCATAAAGCTCTGATATCAATTAATGTCTACATGCATACAAAGTTTTATGCCAGAATGGTTCATAAAATAGGAAAAGAGAACAAAACTTAAAATAAGTTTTTGCTCCTCCGACATCCACAAATTCTAAACTTAAAATAAAAATGTGGGAGGAGATGGCCTTTTATAGAAACAAGGCACTTTAAAGGTTCAACTTAAAAGTATCTTAGAGAAATCAAAAACAACAAATTAAAATGTGGAATGTGGCATATGCCAACTGTCATCAAGAACTTTCTAGAATAAGTCAAAGCTTTGACTTTATCCACAACAACACTTTTCTCCATACTTTAGCCCAAACACTTTACCTTCATTGAGACTACAAAATTTATTTTGAAATACCAAAATGAGAAACACCCACCAGGACTAGGACCAACCTACAAAATTAACAACAAATAAATTCTATTACATTTTTGGTATCTGGTATTCGGTTCTTTACGTGTTCACTTATGGTTCCCATTCTAGACTTCCTCCTTTCTTTGATTGGTACTCTTAGAAAGCTCTTAGTATTTGATGCATGTGTTCCTTTGAAATCCTTTGTATTGCTCTCCAAGTAAATTTTTACCTAATATATTCTTCAGTAACTTGAAGTATGGCATCATTCTTATGTGCCTTTTTTGCCTCATATTTGACTATAATATTTTTGCACTGTATTATTGCATTGATGGCTTCCCTTGTCAACAATTGAACTAGATCTTTGTTTATTCTTTCTATCCATTCTTTGAAAGCTTTAGCTTCCTTCCCATCTTGCCCTAATGTTTGGGGATCAAAACTTTGACGCAACAATACTTCAATAAATTCTTGATTTTCTCTTATCAGTTTTCTACACTCAATGGTGACCTTTTCAAATCCTTCAATACATTGTACTAACATGTCACCTTCCCATTTCAACTATTTCTTCCACTTTCCTGGCAATGAAATTTTAGATTTTGATATTATATTGTTTTGTATTAAATCTTGGACATCTGTTTGTATGAGAATTTCCATATTTTGCCTTTCGTCAATGACTTGCTCTTGGCGAAGTTTACATTCATCTTCAAATGTTTTCAATTTCTCTGAATGATGGTATGCTTCCTTATACATTTTTATTACACCTGCAATAAATTCATCTCCCTGCTTTATCCAATATTCAATCCATTCTTCAAATATATTCATTTTATGATGAACTGCAGCAATGGCATCTACCCACTCTTGTGACATCAACACTGGATGTTGGGGTAGTTCATCTTGTTCTCGACTAGATAAAGTCAGTGATTTGATAAAATGGTCCAATGTAGAAACTTGTTCTTTCAATTCTCTTTTCTTTTGTTTATATTTCTTTCCTCTAACAACAATAGCATTCAAATTCATTTTTATTTCTTCTAGTTCTTGCTACCAAGATGATTGTCCAAGATTAATACTTGTGATTTTATATTCCTTAGGTGTTATCTCATGTCTATCTTTGTCATTTGTTGGAGTGGCTATCTAGATAGTTTTATTTCCATCTGCATTCCTTTGTATGACATGCTTTGCTTTTTCTCTACACCTAGGTTTAGGAGTACTTACTTCTTGTATGAAATTACTGAGGTTTAGAGGTAATATTTCTACTTCCATTGGAGAAGCTAATTCCATGATTAACCAATCAGGTGTGTCATAATCTTGTTGTACCTCTATAACTCTTTCTTGTCTCTGTTTAATACTTGATTCAGGAATTTCATCTCTGTGACTTGCCATATTTTGTGAAATGCGCATTTCTTTATCAACTTCTGACATAGACTCGAGATTAATAGGATTTTGCGCTACCTCCTCTATTTGGAGACTTATATTTTCCTATCTATCTAGATTTTTTGATTCTTCTCTCTAAATTTTATCTTCTTCATTTACAGTTACACTGGGATTCTCTTCATTTTTAGTTCCATCTCCTGTGAACTATGTAGCTTCTTCTAAAGTTTCAGTTTCAATTTCAATTCTAGCATGGCCTTTACTTGTTTCATCAAAGAACTGTGAAGGTTCATTAAGATTTTGCACATTTTCAAAAGAAAATTGAGAATCAAGAGTGTCTTCAATAACTCTCTTATCAACAGGATTTTGAACTTCATTTCCCCTTGTTTCCATTTCAAGTATGCTAGAATTTCCTACCTCAGAGGCAAGCATCCCTTGAATAAATTCTTCTTCTTCAATATTTATGGGATTAGAGCTTGTATCTTCCATTTCTTATATCACTGAGTGTACTATGGGCTTGTCTTTGGATTTCTTTTCTTTTATTTTCTCCCTTATAGCATCCCATCTATCTACTTATTCCTTAATTCTAGCCTCATCTTCCTCAAAAATTTCCTCTAAAGCCACAGGAGTTCCACCTACACTTGTTTCATACTAGCCATATTAATAAAAGGGGGAGAAGTAAATAATGTTGCAACTCTCTGAGATGTAGATTTAGTTTGTGTACCAATATTCTCTATTATTCATGTTCCTTCATCAATAGTGATTCTAGTTCTGGGTTTGTGCCTAGAAGAAGATGCACCCTTAGGCATTGCTTTAGACTTGTCTTTACCCGTCTCTGTATCTTTATATTTTTCTGATAACTTTGTGGGAACTTCATGTCTTGTTTCTTTAGGGGTTCTCTCTTCAATTCTAACACCTGGAGTATCCTTGGTAATATTTCTTTTCTTCTTGATAGGCTCTCCACTTTCAAAAGCAGTTTCATCTCTTTGCTTTCTTCTTTTATCTTCTGAGTAGATGGGATCAATTCCTCTTTCTCTTAAACTTTTACAAAAATCATGAATCTAGTGTTGAGTGTACCTTATGACTAGCCTAGTAAATCATCAATTGATGGCATGTCTCCATAATCAACACCTAGGTCTGGAATGGGTTCATCATATATCTTGTCATTATTCTAAAACTGATTTAGCACCTGACCATCATCTTCCACCAATTGGCTTGGGATATAATAGAGTGTGAGCATTTGAGCAAAACCCTAGAGTCATTCTTTCATACATTTCCCTTTTGACCTTGTTAGATGGGGTTAGAAATCAAATAGCATAGACAAAAGTGACAGCCAACACTTCTAAGCTATTAAACCACATCCAAACAAGAGAAAACAAATAATGAAGAGAATAAAAAATACAAAACATAAAAGAAAACACTCCCCATTATGGTTGATTCTTTCTCTTGCTCTCCTTCTTCTTTTTATGCAACTTTGCCCTCAGATTTGTTGAAACACTTGTGCAAAACCTGCAAATGGTAGCAAGAAAGTTGGAGATAAATAGCTGTTAAAATCAAAATGGAGAAGGAAGGTTGCTTTTATAGACAACCATTGGAATGGACGGTTGAGATTAATCTTCTAGAAAGATTCCAAGATCAATGGATGAGAATGCATGAGTGAGATGTTATAAAATGGATGGTTGAGATTAAGTCTCAGAAAAGATGCCAAGATCAATGGATGAGAATTGACGCACCAAGAATATGCCATGCATGGGAAAGCTATGACGTTGACGGCTATGACGCCTGATAGCTATGACAGACATGCAAGGCATGCAGGCTATGACAGAAATGAATGTTATGACAGAGGATTATGACAGAGCATCTTTGACTAGGTGGAGGTGCATAAATAATTTATTTTAAATTATTTATTCAAAATGGAGGAAAATGACAAGTGGAATGGAAAATAAATAATTTATCCAAATTATTTATTTAGAGAAAATGAAAAGAGGAGGTGATAGCCAACACTTCTAAACTATTAAACCACATCCAAACAAGAGAAAACAAATAATGAAGAGAATCAAACATACAAAACATAAAAGAAAACACTCCCCATTATGGTTGATTCTTTCTCTTGCTCTCCTTCTTGTTATGCAACTTTGCCCTCAGATTTGTTGAAACACTTGTGCAAAACTTGCAAATGGTAGCAAGAAAGTTGGAGAAAAATAGTTGTTAAAATAAAAATGGAGAAGGAAGGTTGCTTTTATAGACAACCATTGGAATGGATGGTTGAGATTAATCTTCTAGAAAGATTCTAAGATCAATGGATGAGAATGCATGAGTGAGATGTTATAAAATGGATGGTTGAGATTAAGTCTCAGAAAAGATGCCAAGATCAATGGATGAGAATTGATGCACCAAGAATATGCCATGCATGGGAAAGCTATGACGTTGATGGCTATGACGCCTGATAGCTATGACAGACATGCAAGGCATGCAGGCTATGACATAAATGAATGTTATGACAGAGGATTATGACAGAGCATCTTTGACTAGGTGGAGGTGCATAAATAATTTATTTTAAATTATTTATTCAAAATGGAGGAAAATGACAAGTGGAATGGAAAATAAATAATTTATCCAAATTATTTATTTAGAGAAAATGAAAAGAGGAGCATTTAATTAAATTTATCAACTTAATTAAATGGAGAGATGAAAATTAGCCCTTAAATAATTAATTTAAATTAATTATTTAATAGAGGAGGTGGCATGAGATAATTAAATAATTTTAATAATTATTTAACTATTGAAGAAGAGGGAGAAATTAGTGACTCAATTAGTTTATTTAATTGATCAGGATAGAATAAAGATGAGAAGGTGAATTAATTAAATAATTAAAAACTATTTAATTAATAGAGGAATGTAGTCACACCTAATTGAATAATTAAATTTATTCAATTATCGAAGAACAATGACCAAGAAAAATGACGCTCGCGGACTTAGGACATTTTTTAGTGTCTACAGACCTCATGCTCATCTTTGCAGTTAAGCCAACAATCTTCTAAATGAGGTACATGAGCACGATAACCATATTTCCTTCAACATAATAGTACATTCTCTGAAGTGGAAATAATTTAAAATTGTAGGTTTTCAGTTCCTCCTCACATAAATCAATGACCTTGATTGCACTGCACTTATAATTCCCTATTGTAATAGGAAATTTGAAAGAGGCCTTCTTGTGAGCATGGCTATAAAGAGCCTAAGAGGGTTTTAACTATCTCACTAATTCCAATAAAATAATTTTATCTGTACGATACCTAGGCAACATGAATGGGTGTCCATCAAATCCCTCCACTCTAATATAGGAGTAAGTTGGGAACTATATGCACTAGCCTCCCATAGGCCAAATGACACTTTGTCCTTCCAGGGATAATCTCTTAGATTTATCACCTTCCATTGTTCTCACCAGTTTCATGGAAAACAAATCATTAAATTTTTTGTAATCACCTTTATACTCGTGAACAATGATTTAGGGTAAATGTGCATATATCAAACTATTGCCAACTTTTGTGCCCAAAATACCAATCTGCTCTAATCCTTGTTTGCTAGCTCTCATAGCACGAGAGTAAATAACATATGACGACATGTAGAAACATTTGGTTTTTGGGAATGTATTAATTTGTTCATGTAACCTGTAGCTTATGAATTTTCCCTAATGCAACTCTACATGACCTTCTATCATTTGAGATATTATAATGAACATCCAGGGTTTGAACTTGCTTGCATCACTTAAACCAGTTACTCTGCTCAACAAAGTTATTATGTCTGGCATTTCTTGGTTGAATGTAGACCTATGAATTATCTTGATCTGTGGTGCGATTGGCTATTGGCACCATTGGGTGCTCATAATTTCTCTATTGCCTTCTTTAGTGCTCTAATATGTCCTGGTCTTTGCTTTCAGGTCAACATTGAAAATATTTGTGTAGGAGGGGAGAACAAATGTACACATAATTCCATTTTGAGAAAATGTTGTATAAGTTCTTTCTTCCTTTTCAACAATCCTTTTGGCTGGATTATGATAGTTTATACATTAAATTACTAATTTTGGTGCTTCCATCATTGGTGAAAACCCTCCTATAGAAAGGAGCCCATTTGATACGACATTTTTAGTACATTGGGTAGCATTTTCTTGCAGCAACCTCGAATGAATTTCAATGTCAGAAGACCATCCCATGTGGGTATCTGTGACCACCACATTAATGGGTACTGCCTATGAATTGTAGTATTTGAATTTGTCTTCTGATCTTGGTATAGAAGTGCTCCTTTTCCATATAATGTGCTTTACGATTTTTTAAAATATTTGTCCATGTGTGCGAGTCAGGGTTAAATTTAACCAAACATTACATTTCATAAATTTTTCAATTCATTCTTTGATCAAATTTAACAACTCAAAGGAAAATTAATATCCCAATTTTAGAATGAGAAAATACCATTATCGAAGTTTTCCATCTTGAGAAACTCTTGTGAATAAATCAGTTTTTCAGAACATACCTAGTTCGGGTTAAAATGGTGATTCTTCATAATACAACTTCAAAACCCCTAGGTAGTCACAAATTTGTTTCTCAAAAATTTTACCTCTACTTGCATGCCAAAGTAGCTCCATGAATTCAATGTCTTTAGCAACTTTGCAATATGATGCGAAGTGGAGTGTTGTAAAAGCAATTGCATGCTTGAGGTGGTGCCAAGTACATAGGTAGTTCACCACATTCATTAATTACCTATTATTTCACATTAATTCCTAGAATAAAGGTGTAATCATTATGGATTATGGTTCAAATCATGAACACCTAGATTTTTGAGCTGGCTCACCATTTGAGAAGAAAGATGACGCAGTGACTATTCATGGCAGTTACATGTAACACTAGTTATATAGGGTATATTCCATTAAATACATGAGATTAATGATGATCACCGGAGTTACAACTTTTGATAATGTCTTTGAAAAAAAATTGCATAACACTGGGATCTAGGAAATACTTCCCGAGAAAAGAAAAAAACAACAGAACAAGAGAACAAAAACCAGAAACCGAAATTGAAAGATTACTTGATGACATTTCCAAGTAGACTTTTCAGTTTTTTATTTTCTACTTCAAAGAAAACAATAAGGCACCAGACTCTGATAAAAGAGAAAATTACCGAGTTTATACAATTCAATTAATAAAATACCGAGCAGAACTAGAGTTATTTAAAGACACAAACTCTTTCGACTCATGCAGGACTCTGAAATTCTAGTTCCCGGTAATAGAATAAACATAGGAAATACCAAAACATCAAAATACTAGGAGGAAAAAAGTGCATCATTAAAGAGGCCAAGTGAAATTGAGAAAACAACTAGCAATCGGCTAGGCATCAATTAAAACCATACTGAGGTGGACAAAAACAACAAAGAAAAAATAAGGGGTCCACATTTTTCCAAAGGAGAAAAATGGGGCGTGTTGTGAGACTACACAACAACTAGCAACCAACAAAACAAAACAAAACAATAGAAAGTCAATTCGAGATTTAACATCAATGTTTCAACTTTCCCTAGTATTCTAATTATAAATCATAGGATCTTTATTCTATTTCCAAATCTTACTCTGGTTAGCATGCATAGTTAAGTATTACTAAGGTCATGTGTTGCAATTGATTTATTTCCACTACAATAAACTTAGAAATATCAACTATTTGCATTAACCTACATAATATGACAATTCATTTTAAGCCAACCAAGGATAGAGCCTTGTTTCTAGTCAGGTGTCCATAGCCCTAACAAGGTTATCACTATAATTCCCCCAAACATAGCTCTACTACCGGTCAGGAACCCATAGCCCTGATAGAGTTATTTGGATAGCCTAAAGAGTTGATATCACTTTGTTTTTTTTGAATATTACAATGATAGCTCATTTTTTACTTTTTATATTGCAATAGTAGTTCATCTATCAACTTGCAAGCATTGAAGCATCACTATTAGGTTGGGAATTACACTGGTAGCAAAGGTAGTCTTTTGATTTTTCAATTAATGCAAACGACTATTATCCCAAATTTTACTAGAATGATTTAAATGTGTTATTTTGTAGCTCAACTTCAACTGAATAATTCTTGCTAACTAGAGTACATAAAATTGAACAATTCCTGAACAATTTATAAATGGAAAACTAATTCCAGTCATAATAGAGATTAAAGTTATGTAGTTGAAGTTCTATTGACTTGTAAACCTTTAAAAGTTGCTAATCAATGTAAAGTCCAATGATGCAATAGCTGAAAAAAAAAGAAAAGAAGCAAACAAAAGTAACACCAAAAAAAACTATTTACAAAAAAAAAAAACTATTTACTCATGACTGAAAATAATGCTTTAGGAACTACCCATTCACAAGTAATGGGATAACTTCGCTAGTGAAGGACTTTAATCTATAAGTGTTATCACCCAAAATTTCAGAAATTTGGTATGGGCCTATCCATGATCTGTTAAACTTACCATGTTCATTTTTACGTTCATGGGCTTTATTCCAATATAGGACCAAATTGGATATTTTGAAAGTCTTTAACTTGACACGTTTATCAAACCATGTTTTCACTATGGATTGATGTTTAAAAAAATGATCTATGGCTCACATTCGTTTCTCATCTAAATGCATCAATTGCAACAATCGAGCTTTAGTCTGATCATCTAATCCAATATATTCTTATGCAAACTACCAAGTAAGGATTTTTAAATTTATTGGGAGTATAGGATCTACCCCATAAACCAAATGATAAGGAGAATTCCCTAATGTAGCTTTCATTCTAGTACAATCTACCCATAGGGAAAACCTTAACAAAGAATGCCATTCCTTAGGCTTCTTTTTAATCAATTTTTTAATTATATCCAACAAATTCTTATTTGATGATTCAACTAATCCATTTCCTTGTGGATAATAATTAGGAATTTTTTTTAATGTTATGCCATATTCAAATGCCCAATTAGAAAACTTTAATGAAGCAAAGACAAGGCCATTATCACATACCAATGCATACGACGTTCCAAACCTGGTGATAATATTTTCCAAAAATTTGATGACTACGTCAGTAGTGCATTGTTTGTTTGGGTACGCCTCTATCCATCAAGTACAATAATCTATAGTGGTCAAGATGAATCTATGTCTAGCTAAGGATGGAGGATTAATATTTCCAATAAAGTCTAATCCCCATTGTAAAAAGGGATGCATCTCCATCACCGACTGTAGTGGTTGAGTATTGAATCTTCCTTTATCTGACACTATCTGACATGTATGACAGTGTTTAACATGTTCATAAGTATCTTTAAAAATCTTGGGCTAGTAGTAGCCTGCTCTTAAAATAAGGTGTGCAATAGCCAAAGGTGCTTGATGAGTTGTTCTAAATCTCTCATGTAGTTCCTGCAACACTTTATCAACTTTTGTTCTATTTAAACATCTTAAATAGATTCCTTCATGATTTCTTTTAAATAGAACCCCTCACTTAATCATATAATTCTGTGATTTCATCTTGGGGGCTCTTCTTTTATTTCTTTGCATATGATCAGGACAAGTATGGCTGACCAAATAATGCCAAATGTTTGAATACTAGTCTTCTTGGTCCTTTTCATCCAACATGTATTGTTGACTCAAAATTTTGGGATCTATTTCTGCAATAGATTTAACCAAGGATTGTCCTCGAACCAACCTCATAGATATGATGTCTAAATCATATTCTTGTAATATAGTAACCCATTTAGCTCTCTTTTCTTTGAGCTCACTTTGTGCCAACAACATCTTTATAGTAGAATCTGGGACAATAGCCTTAACTATACTCCTTAGGATGTAATGTCTAAAATTATGTATGACTTTGAACAAAGTGAAGGCTTTTTTTTCAACATCTGTATATCTCAATTTTGCTTCCTTGAATAGAGCGCTCATAAAAGAAATTGGTTTTTCTTCTTTATTTTCACCTTTTTGTGTTAATACTGCAACACAAGTATGAACAAAAGCGAATGAGTAAATATAAAAAGGTTTATATTATGTGATTGTAGTATTTATAGTATCGAAGGTGATATTAGCTTCATTTTTCCACTCTATTTTGGCATCTTTCTTTAACATATCCTTGAGTGGCTTCACTATTTCGGAAAATCCTGTAATGAATTTATGAACAAAGTTGATCTTACCGACATATGACTTCAATTCTTTTCTACTCCCTAGGGGCTGTAATTTGAGTAGTTCATTCATTCTGTCTGGGTCGATTGAAATACCATGTTTAGAAATGATATGTCCCAATAAATTTCCTTTAGTCACCCCAAAAATACATTTTTTATGATTTAGGGAAACTCTGTAAGTTTCACACTTTTGTAATATCACTCTAAGATCTTGGACATTATCTCTTCTATCTTTAGAAAATACTATAAGGTCATCCATGTAAATGATGATGCATTTTCCTATCAATTCTTGAAAAGCATAGTCCATTGCTCTTTGGAATGTAGCCCCAGTGCTTATTAATACAAACAACATCCTTTTGTAAGCTAAAGTTCCCCACTTAGTGGTGAAAGTTGTTTTCATCCAATTCTCCTTTGCTACCATTACTTGATTGTATCTCGAAAATCCATCCAAAAAGAACATCATTTGTGAATCGTTAACTATCTATAACACTGCTCCGAGTGAAGGTAGTGAATAATTGTCTTTTTCAGACGCTCTATTAAGATTCCAAAATTCTACACACAATCAGATGTCTCCATTATTTTTCCTAACAGGGACTAAATTTTCCAACCAAGTAGAATGTTTGATTGGAAAAATTATCTTGGCTGACAACAATGTTTGAACTTCCTTTTGAATTAAAGGCTCTAAAAGTGCATTCACTGGACGTTGTTTCTATCGGAAAATTTTTGCATCAGGCTTCAATGGTATAGTATGTGTGATGATAGAAGTGTCATATGTCTTCAAATCTTCATATGTCCATGCTATGATTTTCCAATAATCTTTAAGTGCCTAAGCAATATTTCTTTTCTCTTCTTCAGTACAAGCCTTCCCTATAAGTACATTCTTAGGATCTCCTTTAGTATTCAAATTATATAATTTAGATAATCCTCCTTCACTTTGAGGTAAATATTTTTGTCTAATTATCCGATCAATATCGAAAAAATCATTCTAACTCAATTATTCCTTTCAGAATGTTATTATCTTTGACTTGAGTCAATTCTTCATCTTGAATTTCACCATCAGGACAATCTATTTCTTCAATAATTTGTGCTTCAAAAATACCAAAATTAGTAATGAATTCTAGTATGTGCTTGTCATCTTCAAACACTTGTAGGTTAGTAACATTATTAGGAATTGAAGGTAATTGTACCAATTCAACTGTGAATCTTTTCAAATATGAAGTTTCTAAAGAATCTAGAATACTAGCAGTAGTCGCCAGAGCATCAACTCTGATTAAATCTTCTTGGGATGTGAGTAATATTAAATGCATCGAAATCTTCAATTAGATCCCACAATTTGTGTTGGTAATTAGATAATCTTTTGTAATGGAAGACATATTGCTTTCAGACTTGTTTAACTACCAATTCTGAATCACCAAACACCTTGAGGATTTTAACCTTTTTCTTGATTGCCAGGATCAAGCCATGTATAAGAGCTTCATATTCTGCCACATTGTTAGTACATTGAAATTGCACTCAATATGCAGCAAGAAAGGACTTACCTTGTGGGTTGATAAGTTTCACTCCAATTCCAATTCCTTGTTTCGATTTTGATCCATCAAATTTAAGAATCCAAGCTTGATCATCTGTAATCAATATTTTACCATTCTTCGACGCCATTGTATAAATATTTTCATTATGTATATTTTGATCTTTTTTCTTATGTGCTTCAAGTTTAATCCTTGTGGCATCGTCATTTCGTGGAAAAAATAAGCTCTCAATTATGCGGATTATCTTGAGACACATCATACAGTTGTTCTGTGAATGTGTAACATTGTGCAATCGGCTCTAGTCCTGCAATAATAAACTTTTTAGTGATTTTTTTTTATCATTCTCTTGAGCTTTTGCAATAATAATATTTTGAAATTTATCATAAGGATCATTCTTCTACTCAGAGGAGTAGAGTATATGATTCAATTAGGACATCTATTCCAAGAATTAACTCATTATATTTCTCAGCATCACAAGTGAAAACTTCAATTTTAACTCTTGAATTGTGTAATTTATAAACTCTTGGTTCTACATCAATATATAGAACTTCATTTTTCTGATTATATGTCATCATGTATTTAATATGAGGTTCTCTTTCAATCCTAATTTTATTAGGAACTCCTTTCCATGGTAACCACATGTGTGAGAAGGCAGTGGACATGTATCCATTTAACGTTTTAGACCATTCTCTACTCAAGAGCATACAATAGGTATCTGGTATCTATACAACTTGAATGTCAATATAATATTGGATTCTAGGGTCAGAAGCCAATTGCATTTGGATATTAGTCAACTCTCCTATCACATTTACCTTTGTCTTGTCAATTTGAGTTACCTTCTTGAGAATCTACACTTGAACACCCAAAAGGTGCAAAACATTAACCCAACAACTCTTAATATCACTCTTTAGAAAAGATGAAATATTCTCTGAATTTTTTGAGGTACAACTCCCTCACATGATTTTAAATGAATCGAAAGAACAAGAAAGATAAAATATCATATATAATTTTAACCAAAAAGTAAAAAAGGTATACCCAATATCAGAAAAATTTCAAATATCAAGTGTGTGATTTGGCGAATAAGAAGTATTAGCACAAAGACTAATTAATTATTAGAAACAAAACATATGCTTAATACGATATGAGAAATGACATTGATTATAAGAACTACATTACTCATACCAAGATAAGACATGCATAAGATATTCTTAAACACAAAGGTCTAAGAAATCAGATTAACTCCACCAAATTGCACATAGAAAAAATAGTAATTTCATTCATCAATATTACTAAGCAAACATGCAAAGAAAAATGTCTAGAGAGTGCATATGAAGATATATACATTCTTAAATAAGTGGATCAATCCACCTCTTCAAGTCCATTTCCAATTAAACAAAATACATGTCATAAAATAAATAAAGAGGATTCATGCCATTACGACAATGCCATTTCATTTTCAGCTTCTTGGATCACCAAGGGTTTCTTCCACCATGCTTGGAAAGCCTTGAGGATGTGCATCATGTCCTTATGTTGGGGAATGGTTACATTTTTCATCCTTACCTTCCATCTCAAATCAAGATCTTTAGCCATTTCCGTGTGATGCTCGCAATCCTTCATAAGATCCATTTCCTCTAACAATACCAGGTGTAATTCACTTAGTTTTTGTAAGTGTTCAACATTGTTGATGTATTTTTTATGCACTTCTCAACATAGGTAATGCATAAGAGCATCACCTCTCTTGAAATATAATCTTCCACAATCAAATTGCAGAACACTATCCCAAGGCCTCTTATGTCAGGTCTTGACAATGCTTGGAATATTTCAGTTGTTTCATGTGATTTGCTAGAATCACAAGGTAGACTTACGGATGAGTTACAAATCCTGGAAAGTTGGATTTGCAAATGGAGTTCGTAAGGTGAAAAAATTGTTGTTCAGTTGCTACAAGTTCAAACAACAGTCTAGAACTCTTATTTATCATTAGATGTGGCTTTACAATGTGCAAGGAACCTTAGCATAGGCTACTTATTAAGAAAAAGGAAAAGGGGCTGTGAAGAGAGGAAGTTCTTAGATCTAAAACTATGAATAAATAGTGATCATGGAGGCTGCTACAATAGACAAACTCCCTAAACTAGATTTTTTCTTGGCCAAGAGGAACCTACAATTACACAAAACTAGTCCAATCTTCTAAGGATTACAGATCTTTAGATTGCACATGCACATCATGAACATGAAATTGAACTAAGTTACAGCATTGAAATAAAGAAGCCTAGACTAAATTTACATAGCTATTTGTCATGAACAAGTGCTAAAAGTATGGGCTAAAAGTTCATCAAATACCATAATAGCAAACACCATCATCACTCCCACTCAAACTACTAACAACTAAAACTAATAGGGAAGTAAAACCATGCACACATAATGAGAAAACTCAAAAGGAACACCCATTGATCATGTAATGTTGCTTTCTATTGTTGCAGAATGTTTTTACATAAGCTCTCCAACCATTTACAAATCAAGCAGGGACCCCTATTTATAGTTTTCTAAAGCCCAAATTAATGGCTAGGATTGCATTACATTGTGTGGATCATATTTGATTTCACTAGGGTTTCACCTACCCCTCATTATATAGTAATTAAAAATGCATTCCTTGTCTTTTCTCTATTTTGTCAGGTAGTGGCTAGTCACTGTAGCAATTTTGTCTTCTAGTTGATTTCCCTTTTGTTGTAGCTGAAACTATTCAAAAGCTACCTTTTACTTGAGCTGTTTGATGCATCCCTTAATCAATCAAGTACACCTTGTTTGCAAATTTGCATCATTGTTAAATAGATCAGATGATCTGATGAGATAGCTCCTAACAGACCGTGATCGTTTGTTTGCAGGGAAGAAATAGGCACTCCCTCCCACCACCTTTAATGCCATCCTTTGTAATTTTGTCACTAGCTTTCTTGAGATAGGCATGTTTCTAATGCTAGCTCTATTGATGGGTTCTACAAGGAAAGATTTGTATAATATGAATGGTGATAGGAGCGATGTTCTTTTTCCTTGTTCAAATTTCTTAATGGGCTTCCCTCATGAACCCATGGTAGGTTTCTTGAATCTTGCATACATGAAGTGTCATAAATGCTTTCATACAAAATAAGGAAAACATTAGTCAAATCCTACAAACTCCTTGTCAGATCCATCCATGCATCATCAAAAGATCATAATATTCATATTTGGAGCTCATTTGGACTAGAAACATAAATGTAGGTTTAGGGGTGCAGGTGCCACACTGCAGACAACAAACAGTAGATGGATGGTGGGTGTAGACATCTAATTTGACCACTTCCATATGATCAAAGACGTCTCCTTATTCATCCAGTTGCTTATCCCCTCTGTTAATATTAATTAAATCATTTGTTTAATTAATACCTTGCATCTTACATAGGGTTCATAAAGTATTTAATTTAATAAATACTTTACCCCTCTTTCTCCTCTAAATTAAATAAATACACCATTTTATTTAATTTAGTCATGTTACCTTTTGGAATTTAAACTTCATTTTTTGATTCCTCTTTTTCTCTCTCATTGTCACATCCTCCAACTTTTGAAAGTTGGTCTCTAATCCATCTTAATTCCTTCATCTTCTTCTAATTAACTATGGCTAGCATATGCACACCCCTAATCATCATTAGGGTCACATCCTCCATAATCTCCCACTTGCTTCTAATAAGTCATTAGTCCATCTAATTAAGTACTTGCACAACCTTAATTATATGGTTAGTTCAACCTAATCCTCTTCCCATTTATGGCATGTGTCCTTAAGTCAACCTTATTAAAGGCTTTCTCCTTTTGGGCAAGGCACTCCACTTCCCCATGTGAATTTTTAATTCACCTTTTAATCCCCCAATGGACTCAAAAAGAATTTTTCATTCCTTCACTTCTTCCCACATGTCCTCTCTTCATTCTTTATTCTTTCCCATCTCCCCATGAGGATAGTTGAGGAATTTTTAATTCCTCACATGTCCTCTCACCGACATAGGGACAAGGATCTCCTTTATGAGGAGATCTTGTCCAATCCCAAGGTACTTTGTACCCCCTCCATGTCATGTACTATCCTTCCACCTCATGTCCATTTCACCTTTTAGGGCTATATCACATGCCACATGTCAAGATGTGAGGGCTTGTGAATTCTCAACTCACCTTAGCCCTACATCTTGGTCATTGGTGGCTCAATCTTGGCCATCCATCTCTTCTAGGAATTCTCAAAATTCTTATAAATACCCTCTCTTTTCTCTCATTTTAGGGGAGATCATTTTGCTAGCGAAACTCTTGTAATTTTATTTCTCAATCTACACTTAGCCATTTTCATGCTTTCATCCATTTCCATCCATCCTCACATCATCATTTAGTTTGCATATCTTGCCATCAAAGGAGCATACACATCAAAAATTGAAGGGCCAACCAAAGGATCAATTTGACATAAAGTATAAAGTTCCATTTGTTGTTCTTACTTTATGTTGATTCCAACTTAGGCTAATCTTGAGGTGTAGGTTGTTTTGGTGTTTATTTGCACTCTTTAGTTTGTTGCTCATTTTCTAACACATATATTCGACCTATCACATTTTTGGCATGCCCAGTGGGACCCACAAATGGGTCTTTTTCTTTCACGTTTGCTATTTTTGGCATTTTTGCAAGGTTCAGGTTACAGAGTGGCAGACTTGACCTCTCTGGTGGCAGACCTGACCTCCCGGTGGCGGACTTGACCTCTCCGGTGGTGGACTTGACCTTTGGTGGCAGACTTGACCTCTCTGGTGGTGGACCTAACCTCTTTGTTGACAGCACTGACCTCCGGTGGTGGACCTGACCTCTCGCGTGGTGGACCTGACCTCTCCGGTGGCAGACCTAACCTCTTTGGTGGTAGACCTGACCTCTCCGGTGGCAGACTTGACCTCTCTGGTGGTGGACCTGACCTCCCGAATGTGAAATTTCAAGTTTTTACCAATTGTTCTTTGGTAAATTAGGCACATAGTTTAATTAAAGGGGTCAACAAACCTTGTTTGGCATGCTTGTGGAAGGCTATTTGACGTATCCAATCCCCTTGTGCCATTTGGTGATCCTGGGTGATGAGAAATCGTAGCTTTCCAAGTCCTTTGAGTCACCCTATTTTCATTTTCTTAGTGGGACTTGCTTGGGGATTTCATCACCCCAAGGGACGATTCCAACCACGCGCACCGGCGGGGTATATAAAGGGGGGAGAGCAAAAGCTGTACCTCAATCCAACCATGTTGTAATTGGCAAAGCGTCGGGATGATGTGAAGAGTTGCTCTGAGCCTTTAGTATCTCGCTAAGGTTCCCGACTAATGCTTGTAACGGGTTGGTGTTCATGGTTTGGGCCTCACATACCGGGTGTATATCGAGGACTCCTTAGCAACCATGTTCATCCTAGAGTAGAAGACTTTGTTGGCCATACCTGTTTCTACTAATCTTAGGATTGTGCTGTCTAAATTGTCTTTCTCGTGCAAAACCAGTCATTTTTAGTTTAGCCAAATCTTTTTGTGAATGTTTTCTATATTTTGGGTCCTTTGCCTTACTCGTCCATCAAAAAATCAAGCTTAGAACTTATCCTCTGGTGGACCTGACCCCATCCTTTGGTGGACCTGACCTCATGTTGTGGCAGACTTGACCTTATGTTGTGGCAGACCTAACCACATGCTGTGGCAGACCTCACCTTATGCTATGGCAGACCTGACCACATGATGTGGCAGACTTGACCTTATGCTGTGGTGGACCTGACCTTTGGCCAGCATATATTATCATTTGGTATCCCTTGTTTCTCCGTTTTCAACATCAATACGACCATTCAACATCCTAAACGAACATTTGAACATCTATTCCAGTTGTTCATCCCCTCATTCTGAGAGTCATTCATTCCAAGCACTCTTTTACTTGTTCCAAGTTCCCGTTCCTTTGTTCTGAGAGTCATTCATTTGTCCTGAGATGCTCCCCATCCGTCCTGAATCCGCTTTCATCTCTGATCTCTGCTATTCCATATAAGCCCCGTTGGAGTAGTCATCCGAGTTGACCTAGGTGTTCATCCCTAATCATAATCATCATAACTGACTTAGGATTACAATCCATCTTAAGTCGGTCATCCTTCTCAACCCAATCAATCCACTTCTATCTCAAGTTAGATTCAGTGTCATTATCAGACATCTACCCATCAATCAACACCTAGTGTTACCAAGGATCCTTCTTAAACTCGGTTGTGGATTTTGGTCTTCATCATATTTATCATCAAATCAATCCTAATCATCAGATTGATCCAACCCCCACATCATCAAATCCATCTAAATCAAAATCCAAAATCTAGATTAATCTAGTGTCTACCAATCAATCCAATTCGATTTCATCAAATCAATCCACGTCGGTCTGACTGATCATCATCAGCTAATCTCCCATCAAATCAAATCAATCTTTCATCATCGAGGTCTTTCTAATATCTTGATCCATCTCATCATCTTGCATGCCCATTCAGACTCGATCATAGGCAAAGAAAATGGCCGACCAACAAGCCCAGAATGCCCAATCAAACAACCCTCAAGATCCCAACAACACAATGAATGTCTTATCAGATCCTAACTATGGTGCTAACATCCCTCATGATCCCCACAATGGTACCTCATCACAATCCAATGTGGATGGTCAAAACATGTCACCACTTGGGGAGGAAAACATGGCTAATCAACTTGAGCTCACATTCGAGGAACACTTCAGTAACACTATTAATGCACAAATGATAGAATGCCTTCTTGAAAAACATGGCAAGGAAATATTGGCTCACTTGATTGACAAAGGTGTCAAGCTACCGTCAGGTGTTGACTTATCCAAGTATGGCACCTCCACATCTAATGTACCCCAAAGTTCACATGACATCCCAAGTAGCTCATACATCCCCAATGTTCCTTCCGTAGAAGGTTGGCATCAACCTGAATTCGGTAACGCTGTCCTATATCCCATTGGAAATCCCACACATCCCACCATCTTGGTCATAGGGACACCCCAAACCACTGATCCCAATGATCATTTTGCCTTTGGCATGCCACAGAATGTCCCACAACTACAACCACCAATGCTACCGGCACCACCCCCCTCAAATCTGCCTCTTGTCAACACTGGCGGTAGCCCTTTTGCTACCTTGCCTCCACCTCTTGGGGCTACAAATCCTCCACCATCGTCATTCATACCCCAACAACCTCCCCAATCCAACATCCCTCCATAAAATACATCTCAATCCTATGCTCCCACTAGTGCTCAACAACCCCCCTCGCAAAACATCTCAACCGCACCTCAACCTCAACAACAACCACTGGTCAATCCTTTATTTTCAACACAACCACCACCGCATCAATCATAAGGAAATCGACCTCAGCCTTCATCCCCAACTATATCTCCATTCCTTGCATCCATCTTACGCCCGCAAGCGCAACCACCACATAACATCCCATCTCACCCAACACAGCCGCCAACAATGCACCAACAACCACCCCATCATTACAATTATTATAACCAGCAACAATATCAACAACAACCATCTTATGTGGCCTCGCAATAGTCACATCAACACCCCCAATATCCACAAACCAATCAACAACACCTTCTCCATACTTCCCAACAGTACGCCACCCATAACTACCCAACCAATCCATATCCCACCTCGCAACAACAACCTTTTTATCAACAAGGTTCCTTGGCACATCAACAGGGGATACTGCCTCCTCATTATCCATACACCCATGTCCAAGCATCATCTCAGAATCCACAATCGTCCTACCATCAATACCCATCCAACACACCGGCCAGTGCAAACATACTAGAAATCAAAGCCGCTCTAAGAGATCTTCAGGCAGGGATTGGCAAACAATCATTCAAGTTTGAGGATATATGCCCATATTCGTTTGATCCCTCCATCTCATTGATTCCCTTCCCAAAAAGTTTTGAGACACCAAAGTTTGACAAATATAAGGGGAACAAAGATCCCAAGGCCCACTTGTAGGAGTTTTACTCCCAGTGTCAAGAAGTTATCCACAATGACAACTATCTCTTGCGCCTGATCCCGTGAAGTCTGGCGAGCAACACCCTAGGGTGGTTCATGACCCTCGAAAAAGGATCCATAAAATATTTTGCAAACCTGTTAGAAAAGTTTGTCTCCTACTTCTCCTTCAATTTGGAGAAAGACACTGATACCTTGGATCTCCTCAAAGAGAAACAATGTGAAGGGGAAACCTTTACTAACTACCTCCAAAGGTGGCGTGAACTAGCAAGCTGAATGAAAACCCTTTCGAAAGAAAAGGACATGGTCACCCTCTTCGTGGAGAACTCTCATCCCGACATGGATCATAACTTTAGATTACATTGTGTCACCACTTTCACGGAGGTAGTAGAGAAGGGACCCATCCTTGAGCGTGCCCTTGTTGCCAAGGGGCACATCAAAATATATAATCAAGATAAGGAAAGGTCATTCAATGACAAGCCACGTTTTTGGAACAAGAACAAAAACATGCAGTAAATGATGGTGTTACTGATACTAAACATGTCCACATGGCCAACACATCCCAGAGACAACAACAATCCATGCCTAACGCCATATCTGTACCACAAGGAGCACCCCATCCTCCCCAACAGTCCAATCAGAATAACCAAGGGAACACTAAACACCAGTATGCTCAATTAGGAGAACCTCTGATCATCATCTTCAATAAGCTATTATAGATCAACTATCCAATCATGTACCCTATCACCAAGCCACTCGACGAATCCAAACCTTAGCCCACATGGTTTAGGGAAAATGAATATTGCGAGTTCCATAGGATCAAAGGACACTGTTTGAATAAGTGTCAGGGTCTGAAAAACTACGTCCAAGATCTCATAGATTGAGGTGATATCAAGGTTGACCCTAGTAAAGCTTCGTCATCCAATGCTCAATTACAGATATATCAAAATGCCTTTCCAAACCATAATCAAGGCCCGAGCACCTCCAACAGTAATCCTCAAAACAATAGCACAAATAACGTGAGCTATAAGAATGTACCCCTCAATTACGAGGGTATTATTCATTACATTGAGCAAGTAGAACCTCATGTATCCATGATACATGTCAAAGCCAAAGACCCTTAGTGTTATATTACTACACGACGAGCCCGCATCACTGTCCCTACGGCCCCCGCACTCACCCAATCAACTCTTGTAAGCTCTCAGTACAACATCCTTGATCACTTAGGAAAGAACCCTGCACATATCTCCATTTTGGATTTACTTAAGTCTTCCCCTATGCATCAAGAAATCCTCAACAGAGCCCTACAAGACACCCATGTACGTAATGACATTGATCCTACACAATTACAAGCTTTGGTGGGACACCTAGCTTTATTCCATCAACTGCACTTCAGCCAAAACAATATGCCAAACATTGATGTCAACCATAATCACCCCTTACACATTGAAGTTGTGGTTGCTCGTCATAAAATAGAAAGAGTCTTGGTAGATAATGGCTCTGCCCTCAACTTGTGTACTCTAAAATTCATAAAATAGGTGGGGTATACCCAAGTGGATTTAAGTAATCAGATCATCATGATCAAGGACTATGATAATGTAGAAAGGAATTCAGAAGGGATTATCAATCTTCCTGTCCAAGTGGGACCTATGGTTCAGTACATTACCTGTCATGTCCTTGATCTGAACTTTCTATATAATCTCCTCCTTGGCCGTCTATGGCTCCATGCTATACAAGCCATCCCCTCCACATACCACCAGTGCCTAAAACTCCCTATCAACGGATAAGAAGTCACCATCTATGTTGATCCCCAACCATTTGAATATTGCCGCACTTTAGAAACGTCATTTCCCCATTTACATTATTGTCCTGGGGTTGAAATGGGGACATCCCAGTCATCATCCGCTAATCTTCCCTCCATCGTGATAACCCCTCCATCTTCCACCACTGATCCTATAGTCACCAAAGTCTAGATCATTGAGAAAGGGTGTGGCAAATATGAAATGCATACTGCTCTTAATGTAGCAACCATGCCACCGTCACCGCACGAGTATGGTCAACCTTCGCATGCTACCCCAAAGGAAGACAAGACTGTCACCTTCAGTGGTAAAAACATCCCTACCACTACTTTCAAGTCCCCATGTGTCAAGATAGATGCACCAGAAGAGGACATAAGACAATGGGTCTACCGAGAAGAGCCCGAACCAGAATCTCCTCTAAAAGAATATTTTCAGGAAAAGTACCCCTAGCCAACAAAGTTCATGGAAAAACATAACTATCAAGGTAGGGGCCTAGGTAAAGGAGAGCAAGGGCGGTTGCAACCCATTGATATGTCATAGCTACCAAAAAACATAGGCATTGGGTATGACAGAAAGCAGAAAGGCCTCGAAACATCATCTAATACTTCCAATAGTGTTGCCGTGGACAATGGCTCATTGGAAGACATACCCGAGGAGGAATCCATCATACATGCATACGATGACATCGATCACACTGACCTATCATCCATGTTCAAATGCCTATCCATTGGCACTATTAGCATATCCCTTTGTCACCCTGAGCTTATTGATTGGGACCTATGTAATAGCACACCTGTCAGTATGTCTGCGGATACATATGTCAAACTTATGGGATTGGGGGAGGATGAACACTCCAGTCACAAAAATAAGAATAAGAAAAGAAAAAAGGCAGTCATTTAGTGAAAACCTCCCTGAGGCACTTCCTGACCTTGAAAAAGTAAAAATAAAGGACGCATCTGATGGCAAAAACCTTGAAGAGGCACTGGAAGATGGAGATGTTCATCTTCCCCTTATGGGAACTCAGTTATCTGCCCGATCATCTATTCTAGTCGAAGAGACTCAAGAAGTTAATGTGGGAACTACTGAAAGTCCTAAAATCACCTATGTAGCTAAGTCACTCTCAAAGAAAGAGTATCTGGTCATCGTGTAGCTACTCCAAGAGGGAATCATTAACTTTGCTTGGTCATACTTAGACATGCCAGGCTTAGACCCCGCCTTAGTGGTTCATCACTTAAACATTCACCCAGACGCCAAGCCTTTCAAACAAAAGCTCCGCAAGATGCATCCGCAAGTCACATTATTAGTCAAGAAGGAATTGGAGAAGTTACTAGAGGCGGGTTTTATCAGACTAATTGACTACTTTGAGTGGATCTCCAATATAGTACCAGTTGCCAAACCAAATGGAGATATTCGAGTCTGCATAGACTTCAGGGATCTTAACAAAGCCTGCTCAAAAGATGACTTCCCTCTCAATAACATTGACATGTTGGTCGACCTAATAGCAGGACATGAGATGTTATCCCTTATGGATGGCTTCTCTGGTTATAATCAGATTCAAATCGCACTTGAGGACCAACACAAGACCGCCTTCACAACACCTTGGGGCACTTTCTGTTACAATGTTATGCCCTTTGGTCTCAAAAATGTGGGGGCAACATATTATAGGGCAATGATAGTCATCTTTCATGACCTCATACATATCATCATGGAGGCTTATGTTGACGACCTATTAGGGAAATCTAGAACATGAGCAGAACATCCTGCAATCATGAAAAAGATATTTGAGCGGTTAGAGCATTACAAGTTGTGGCTAAATCCAAAAAAGTGTGTCTTTGGGGTCACGTCAGGAAAGTTGTTGGGTTTCATAGTCTCTCGGAGGGGCATTGAGGTTGATCCTGCCAAGGTAAAGGATATCCTGGACATGCCACCTCCGTGCAATCTAAAAAAATTAAGAAACCTCCAAGGGAAGATGCAGTCCATCCATTGATTCATAGCCCAGCTAGCAGATAAGTGTCAGGCATTCACTCACCTTCTGAAGAAAGATTCCACCTTCTGATGGAACCAACAGTGTCATATGGGTTTTGATAAAATTAAGGAATATTTAGCTCATCCACTAATCTTGATGCCACCTATTCTAGGCAAACCCTTCCTACTTTACATCTCTTCCACTTCAGTCACACTGGGGGCATTGTTGGCACAACATGATGAATCATCGAAAGAGAGGGTGATCTACTACATCATTCAGACATTGGTCGGCTATGAATTAAACTACTCTCCCATGGAAAAATCCTACCTTCCACTCGTCTTCAGCATATAGAAATTCTGACATTACATGCTCAACCATCTAGTTAAATTAATTGCCAAAATCAATCCATTGAAGTATTTGTTATCTAGAACCTCTGACTGGCCGCATGGCTAAGTGGGTCATGCTCCTAAGTGAATTTGACATAGAATATGTGGACTACAAGGCTATTGAAGGATAGATAATTGTAGATCAGTTAGCAGAAGCTTCTTTAGTTGATACTCATCCATTGATCACAGAATTCCCTGATGAAGAAGTCTTCTCTGTTGATGAGACTACCATGTGGACACTATATTTTGATGGATCATATACACACAATGGATCAGGCATAGAAAATTTATTAGTTACCCCTCAAGGTGACTACATTCCAAAGTCATTCAGGATAGCATTTCCATGTACCAACAATATAGCAGAATACAAAGCTCTCCTCACTAGCCTCATAACTGCAAAGCAGTGGCACATAACTCATTTAAAGGTCTGTGGTGATTCTTTGCTAGTCATTAGATAGGTTAATGATGAGTTCCTAACCAAAGATGATAAGCTACTACCCTACAAGCACATGGTGGATGATTTCAAGAAATATTTCACCTCTATACAATTTGAACAAATCCCTAGGGTATGAAATAAAGTAGCTGATGCAATGGCCACTATTGGTTCCCTGCTTGACATGACTAAAGACCGAACAAAAAGTGAGTTTCTTGTGGAACAAATTTTAATCCCAGCATATGATATCCCTGAGACTGACATGGTGTGCGACATTGTGGGTCCCACCTCCCCATGGTACCAGGACATCTACACCTACCTCCATGATAATATTATACCCCCAGATCTTACATGTAATCAATGCAAATCCTTTGTTCATCACTCTTCTCGATATGTCATCATCGGTGATATGCTTTATCATCGCAGGTATGATGGAATCCTCCTTAGATGTCTGAATGAGACCGAAGCCCATGCTACATTAATGGAAGTACATGGTGGTGTTTGTGGAGCTCATTCAAATGGTATGGCTCTAGCCAAAAGGATCCTATGAGTTGGATATTATTGGCCTACATTGGAACATGATGCTTGTGAGTTTGTGAAGAAGTGCCTTCCATGCCAACAACATGCAGATTTGATTCACGCCCCAGCACAAGATCTTCAGCCCCTCCTGGCACCATGGCCATTTTCTCAATGGGGTTTCGACTTGATTGGCAAGATTTACCCACCATCATCCGATGGCCATACATTCATCATTACCGCCACTGAGTACTTCACCAAGTGGGTGGAAGAAATGCCCCTTTCACAGATCATCGGTACTCAGATCTCCAAATTCATCCTTTACCATATTCTCTACAGATATGGTATCCCGTCCACCATCCTCTCTGATAATGGAAAACCCTTCAAAAACCAAGCCATGAAACACCTCTGCAACACCTTCCATATCCAACACCATTGGTCAATGCCTTATTACCCCTAGGGTAATGGTTAGGAAGAAGCAACCAACAAAACCCTTATCCGTATCCTTAAAAAGGTTGTCAATAACACTAGACAAGATTGGCACCTCCATATTCATCCTGCTCTCTGGGCATATCGCACATCCATCCGCACCCCGACAGGCGCCACCCCCTATTCTTTAGTATATGGTGCTGTAGCCATCTTGTCAATTGAAGTTGAGCTTCCATCACTGAGGATTTATCTGAAGAATCTTATCAGCGAAGAAGATGCTCGTGTTGCATGGCTTGCATATCTGGAATTATTGGATGAACGAAGAATAAAAGCTTATGATCATCTGCAAGCATACCAAAATCACCTCAAATGAAATTACAATAAGAAATTTTGTCCTCAAAAATTCCAGGTTGGCGAGCTTGTTCTTAAGGAGAACCAACACACTCAGCAAGACCGAGACAAGAAAGGAAAATTTAAAGCAAATTGGTTGGGACCTTATATCATAGCCGCTAAATATGGATTTGGGGCATACAGGTTGACTACTCTTGAAGGAGAACCCTTTGATGAACCCATCAATATCATGCATCTAAAGAAGTTCTACACCTAAATCCTCTCGATAACCCCACCTAGTCAAAAAAGTCAAAAAAGTCAAAAAAATTAAAAATCAATCAAAAATAGTAAAGAGAAATAAGTTCGTCCTATGGTGAAAACCACATCTTGGTGGTGCCTTGTATAAGTATGGATGGTGAAAACCTGGTAACAGGCGTCATCCATAGAGGGATTAATCATTATCTACGTAACATCTTAGTTATTTTATGCTTTCATCTGCACTATTGTCCTCACCCATCTCATCTTAGGCCACTTGGTATACATTGATTGAGCATTGGACAACCCATCTAGCCTATCCCCCATCCTGAGCTTTTCTGTATCCCACTTTGAGCTTACATCATTTAGTCCCTTTGACGATCGGTCCGTGTCATCATGTAGGATCATCCATCGTGTTGGTCTTCACCTAAATCCCATCCTGTCATGTCCGTTAGTCGAACTACGTTGCCCCTGTGCTGTCACGTAGGCAAGGTTGATCATTCGATTCATCCCTGGGGCATTTGTCCATCATCATCCGTCACCATTTTCTTCTTTTCACTTTATCCATGGTCTTTTTTGGAACTACGAGGGCTCTGCGCTTTCAGGTAGGCAAGGCTAATCTATGATTGGCCCCCGAGCCCCTAGGTTTGTAGGTTTTGTCGGTCTTTTGTGCTTCATTATCAAGCTATGCCCACATCTAACTGGTTCTTAATAAACAAAATTCCTTTGTGTTACAAGATCTAGTCCATGAATAACATCCCGTGTCAACTAGGTTATTATAGTTTAGCACCCATCTTTGGTCTCAACAGGATGAATCCTTCCTAGCAGACCTCATCAATCCCATCCATCACCTTGATCCTATGGCAAAGGACCTGTTGTCTTGATTGTGATCTTTTGATGCTTTTGAATTTTGTTTATCATTTGGGTTCCTTACCATCACCTGTCAGGGTCACCTTGGTCCACCATACCATGGCATGCCTTGACTTGCTAACATGGGGGCATACCTTGATCATTTGTTTGGACTGCTGTCTTTTCGGTTATCCCTCGTAAGACCCACCAAGATCTCTAAGATCTTGTGTTATGCTAGGACAACCTTATGTGTTTGTGGTTATCTCAACACTAGGCCTGACCAAGGTCATCGCGACCTCGGGCTGTTGGGGATAACCTTCTTGTTTGTTGTATTTTTTTCATGCGTAGAATACTCATTTGCCTTGATCTTCCATATCAAGGTACTTGGTATCCAACGCTATAGTAAAAATCAATGCTCCAAAGATGGAAAAATCTCATTTTCACTGCATTTTCGTCATTTCACATGCACCCTTCATTTCCATCATGAAAATCACCATGAATTATGATTTCGGTTGTGCAAGTACTCTTGTTCTCTTTCCTCTTGAGTCCTCTTCCTCTCAAAATATTAATGGTTTTTTAGCAAATACACTCTTCCATACGCCTATCGTCTATCCACATTCTCATGACAATCTTTATTGACACTTAGGTGCATTATAAACATTTACCTATCATTCATATTCCACATGAACATGTGCATCCATAAATCATAATCATAAAACATACATAAATCATCCATCCACATGAACATGTGCATCCATAAATCATAATCATAAAACATACATAAATCGTCCATCCACATGAACATGTGCATCCATAAATCATAATCATAAAACATACATAAATCGTCCATCCACATGAACATGTGCATCCATAAATCATAAATCATAAAGCATACATAATTATCCATTTTCATAAACAACTGTGCATCCATCATCATAATCATAATGACATACATGTGCATCCATAAATCATAATCATAAAACATACATAAATCGTCCATCCACATGAACATGTGCATCCCTAAAACATAATCATAAAGCTTAAATCATCCATCCATATAAATATGTGTATATATATGAAACCATATCATAAATCATCCCATATAGCCGCATAAAAGAAATATCATGCCTATTGTCAATAAAGGCCCTCACATAATCAAAATAATAAACTTCCTATCATAATACAATGCATCTCCATCATATATCACCGAATAAGATACAAAAATCTAGATATGTCGATCACCTCTGATCTCTGGAAACATGAACAAAACATCCATCCTGTATCTACCAAAAAAAATCAATGTCTTGCATCTGCCCACTCTACTATGAGCTGCCCACATTTGATCTTTGTGGAGAATCAGGTACTGGCCCTCTGTGCACTAGAGTCCCCTGGTACTCATGGGTAGGAGTCCCTTGGTAATCACCCTATGGAGATGGAGTCCACCGATAGTCACTAAATCCCCTGGTGCATGTCCCTAATGATTGAGATGACCCTGGTGGCTGCAGGGCCTGACTGACGTAGCGTGTTGTGCGCTACGCTGGATCCGGAATGACCTGCTCATATACACCCCTCCAATAGCTCACTTGCTACATGAACTCATCCCTCTGCCAAGCTATCTATCTCGTGGCATTTTGCTTATGCCTATACCGATCTTGATCTGCACTGATAGCCTGCCGCTCCTATACCCAGGCCTCCTGGTATCAACTACCATATCTGCTATGAGCCTTTATCCCTCTCCGCCTGCAATGCCAGTAACTGCATGTGTAGCTCCTGAATATCTATCCCTGACCCTCCCCCCTCAACCAGCCCCCTCTGTAACTGAGCCCATGCTGCATCCCTCTCACCCTGTAGTGTCTGCATCCACAACTCTGCGGTATCCCTCTCCCTCTGTGCAGCCTGTCCCCGTGCCACCATTGCATCTCTGTCTCTTTGCAAAGCCTGCAATCTCAGCTCAGCCACATCCTGCTCTCGTCACAAGCTAGATGTCTACAATGTCACTGTATCTCTCTCTCTATGAAGAGACTGTACCTCTATCTCGGCCACCTTCCTCTCACTCTGTACTACCTGGACTTGTGCCTGTAACACATCCCTCCCTGCCTTCAACACCACCTATGCCTACGCCACATCTCTCTCTACCTCCACTATGTGCACCCTATTCCTAAGCTCATCTAGCTCCCTCTGTACACTCTCTACATCCTCTACACCCCTTGTCCCCCTACTGACAACCTGCTGTGTCACCCCCTCTCCCACCAAACCAAATCCCTCCATCTACATCATCTGACTCTGCACCTCCGCCAACAATCTCTCCACCTCAGCCCGCAGATCCATAGCCTCATTGCGGCTCTCATCCCTCTCTCTCACTAATCACCTCTCCTGCTCTGATACTAGCTTGACCAACTCTGTGTAGTCTCTCTCACCCTGAACAAATCGGGCCCACCACTCATCTCTCTCCGCCTCTACTCCAATCTACTCTGCCTCTGTCTCCCACACTTGCTACTCGCTCCATCGCAGTCTCTCCACTGTCTCTCTCAGTACCACCCACAGATCCTCCCCTTTAGGTGGTGCTGCTACTAGCGGTGCTACATCATACACATCTGAATCAACCTCCATCTCTTGCAGATGGTACCCATCACTCTCTACTGATAGCTCCATCTCATCCACCTCTATCACCCTGGGGGCTCCCTGCTACGGCTGTCCTCCTCTGGCTCCGTCTGTCTCCTATCCTCTAGTGGCCCCAGTTGTCTCCTATCCTCTGGTAGTCCTAGATATCTTTTGTCCCCCCTCCTCCCCTCCAGCTGTCTCCTGTCCCCCCTACCCTCCTAGGTCTTCGTTCGTCTCCTCTCTGACTCTGTCTGCCTCCTGTCCTTCGGTGGCCCTGGCTGTCTCCTGTCCTCTGGTAGTCCTGGCTGTCTCCTATCCCCCCTCCTCCCCTCTAGCTATCTCCTATCCCCCCTACCCTCCTAGGTCTCTGTCCATCTCCTCTTCGACTCTGGCTATCTCCTATCCTCCAGTAATCCTAGCTATCTCCTGTCCACCCTCCTCCCCTCCGACCCCGTTGGCCTCGCCCTGTGTACCCTATGGCTCTCCTCTTCGGGCTCCTGGCCTCCTCTCCTATCGACCCCACCCTTGGGCTCTCGGCCTCCTCTCCACCACCTCCTCAGCCTCATCCTCTGCCACCTCCTCAGCCTTAGCCCTTGCCCCCTCTGCTCCATCTCCTCCCCAACCTCTTCGTTGTCATCTCCTCCTCTGACCACCTATCACCTGCTCCTGTGCCCCTCGTCCTCCTCTGTGTCCTCTCAACGGTCTTTGCGGACTAAATGCCCACAATCGCCTCTCATCCTCTGACCCAAATCCTTGTGCCTCCTCGATCAACACCACTGGTGTAATCGGCTCGAGCTGATGTCACCTGAACCACTCATCATACTACCCTGTTGTCCCTACATCTTGCGGCCCCTCTCGCCTATCAGGATAGGGCCTAAACGACAGTCCCTCAATATCATCCCATACACTATGCAAATTTAACATTGCTCCCTATGGCCACTCTCACGTCAGTCGTGCAAATGTCACTTGGCTTGCCAGAATATCATGTCACTCTGAACTACCTCATCACCTGATCTAGTCGATGCAACTCCACTACTCGTGGCCTACTCCCAATCATTTAACATTGCATAAAGAAGTAACCACTATGCAACCCCTCCTCCCTCGACCACCCCCTGAATCATCGCATCATGTATGGCCTCCACACTATATCCACTGCCTGCACCTCATCAAACTGTCTCCTCCACACATCTACCTTCTGCATCTCTCTGTACCTCAGTATAGCCCCTACCTCTGCTCCCCACCACCACGCTACAGCCTCTCTATCATCATGCTCACCAACTCTCGCTATAATCAACTTGGTCATGCTGATATGCTCCCAGGCCCACACCTGTAGTAGTGTGATGTGTGTCACACTCAAATGCTTCTGGTAACAAATCACGTGCATGTCTCGATACAACTATACTAACATGCAAGTCCCCCATGCGAACTGTCCCTCTTAGCCCTCGATGATGTGACGAATCACCTTGACTATCCTCATGTGAAGAAACTGACCACTCTGGTCTGGCAGAAGTATACCACTAATCAACCCTGCTAGGTATAGTGATAGTATCGGTACCCTGCATGACAACATCCTATCCACATCCAATTGACCTCGCTACATCGGTAGCTCATCACTACCAAACACAATAAGCATAGACTCATCCAACGCCTCATCCTCTGACCAACACTCGCTAATTGGGAGCCCTGATATAGGGAGCCTCAGGATCTGCCACACATCCTCTAGTGTCACCATCATCTCCCCTATCGGTAGATGAAAGGTCAACATCACCAAATCCCACCACTCTATCAATGCTATCAACATAGCCCCATGGGCCTTGATCGTCAAATATGCCATCATATGAAGTAGTCATGCCTCTGCTAGTCTCTGGTGATCCTCCCCGGTCATCCTCGCTATGCATCTCCTCAACACCTCTGCTCGTCTCTCTTGCATCTGCAAAATGCCCATTTTCTGCATATACACAATAAATTTTTATCATTTCCAAAATTCTCCTCATCATTCTTGGTTTTCCCATCCACACCTTTGTTTTCACCCCTCTGTCGTGCCCCCCCTTTAACCTTGGCAGTCCCACCTAGTCGGTGGACCCGCCCCCACGGCGGTGGACCCGCCCCTGGCGGTGGATCCACCCTCTCAGTGGCGGACCTGCCCCTAGCGGTGGAACTGCCCTTGGCAGACCCGCCCCGCTGCAGCGGACCCGCCCCTGCGGCAATGGACCTGCCCTCGTTGTGGGGGCCTTGCCTCCATGATGGCGGTCCTGCCCCTAGCGGCAGACCTGCCCCCGCGGCGGGGACTCTACCTCCGCGGTGGCAGACTTGTCCGCCCACGGCGACAGACCCACCTTTGTGATGGCGGACCCACCCACCCATGGTGGCGGACCCGTCCATGTGGGCGGCCGCCCGATTTGTCCCCCCTCATGCGGATTCCAAAAATAAAATAACAAATCTCAAAAATCTGCCTCCTACCCATTTTTCTTCCCACCCTCCCAAACAAAACCCACGTTTTTATTTTTCCAAAACACTTGCATAAATGACTCAAAATCAAAAAAATTAAGTTTTGGGCTAACCTTGCATGGTACGACATGGTGGGTGAAGAATATCCACCTCTTGTCCACCCGATGAATGATGTCACTATCGTACTTCGGCATCGCACCCGATCTCTCTCGCCTCCTCTTCTTCCTCTCCTCCTTCTCCACACTTGCTAGCTGTCACAATGAGCACAGGTAATTCTCCAATTACCTTTTATTACCTTTTCCCTCTTTCTTCCCTTTTCAAATAAAAAGTCTTTTTTTCTTTTTTTACCACAAATTCTTCCAATTAATTCATCCAGCCTCTTTCTTCCCGGGGCCGCCATTCGCACACCATTTACCCGATTGCCTCTATTCAAATGCCATTCTTCTTGTTTTTTCGTGCTCTTTCCAACAACATATACCGCTCCTTACTTTCGAGAAGTTGACTGGGACCCCTTTTTCCTCCCTCGTCCACCTTCTCGAGGGGGCATACTCTCCCTTTCTCTCCTAACCCGTCCCTCTAAGCCTACCTTCATTGGACTGGGGCATTCTCTCCACATTCCCTCCATTTGGGGCATCTCTTTTCTGATCTCTTCCTCTATAGAGTCATCTGTATTCTATTTTTCTTCGAAACCCTATTATCCTAATAGTATTTTGAAGAGGGGCAAAATCTAAACATCTAATTTGACCACTTCCATATGATCAAAGATGTCTCCTTATTCATCTAGTTGCTTATCCCCTCTGTTAATATTAATTAAATCATTTGTTTAATTAATACCTTGCATCTTATATAGTGTTCATAAAGTATTTAATTTAATAAATACTTTACCCCTCTTTCTCCTCTAAATTAAATAAATACACCATTTTATTTTATTTAGTCATGTTACCTTTTGGAATTTAAATTTCATTTTTTAATTCATTTTTTTCTCTCTCATTGTCACATCCTCCAACTTTTGCAAGTTGATCTCTAATCCATCTTAATTCTTTCATTTTCTTCTAATTAACTATGGTTAGCATATGCACACCCCTAATCATCATTAGGGTCACATCCTCCATAATCTCCCACTTGCTTCTAATAAGTCATCAGTCCATCTAATTAAGTACTTGTACAACCTTAATCATATGGTTAGTTCAACCTAATCCTCTTCCCATTTATGGCATGTGTTCTTAAGTCAACCTTATTAAAGGATTTCTCCTTTTGGGCAAGGCACTCCACTTCCCCATGTGAATTTTTAATTCACCTTTTAATCCCCCAATGCACTCAAAAGAAATTTTTAATTCCTTCACTTCTTCCCACATGTCCTCTCTTCATTCTTTATTCTTTCCGATCTCCCCATGAGGATATTTGAGGAATTTTTAATTCCTCACATGTCCTCTCACCCACATAGGAATAAGGACCTCCTTTATGAGGAGATCTTGTCCAATCCCAAGGTACTTTGTACCCCAATCTATGTCATGTACTATCCTTCCACCTCATGTCCACTTCACCTTTTAGGGCTATATCACATGCCACATGTCAAGATGTGAGGGCTTGTGAATTCTCAACTCACCTTAGCCCTACATCTTGGTCATTGGTGGCTCAATCTTGGCCATCTATCTCTTCTAGGAATTCTCAAAATTCCTATAAATACCCCCTCTTTTCTCTCATTTTGGGGGAAATCATTTTGCTAGCCAAACTCTTGCAATTTTATTTCTCAATCTACACTGAGCCATTTTCATGCTTTCATCCATTTTCATCCATCCTCATATCATCATCTAGTTTGCATATCTTGCCATCCAAGGAGCATACACATCAAAGATCGAAGGGCCAACCAAAGGATCGATTCAACACAAAGTATAAAGTTCCATTTGTTGTTCTTACTTTGTGTTGATTCCAACTTAGGCTAATCTTGAGGTGTAGGTTGTTTTGGTGTTTATTTGCACTCTTTAGTTTGTTGCTTATTTTTTAACGCATATATTCGACCTATCACATTTCTGGCATGCTCGGTGGGACCCACAAACTGGTCTTTTTCTTTCACATTTGCTATTTTTGGCATTTTTGCAAGGTTCAGGTTACAGAGTGCTAGACTTGACCTCTCTAGTGGCGGACCTGACCTCTCGGTGGTGGACTTGACCTCCGGTGGTGGACCTGACCTCCGGTGGCGGACCTGAACTCTCCGGTGGTGGACCTGACCTCTCTATTGATAGAACTGACCTTCGGTGACATACCTGACCTCTTCGGTGGCGGACCTGACCTCTTCGGTGGCAGACCTGACCTCTCCGGTGGAAGACCTGACCTCTCTGGTGGCGGATGTGACCTCTCCGGTGGCGGACCTGACCTACGTTGGTGGACCTGACCTCTCCGGTGGTGGACCTGACCTCCCAAAGGTGATATTTCAAGTTTTTACCTATTGTTCTTTGGTAAATTAGGCACATAGTTTAATTAGAGGGGTCAAAAAACCTTGTTTGGCATCCTTGTGGAAGGCTATTTGATGTATCCAATCCCCTTACACCATTTGGTGATCCTGGGTGACAAGAAATCGTAGCTTTCTAAGTCCTTTGAGTCACTCTATTTTCATTTTCTTAGTGGGACCTGCTTGGGGATTCATCACCCCATGGTATGATTCCAACCACGTGCATCAGTGGGGTATATGAAGGGGGGAGAGTGAAAGTTGTACCTCAATCCAACCATGTTGTAATTGGAAAAGTGTTAGGATGATGTGAAGAGTTGGTTCGAGCCTTTAGTATCTCACTAAGGTTCTCAACTCATACTTGTAATGGGTTGGTGTTCACGGTTTGGGCCTCATGTACTGGGTGTATATCGAGGACTCCTTAGCAACCATATTCATCCTAGAGTAGAAGACTTTGATGGCCATACCTATTTCTACTAATTTTAGGATTGTGCTATCTGAATTGTCTTTCTCGTGCAAAACCAGTCATTTTTAGTTTAGCCAAATCTTTTTGTGAATGTTTGCTATATTTTGGGTCCTTTTCCTTACTCGTCCACCAAAAAATCAAGCTTAGAGCTTATCCTCTAGCGGACTTGACCCCATCCTTTGGCGGACCAAGTTAGTAGGAACAAGGCAAAAGATGGAAAAAAGGAAAGGGGGACTTTGTTTCTCCCTAGATTTGAATGCCCCAAGTAAAATGAAGGGCCAGAAGCAATGTTTATAGCCCAATTTCCATTAATGGCATGCATTGATTTCTTGGTACTATAGATTTGGGTTAGGTGAGATGCAGGAACCCATGCTCGTTCGGATACTTGGTCAAGGCTTGGATAGAGAAACTAAGTGGGGATCTCACCATGCATGTGGAAGTTGGGTGTTAGTCATTGCTTAGTAGCTAAACATGAGTGGTGATTGACAATTGCGGGTCCATAAGGCCTGAAGGACACCAAGGCAATGGATGAAGGGAAACTTGTAGGTGCATTTTCACAAAAGTGAGACTTGGTGAAATTCAAGTAGGTGATTCTAGTCAAGGGAAAACTAATCATTCTAAGGCATGTGACCCACTTGGACTAGAGGATAGGGGCATGCAAAATGAGGTAGGAGAAAAGTGACTCGATAAGAGTGAAAAGAGGGGGTCCCTGCCTTTAGTAGGGAATGTGTATAAAACATGCATAAAAAATTATAACTTGCTAGGGAAATGCTCTAGATCATTTCGATGAAAAACTAGAATCACAAACCTAGAATCTCTGATTCCAACCTTCACACTAGGGAAAACAAACCAGACGCTTGACCAAAGGATCAAGACCACTAGCTAACCCAACCTTCAGTGTGTTGAAAATTCAAGCTTGTGCAATTGCATTAATTCCCATCCTTTACTTGTTGCAAGAATCCATGCTCTATTGAGTTAACTTACGTGGTTTATTATGACTTCAAAAGAATCTAGGAGATTGCCTCGCTGCCAATTAGGCATCCATATCCCTAATGAGGTTGTCATTGTGATTCTCCTAAACATCGCTCTACTGCTGGTTGGGCATCCATAGCCCTAGTAGAGTTACTCAGATACCCCTAAAAAGCTGAATTTTCTCTTTTGATTTTCAATATTTTTCTTTCTTTTCTTTCTTTTCTTTCTTTTGATTTTATTTTTAATTCTTTTATTTCAACCCACAGGCAATGAAGCTCATGCTCAATGTTGAGAATCATAGTGGCGCTGGATTAAAATTTTAGATTTTTCACTTAACTAGACTTTGCAAAGGTGCTACAGTGACCTCTGGATTATTAAAATATGTGAGATGTAAGATTATAGAATACATTAGAATTGAACCAACCAACAACTTATCCTCTGTGAATCAAATGTCTAGATCACTTGACACTACTAGAAGATCCTCACCATCCACTCTGAAAACTTGATTAAAGTTTGACAAAGAAATACATAGAACCCAAGGTACTTAAAATGATTGTTGTGCACATAGATGTGCTTAGCTAAAAGTAGAGGAAACCCTAGGAAAAGTATTAGAAAAGAAAAAGAAAAACATAAATCAAGTGGGAAGCAAATGGAAAGCAAACACCTACACTAACCAAAGCAGGAAAGCAAAGTATTTAGAAGATACCTACACTACTCAAAACGAGCTATGTACAAAGATATTTACAAAGAACTATGTTCAGGAAGGGAAAGCTTACATTCACTTTCATTGGATTTAGTAGTGCATGCACCAACAAATGGGTGATCTTTTTTATTCTTAACCATATAGATTTATCCTTATATTCTAAAAAAGAAATTCAACATTGTAGCACTCAAATTCAGTCACATGTTCACAAAAAATCAGCAACTGAGGTGATTCATTAACACCATGATTAATCCATAAAAAAGTGTCTCCCCTCATTTCCATAATCAAAATAATAAGTGCAACTATGAAAATTAATAGGGGCAAGGAAGGATAGAACCTGGATGTCACCATGCGAAGGTGGCAACATTTGACATCTGAGAGGGAGCACTGCAACATTGATCATTGCATCAACAACCTCGGGTGGGCATAGTGAAGGGTGAAACATTTTTTGCTTTGGGCATGGATAGGGCTAGGAGGACAAGGCATAAATCACCCCTTCAAAACCATGTGTGGGGTCCTCAGTCTCTGTTAGCTATTCTTCAAAGAAATATACTTCATCTTTCTAATTTTTTATAGTCCAAACCTCTTCTTGATTGTTTTCTTCAAGGGGTAGCATGTTGTCCTATCTCCTTTCCCAGGTGTTGGCCTTATATTTATGATTTCCAAGGTCATAGGATGATGACATGGATGAATCTGTCTCAATGCAAACCTCTAGACATGAAGATTGATCATCAATGATCATGGTGGAAGGATTGCAAGTTGCATCTTGTAGTCAGCTAGGTTTGGCATACTTGTTGGAAGCCATCTCAGTACCTCTGCCTTTTTCTTCCTCTCTTTGTTGGTCATGTTTCTCCATGTGATGTTCACTTGTCTCCCATTGTTCACTGTCGCTATAGATAGAGAAGGAACCCCTCTCCCAATTTGTAAACTCTAGTGCATCGTTGTTTGAGGGCTCAAGGAGTATGTCTTCATCTCTACCATCTTCTAAAATGTACTCTTCCTTGGCAGGGGAATACCTCCATAGTATAACTCCTAATGGGAAGAAGTAATCAATTGACAATGCCTCATCAAGGGGACCAAAATGTATTACATGATTTCCCTCCGAAGGCTCACCATAAAGCCTATCATTCATGGTACACAAATGCTCTTCAAGAGGAATAAATTCTTGATGATTGGTGGACACAATTCTTATTTTATTTACTTCATTGCTTGGAAGCTCAAGACTATATTGTTTTCCTTCTTCTATTGTTGTCCCAACATCTTCTTGAGGTTTTTCTTCAACTGAGTCACCATTCGATTTAGGCTTTTGGTCTTCTTCTTTGCTTTGGGCAGTAAGTAGAGGAGGTCAGGCACTTGGCTACTCCACCTGTCCTTTAACTTGTTTGATAGCCTCTTGGCATAACTTGCATTCAAACTTAGAATGTGACGAATCATGGAGTTTGCACCAATTTGGTAGTAGCAATACTTCAAAATCCACTTGATGTCTTAGTTTAGACCAATCCTTTACTAATCTAGAGATGAGTTGGTTGTATCTTTCCACTGTCGGGTCCTCATCATCACTTGGGAGAGAAGTTAGATGGAAAAAAACCACGACCTGTAGTTGTTCCTACTCCTCCAAATCTGCATTTTCAGATGCTTGGTCACTATTTTTGTAGTGGAGAGGTCCTCTAATTAGATTTCATTTATGGCCTCATCATCATTTCCAACTACCCTAGGAATTTCAGCCTTTTCTTCTCTCTGTTCTTCAACATCTGTGTTGGTTGTCCTAACATATGTTGTTGCAAACTTCATTGATTCATCATCAACTACCATTTTTTCCTCTTCTAGAGTAGAGGACTATTCTTTTCTAATAGAGGAAAGGCCCTTCAACTCCCTCCTAATTGAATTTTCATCACAACTTTCTTCTGTCCTACTGAAATCGGCTTCTTCCTATTGGTTCAAATCCTCTATATCTGATGTCCCATCATCTTTTGGTGTCAAATTTCTTAGTTCTTCTTCAATTTTCTATCCTCCAGAGATTGAAAACTCTTTGGCCTAATGGGATGACTTGTCCTCATCGAAATTTGGCTTCTCCAACTTGTTCAAACAATTCTCGACTTGGGTGATGATGTTGTCACATGATGGACAAGTAAATTTAGAATGTGGTGCATTGTGAAATCTACACTAGCTTAACATTAGTACTTCCTCCAATCTTGGTCTGTCTTTGCTACCCAAACATTCTTGGATCAGCTCCTTGAATGCCTTAGCTTGCATGGTTTACAATTCTTCCTTAGGTTCTCCAAGGGATAAAGGTTGATATATTTCCCAAAAGGGAATTTCTCCTTGCAAGACTCTTTCAATTCTGCTCAAGAAAGTTAGACACCCCAATTCATTGTGCCTATAAGTGCAATGGACCCTACATTTGTCTTCCAATGAATTTTTTTACAATGGTTTCTTCAATATCTTGTTCAAATCTATGTGTAGATGAGTGATTTTGATTTGCAAATGTTGCTCCATTTCAACTCAGCTCTTGTTTGCCTTCACAATTTTTTGATTTTAATGACATCTTCCTATCTTAGATTTCTTCTTGAAGGCTCTCCTTTCAACTTCCAACATTCAACTTCATAGCCTCTTTCAGCTTCATAGCCTCAACATGCCAGCCTTCCTTCTAGAGCCAATTTTGTTGATGTGTTTTTTATGCATTTCTCAACATAGGTAATGCATAAGTTCATCACCTCTCTTGAAAGACAATCTTCCAAAATTAGATTGCAGATCACTATCCCAAGGTCCCTAATGTCAGGTCTTGACAACACCTAGAATATTTCAGTTGTTTCATGTGATTTTCTAGAGTCACAAGATGGACTTATAGATGAGTTACAAAGCGTGGGAAGTTGGATTTTCAAATGGACTTCTTAAGGTGTACAAATTGTTGTTTAGTTGTTGTAGGTTCAAAAATAAGTCTAGAACTCCTATTTATCATTAGATTTGGCTTTACAACATGCAATGAACCTTAGCATAGGCTACTTATTAAAAAAAAAAATGGGTGGGGAAGAGAGGAAGTTCATGGATTTGAAACTATGAATGAAAAGTGATCATGGAGGTTGCTACAATAAACAAACTCCCTAAACTGGGTTTTGCTTGGCCAAGAGGAACCTACAGTTACACAAAACCAATGCAATCTTCTAAGGACTATAGATCTTCAAATTGCACATGCACATCATGAACATGTAATTGAGCTAAGGATATGTGCAAGATCATGATGGGCCAAAAAGTGGCAATATGATGGGTATGTGGCTGACGACTTTTTTTACCCAAAATTGATGAAACAAAAAGAGTGTTTAAAGGAGATTCTCAGCTTTCCACCAATATAAATTATCCTTTAGTTTGAATTTAATAAGTAATTATTATTCATTTTCTATTTGAATTATGACTAAAGTCCTGATTGATAGGTTGATTGAAAAACATCTATAGTTTTCAAATAGTATCACATATTTTTAATCCAAAACATGTGTCACATTCTATGCTTTGCATACTATAGGATTAAAAAAATAAAAATTGAATTTCATAAAGTTTTGACCAAATTAAGGTGGTCAGACATACAAGTTTTTTATATTTTTTAAAATTTTGTAATAAAAAATTCATAATTAATTATTTAGTAGGAAAAAAATTACAAAAAATATGCATCACATCAAGACATGAATCCTCTATTTATATCTAAAATCTTATAAAAAAATATTAACATTTTATTATGGTTAGGGTGGTCAAACAGACACCTACTTCTTATTTTTTCCCTAAAATTTAAGGACTACTCCATTGAAATTTCAAATTTCCACCAAATAGATTTTTTGTTTTAAACAAACCTAGTAGTTTAGAAACTACATTCAATTTTCTACAAATTTTATTCTTACATATTTTTGAAATAATATAGATAACTTATTTAAATTTTTACGTCAAGTTGCCTAACTCTAATTTTTCTAAATTTTTTGCGACTTAAGGGCCTATTTTTTCCATGATGATCCTGCACATACCCCTAAGTTGTAGCATTGAAATAAAGAATCCTAGGCTAACTTTACACAACAATTTTTCATCACCAAGTACTAAAAGTATGGGTTGAAATTTCATCAGATACCATAACAGCAAACACTGTCATCACTTCTACTCAAACAACTAACAAGTAAAACTAATAGGGAAGTAAAAGCATGAACACATAATGAGCAAACTCAAAAGGATCACTGATAGATCATGTAATGCTGCTTTCTATTGTTGCATAATGTGTTTACATTAGCTCTCCAACCATTTATAAATGAAGGGGGGACCCCTATTTATAGTTTTCCAAATTCCAAATGAATGGCTAGGATTGGATTACATTGTGTGGCACAAATTTGATTGCACTAGGGATCCACCTACCCCTCACTATATAGCAATTACAAATACATTCCTTATATTTTCTCTATTTTGTCCTGTACTGGCCAATCACTATAGCAATTTTGTCTTCTACCTGATTTCCCTTTTTCTATAGCTGAAACTATTCAAAATCTACCTTTTACTTGACATGTTCACAACATCCCTCAATTAATCAAGTACACCTTGTTTGTAGATTTTCAAATTTGTTAAATGGATCAGATGATCTGATGAGACGGCTCCTGAGGAACCATGATCATTTGTTAGGAGGGAGGAAATATTCACCCCCTCCCACCACCTTCATGGCCACCCTTTACAATTTTGTCTTTGACTTCCTTGGCATAGGCCTACTTCTAATTCCATCTCTATTGATGGGTGCTACAAGGAAAGATGGGAATAAAATCAATGGTCAGAGGAGCTATGTGCTTTTTCCTTGATCAACTTTCTCATTGGGCCTCCTTGATGTACCTGCAATAGGTTTCTTGAAGCCTACATACATGAAGTGTTGTAAGTGCCTTCATACAAAAATCAAGGCAAATGTTAGTCAAATCCTGCAAACTCCTTGTTAGATCCATCCATGCATCATCCAAAGATCATAATATTCATAATTGGAGCTCATTTGGAATACAAACTTAAATGTGGGTTCAAGGGTTTAGGTGCCACACGGTGGATGGACAATGGATGGATGGAAGGCAACATATGGTAGGTAGATGATATACAGACAATGGGTAGAGGGACAATAGACAACCGACAGATGGATGATGGATGAATGACGAACGACAGATGGACGACAGATGACTGGTGGAGGGACGAAACATGGACGGTAGATGATGGGCGAAGGGATAGTGGACATCCAAAATGAAAGTTCCCAAACAACCACAAAGGGACAACAACCCAAAAGGGAAGTTCAAAAATGGCCATGGAGGGATAGCGGCCTAAAAGGGAAGTTCCCCAACTAGTAAATTCAATATTTTTCAATTTTAGCACATGGGAAAAAGGGTAGAAAGAGTGTCAAGACATATTTCCTTAAGATTTGACTCATTTTGAAAAATGTAGAAATTTGGAAGGGGGAAGCTGACAGGTCATCACCCTTTTAAAAAAAAATGAGTACACGGTGGACCAACATGAAAGTTCTAACAACAATGGAGGAACAATGGCCTAACATGAATGTTTCGATGACGATGAAGGGACGGTGGCCTGACATGAAAGTTTCAACAGTGATGGAGGGACGATAGCTCAACATGAAAGTTCTAATGGCAACAGATGAATGGTAACCTGAAATGAAAGTTCTAATGGTGATGGAGGGATGGCAGCCTGAAAGGGATGTTCCCAAATGGCCTCGGAGGGATGGCGACCCAAAAGGAAGTTTTGAGAAGTCTAAACACATGGAAAACTTGATCCAAACCCCTTTAGGCAAGTGAAGTCACTCACTTCATGGTCCCTAGATGATGAAAACTTAAAGTTTGCACCCATTCCAGAAATGCAAAGATTTGGAAGGGGGAAGCAAGAGGGTTGTTGCCCTTTTAAAATGGAAATGAGCACATGGTGGCTTGACATGAAAGTTTCGATGGTGATAGACAGACGATGGCTCGACATGAAAGTTTCAATGAGGATAGAGGGATGACGGCCTGACATGAAAGTTTCGATGGTGACAAAGGGACAATGACTTGACATGAAAGTTTTTATAGTGACGAAGGGACGACAACCTGACATGAAAGTTCCACAACTTCACAAAACTTAACGAAACCTTGGCAGTTCACCTAGGCATCACAAAAACATCCCAAATCCATAGAAAACTTGTCCCCAAAGTCAAAAAAGGAAGAAAAAAGTGAATCAAGCGATTAGGGACCAAGATAGCAGGAACAAGGTAAAAGGTGGATAAAAGGAAAGGGATAATTTATTTCTCCCCAAATTTGAATGCCCCAAGTAAAATGAAGGGTTGGGAGCAATGTTTATAGGCCAATTTCCATTAATGGCATGCACTGATTTCTTGGTATGACAGATCTGGGTTAGACGAGATGTGGGAACCCATGCTCATTTGGATGCTTGGTCAAGGCTCAGATGGAGAAACTAAGTGTGGATCCTGCCATGCAGGTGGAATTCGGGCATTAGTAACTACTCAATAGCAAAGCATGAGGTGACCTACAACTATGGGTCTGTGAGGCCTGAAGGATGTCGGGGCAACAAATGAAGGGAAACCCATAGGGGCATTTTCATGAAAGTGAAGGACTTGGAAAAATTCAAGTAGGTGAATATAGTCAAGGTAAAATTGATCATTCTAAGGCATGTGACCCACTTGGACTCAGGGATAGGGGCACAAAAAGCAAGGCAAGAGCAAAATGACCCAACAAGAGCAAAAATAGGGGGTCCTTTCCTTCAGCAAGCCATGTGTGCAAAACATGCACAACAAACATTAAGTGAGGGTAAGTCAACAATCTCTTTGAACTTTTTCTTGAAATTAGCTAAAAAACTTCTAGCATCCACATCACTCCTTATTTCATCTTTATTTTGAAGTAGGCCAAAGGCCACTAAGGTGCAAAGTGCTTCATTTGAAATGGTAGCACATTTATTAATGATCTCTTTAAGTTTCTACAGACTTTGTTTAGTAACCTAAAATTTCCACTCCACTCCTTAAGTCCATGATGGGTAGCGAGTATATGAAGCATTAGGTATGACTTGATTTGCAACTAATCTTTCCAAATTTGAATTCATCAATAACTTCAAATTAGTTTGATAATTAACTCACAATTTCTCTTCTATTTCAATAGCTATGGCTTCATCCCCTAAGGTGGCTTTTAAAGCACTCACCTCTTGGAAGTGTTTAAGAGATTCAGTAATAACAAAGCTTCCCTTCTTGATGAGGAATTCATTCCAATCATCTACAGCCTGACTTAAACTTTGACAACTCTTAATTTTAGTTAGGGCTTCTTTTCCAACTACAGTAAGAGATTCAAAAAAAGAATCTACCTAGGAGAGAGGTTGCGGAACAAGCTCAAAAATAGAATTTAGACAATTGGTCAAGCTCCAAACTTGGGCTTTCAATTCATCTTCGCTTCCCTTATCTTTCTTTGACCTCTCAACCATCCTGGCTACTAACACTTGGAAAATATGAACATCCCCATCCCTTGTAGGAGGACCAAGGTCTACCCTGTTCACTTTGAAGTCGCATGTTGATGCTTGAGAAACATCTCTCTACACTAAGGGGTGTGCAATCTCCATATGAAGTTCCCTGATTCTATGTTGTCTATAAGCCTAGTAGTTGTATTTAAATTTCTAGGTTTAGGAGTTGAAGTCCTCTGCAACAACTAACCTACCATGTCTTGCTTGGGAAATTTGGGTTGTATAGCTTTCCTTTTCTATCACAAAAAAATTTCCAACTAGGTTGGGTTTACTACAACCTTAGTTTCCTTAAAACCTGTGGACTCAAACAATGTCTAAGTGACTGAAGGGGTATCTCCTACAAGAGTGGCTATTTATGGCCCATAAGGGTTGGTTACCTCTCTAAAAAGTGATTCATCTTGAGAGTGGGAAGAATCAACATTCATATTTTCTAATCCTTCTTCTTCCTCCTCTCCTTCATTATTCTTCTCTTGAGTAGGAAGGTTGAAAATGTCATCCCCACAGGTTTGTGAATACATGATCTTTTCTAGGGAGTCTTCATCACCATCTCCTTGGGCACCTGATGATAAGGATTGACAAACATTGCCAGTTGATTGCCTATTGGAACAGACTTGAGAGGTGCCTTAAGAAGGTTGTGAATCTTTGGATCTAGTACAAGGGCGGGATTGGTAAATTTTCCTTTTAGTCACCCATTCTCGGTTCTGGTCAAAACATCAATAGTTTTAGCTTCAATGGTTAATTTTTCTTTAAAAACCCAATCCATGGTAGGAATGGGCTAACTTTCTATTAATTCAATATATATTGGGTCAACCATGTCAGACCCATCTTCAACAATGCCTTGCAAATCCCATTTTAAATCACAAATGGTGATTTTTTCTACTATTAATCTCATCCAACTTCTTCTTCTAACCTCATATTCATCAAAGCAATTGGCCCAATAATCTTCAAGGTTGTACTGGTGATTGAAGGTAGGGCTTGATTTCGAATTGTTCTTAATATAATCTTTTATATCAAAAGAAACACGTTCCTCATATGAGGCCATGTTATACCTGGATAATTTTTTCTCAATATTCAAAGCATCAAACATTGATTGGAAACTATACGCATCAAAACTAAATGAAAAATTGACTGTTAATCTTTTTCTAAGTTGGCATAGTCTATTAACATCAGCCAATTATCTACTCACCTCAATAACCACCCATTTGTCATCAGGATGCTTGGGTAATTTTATAGGGAAACCAACATATCTACCCACCCTTATGTATGAAAATCTATGGAATTGAATGAAATGGCTACCATAAAAATCCACAAACTACATTGCCTTTGGGGATAACCTTATTGTAGAATGCCCCTACAATTCTTTGACCATCGTCATGGTAAAAGTGTCACTAATTCTCCTGAAATGCAAGAAGCCCTTGTGAAGTTGGATTTTGTCAAAATATTCATAAATTGGTACCTTTTCTAAAGGAAAATCACTCAGCCTTATTCCAAGGCAGGGTTGAGTACTAGCAAGGGCATATGGGTATGTGCAGGATCATGATGGGCCAAAAAGTGGCAATATGATCGGTATGTGACTGACAACTATTTTTTTACCCAAAATTGATGAAATGAAAAGGGTTTTTAAAGAATATTCTCAGCTTTCCACTAATATAAATTATGCTTTACTTTGAATTTAATAAGTAATTATTATTCATTTTCTATTCAAATTACAACTAACATCCCGATTGATACGTTGATTGAAAACATTTATAGCTTTCAAACAGATCACATTTTTGAATCCAAACATGCGTTATATATGTTTCACATACTATAGGATTAAAAAATAAAACTTGAATTTTATGAAGTTTTGACCAAGTTAAGGTGGTCGCATATGGGTTTTATATTTTTAAAAAGTTGTAATAAAAAATTCATAATTAATTATTTACTTGGAAAAATAACAAAAATATGCATCACATCGTGGCATGAGTCCTCTACTTATATCTAAAAATATTATAAAAATAATTATCATTTTATTGTGGTTAGGGTGGTCAGACAGACACCTACTTATCTTTTCCTTGAAATTTAAGTACCACTGCATTGAAATTTCAAATTTTCACCGAATAGATTTTTTTTTAATTTAAACAAACCTAGTAGTTTAGAAACTACATTCAATTTGCTACAAATTCTATTCTTATATATTTTTGAAATAATATAGATATTCAAATTTTTACATCAAGTTGCCTAACTCTGATTTTTCTAAATTTTTTGCCACTTAAGGGCTTGCTTTTTCCATGATGATCCTGCACATACCCATATATTTATTAATGAGGACATAAAGAAAAATATGTTCAAGGTAAAGAATGACATCAATTCATATAGATAATTGCTAATAATCTTTGTCCAATCCAAGAATTTCTCCCCACTCAATATAATTTGGATAAAGAAATACATCCATTCTTTGAGGTTGTGAGCATTTTCATTTCCCCTTACTCTATGCAACAACGCTACAATATTGTCCATCTCGTCTACAAAATGGTTCCTATGTAGGTTACAGGGCAATTGGGACTTACCCTTCTTTAGTTTAACCAACATGTTCTCTGCTATGACATTTCTATAAACCCCTTTCTTGGAAGTGAACTCAACCTAAGAGTTTGTCATGTCCATTGGCGAGTATTCATCCCATTTTGGAGCTCTCAAACAAGATGTGAAGGTAGACCTTTGAATTTTCAAAACAATCCTATTATCTTATATCCTAACTTCCCTTGTTTGTGAATTATAGTGTTTGATACATTCCAACACTAGTTCAGGGCATTGCACAGCTATTGGAAATGTGGCGGCTTCAATCAACTCACTACCCACTACCCTTTCAATGAAAGGTGGAGGGTTAGGTTTGTTAAAATTATTTTGCAATTCTTCCAAATTAATGGGCCCTAGTTGAGTATCACCAATCTTAGGTCCTTTGTATGTTAACCTAGACACATACTCATAGCCCACATATTTAACCCTTTCCATGTGCACCAATGGTTTTGATAATATATACTTTCTTCAATGCAAGTGTAAATAATTCAAAAAATAGGTTGCAATGAATGGGAATTGAAAAATACCTTTAATGGTGTGCCCTAAAATTTGAACTTTGCACCTCCCCCAACTCATCCTCAAAAATTTTCACAATACAAATGTCTACCCAGCCTTTTATTTCATCAAACTTGGCTTCATGGAAAAAGATGGAAGTAGATGGACATTAATGTCTTATTTTTTCATTATGACATGTGGTGACTATCACATTCACTATTCCCCACATAACCATCTTTCAAAATTAAAAAAAAAGGTCTATGGCCAGTAACAAAAGAGGTTTGAAGAACCTTATAAATATGTGCCTAGGTTCAAGTGTCATGGTGAAATAGTTCCTGAGCTAATAATCATCACACCAACAGTAAGGTTCGACAAGGCATACAAAACACCACCCAGTTTCAACATAGGAAGGAGCTAAAAGGGCCCGAGTAGCAAAGTGGAATGTTCAATAAAATTAAGAAAACACTACCCAAGTTTAAACCATGACATGAAATGCCACCCACGTTAAAATGAGATAATTTCAAGTTAGCAGGTAATCAATAAGGTGGTGAATGATATAATAGTAACATGTATGTATACATTTTTTTATGTATAAATCTTATATATACACACACACATTCAATTGTACCAGCAAGCACATACACAATTATGATCTTATTGATAGGAGATATACGTGTGATGTATATACACACAAATACATACATGTAGCATTCATATGTATATACATTCAATGTATATTCATCTTATCATTTAAGCATAGTATCATTAGAAAACCTCATAAGTTTCAACATATAAACATCCCCGAATAATGCACTTGATAGTAAACAAGACCCTTACTAATGCAGACACATCAAACTATGCATGAGTTACCAACTTACTAGATAATGACTTGACTCAATTATTCTACTGTGGTATGTGTAAAGGGTATGTGCAAGATTAACATGGAAAAAACAGGCCCTTAAGTGGCGAAAAAGTCAGAAAAATTAGAGTTAGGCAACTTGACGTAAAAATTTGAATAAGTTATCTATATTATTTCAAAAATACGTGAGAATAGAATCTGTAGAAAATTGAATGTAGTTTCTAAATTACTAGGTTTTTAAAAAAAAATTTACATGGCAAATTTTTTTAATTTCAATGTACTAGTACTTGAATTTCAAAGAAGAAAGAAGAAGTAGGCATTTATCTGACCACCCTAACCACAATAAAATGATAATATTTTTTTATAAGATTTTAGATATAAGTAAAGGACTCACATCCAGATGTGATGCATATTTTTTTGTAATTTTTTTCCAAGTAAATAATTAATTATGATTTTTTTATTACAACTTTTAAAAAATATAAAAACTCGTATATCTAACCACCTTAACTTGGTCAAAACTTCATGGAATTCATATTTTTAAAATCCTATAGTATGTGAAGCATAGAATGTGATGCATGTTTCAGATTCAAAAAAAGTGATACCATTTGAAAGCTATAGATGTTTTTCAATCAGCCTATCAATCAAGACTTTAGTCGTAATTTAAATAGAAAATGAATAATAACTATTTATTAAATTCAAAGTAAAGCATAATTTATATTGGTGGAAAGCTAAGAATCTCCTTTAAAAACTCTTTTCATTTCATCAATTTTGGCTAAAAAAAAAGTTGCCATCCACATACCTTACACATACCCATCATATCACCACTTTTTGGCCCATCATGATCCTACACATACCCTAAGCTCATATAGCTTACGTTCAACTAGCTCAACACACTTGCAATAGTAGTCAAACGTTCACAATACCTCCATAGGTATCATAGCTTAAGCATATTCATAAAGCAATAAATATAAAAATATTTACTCTTCAAAGCTATATTAAGCATTTATAATTACTTATACATAATACTTATTATAGTATTCCATTCTTTTAGCAAGCATATCAATCTCATGATTTTATTTACCATCTTATTTACCTGTGAAGGTAAAGTAAAATAGTACTAACAAAATGAGATGTAACATACTTCCCCCCTTGTGAATCATTGTCCCTCATGATTTAAAACACTTTAACATCTAGATAAATTTAAATAAAATTTTTACTTACCTTTTTCAAAATATATAAGAATCATTAAACATTCTTCCTATGTAGCATCACTCCTTGCAATCTTGTCCTTCCTAGGTTGTACCTCAAGCATCCTTGTTAACATATAGGAAACTTCTATTCTTAACACATACTTACTCTTCCAAATAGCTTATATGTTGTAATCACAATACCCTATATGCAGATCTCAAGTACAATCATATCTATATACCACATAACACCTTTGACAGTGTGACTAGAAAACACATTCTTATTGGCACATGAATTTATCTTTGGTATAATAAAAATAGATAAGGAATTTTGGTGCATTATAGACTACACCATGGTTCCCTTCCTTTTCTTTGGTATTTACACCTTGGAAAATTCAAAAATCAAGACCATTAATCACTTACACATCCTTTTTCCTTAATTATAAAAGTGATTTTCTTGACTACTTGTCCATGTTGAGAATAACATGACTTTTGGAAACCTATCAAATTATGATATTGCTTCATACTTAAGTTTGTATTGACAAATTTTCATCGATCTCTTCAACCTATTACTCCTTTTTGATAATCTATCAAGTCTAAGGTTATTCCTACTTCTAAGCCTATTTAAGCCTTGTAGGGTTTCAACCCTCTTTTCTTAATAATGGATCACACCTCAATGTTAGAAGTTTATAAGTATTCTACAAATCATTCAAGATATTATTTACCACTTTTTCCTATTCAGCTACAATAATATATTAGGCATTCATTCAATTGCATGTCTCATCATATGATCATGGTTCACACAATTTTATCATTTTTTCATGTTCACAACTAAGATTGTAGGACTGGTTAAAATCAGGCAGCCTAGATTCTAGCAACAACCACATCACTACTAAGCCAAAAACCTAATCCAAACAAGAGAATACAAACAAATCAAATGAAATCATTCCCCATGTTTCAAGTTGATTCAATTCCCTTGTATCTCCTCAATATTATTTTGCAAATATGCCCTCAATTTTGTACTAGAAATGTGCAAATACCTACAAATAGCAAGTAATAAATTCAGAGATAAGTGGTTGTTAAATTGAAAATGGAGGAGAAAGGATTATTTTAGAGACAACCATTCGAATGGATGGTCAAAATCGAACTTCTAGAATGATTCTAAGATTGACTGATGAGAAGACATGCAACACAGTAGAGTGGAGGAAGAATATGGATAAATTAAAAATTGAAAATATTTAATTCATGAGAAGGAATCTTTATACAAGTGGAGAAATAAATAATTTTTCCAAATGATTTATTTTGAGGAAAATGCAAGTGGGCATTTAATTAAAACAATTTATATAATCATTTTAACTAAAAACGAGGAAATGGGAAAAGAGCATTAAATAATTATTTTTGAGTTAATTATTTAATAAAAGAGAAGCATTTGGGAGATAATTAAATAATTTTGACAATTATTTAACTATAGAAGAATTAAAAGATTAGTGAATAGTTAAATAATTAATAATTATTATTTAACTATAGATGAATGGTGGTAAGCAAATAATTAAATAAATGGTAATTTATTTAATTATTGAAGAAAGAGGAGGGTTAACAATACAATTAATTTTAATTAATTGATCAAGATAGAATAAAGGTTAAGAAAAGAATTAATTAAATAATTAAAAAATATTAAATTAGTAGAGGAATGTGATCGAGAATAATTAAATAATTAAAATTATTTAATTATGTGGAGATGAAGACCAAGAAAACTGATGCTCACAGACTAGGAAATTTTCTAGTGTCTACATTTTTCCCCTATTTAATAATGTGATGTGAGCATTGTGTCAAAGAAACTCAGTCAAAAGATGTCCCGGTGAAAGCAGAGTATATGTATCTCATGAGACTTTTGCGAATTTAAAAAAAAAGTCAATTTTTTTTTAAATTGTCATGATAAGATAATTGAATCCCCAAGAATTCAATGGTGAAGAAAAAATTAATTTTTGAGGTCATTAAGGGGGTTAAATTAAGGTTCAAATTCACCAAAAAGTGCACCCAATACCACAAGCTAGGAGGAAACCCTAATTTTTAAGCTATAAATAGGAGGTTGATTAAGGAAAAAGATCATTTGTGTATTCTATTTTTAGAAATATTAGGAGCTCCAAGTGAGAAAAGCTAAGGAGATGTCACCTATTCCAAATGTTGCACACAAAGGATACCACATCCACACCTTCCGCTGACCTAAGGGAGAACCTATCTCGTTGAGTACTAGAAACCTGCCTTGTGATTTTTTTGGTTTTTGTGGTTCTAGGTAGGGAAAGAATTGATAAGATAATTGTGTCAGAAATCGTGCGATGCAATTGTGTGCTCGAGTGACAAAAATGAGAAGAAGTTCACCAGAATCATCTCATCATGATGCAATTGCTTAGAGATACACTAGGGACACTTGCATCATGAAACATTTGAATGTTAGCAACAATTGACTTTATGAGTCACATATGTGGTTGAGAATGACATAATAGAGTTTTTGAGACACAAGCCTCATATGAAATGACACATTTGAAAAATAAGCAACACAATTGTAGTTGTGATCCAATGGAAAATGCATGCAATTGTAAGAGAGGGGGACCATTGTGTGCAAGGCCCTAGGTCATGAAGGTCCAAGACACGAGAGGCTTCCCTAACTTACCTCAACTAAGCGCAGTGTTATGAATTACAAGGCAAGAGTAACGAGGACCGTGGGGCCTCTCAATCACCCTATATACTCGAAATGAAGGAAGGGGCTAGGAAAACCAGTTTTTAGGTCCAACACTATGCCTCAAGAAGCTCTCTATCTGAGGACAAAAGCATGGTCTCTGGATGACAACATAGGGCATTGGCATCTCTAAAGTGTGTTGGTGTCTGTATGGCCATACAACAGTGAAGACGATGTCAAACAAAGAAAAAATAGCTAACAACCTAGCTAGCTAACTAAAGGGCTAGAATGATATCATTAAGTAAATGAAATACCCTCTAATATTATAAAGCAATAATGTAAGAGTGACAAGAGCAAGAAGGATCTCACCAAGGAATTCGTTCACCATCTAATTTCTTGAAGAGCACGTACTCCTACACACAACAAGAGAGAAAAAATGTTGGGTGGTTGTATAGGGGCCTTCCTTAGTTAGACCCCCATTTAGGTGTTCCCACCTCCATTGATAGCCAAGAGAATGAGATAAAAAAAACAATGTAGTAAATAGCACTAAAGCACTACAAAAAAAAAGTACTAACTCAACCAAATGATAGAGGAGAGGAGGGGGAAGCTTACCACCTCCACCAAGAGCACTCAAGGCTACTTGAGTTAGAATATGAGAGTACTCGAGCCTCTACTACAATGGTGTGGTCCCAAACTTGCTTTATGAAAGTGCTGGAGTATTACTTTGGCTGAAATGGAACACTTGTATGCTTGGAGGGACTGAAAGCGAGCTTGTGAAGTGGTAGATTGAATGCTTGAAGTTGTGAGGAAGCTAGAAGAGTGATGATAGAAGTTATAATGCATGTTGAAAGAGTGAAAGTGAAGAAAAAATGAAAGAAATGGCCATATTTGGGTCAGTCAGCCGAAGAGGGCATTACAACTTGACTCCCAATGAGAAGTGTAATGCCTTTATCAGTTCAACAACAAGAATCTACTAGGGACATAAGCACACTGCGTAGATGTCTAAGTATTGTGTGGGCATCCCCAATGGAAACACCACCACTGATGCTAAAAATAGGTGCCAAGTGTGATGCAAGCAGTGGGCTTAGGTGGTATTAAGTCTCCAAAATTGGTTTTCTAAGGTGGATATCAGCAAAAAGGGGAGTTGTACATGGGGTGAAAATTTTCTCCTATACATTTTTACCCCAGTTTAGTGAGCATGAACACTGATGAGTGCTTGATAAAGTAGAATAAAGAAAGAGGAGGTTTAGAAATGTATAGCTAAACCATCAAGGAAGTAGATTTTGATCTAGTGAACTTGAAGGTGCAAGAAAGTGAAGGACTCCATAGCTGCTTGAAAATATGAAGTTGGAAACACAAAGCATCTTACAGGCCTACAGATTTGTAAGGAGGAAACCCCCAAGGTCTCTCACATTAATGAAGGCCCATTAAGTAAGCACCATATAGTCCCTTAGACCTGCACGGAAGGTATCCCCCAAAAGCTCTAGCATGGAGGTAACCCAAAGGAAACGGACTCTGTAGAGTCAAGAAGTGGCCAAGTAGGCAAGTAAGCGGACAACCACACAGACTATCAATGATTCAAAATTCTTTCAAAGGGGTCCCTCAAGAAACATTCAAAAGGACAGGGGGTCCATTCAAGGGACATGTTGTTTGAAAGGTGAGGTCTAGTCAGGCTACCCCCAAGCTAGATGCAAGGATATGAGACGGGTCCAGTTAGGCTACCCCCAAGATAGACATGAAATAATTCATTTGAGATAATGAATTTCAAAGGGGGTCCCTTGGGAACCCTTCATGAAGAAATGGGGTCCACTCAAGGGAAACACAGATCGAAAGTGGATGTTCCCTTTCCTAGAGTGGTCCATCATCAAGGGATCCTTTCGAAAGATGTTCACTTCATCAAGGAATTTGAAAGGAAGGGTATAACCCCACACGAGGGGAAGATTAAAGTTGTTCCCACTTCAGAGGAAGGTTTTCAAGTCCTTTCTTTATGAACCCGTGATGAAGGAAACACATTTTGTTAGGGTTCCAAGTTGAGAATATGATTCTAAAAAAAAGGTTTGTAAGGATTTTCAAGAAAAGATTCATTTGGAAAAAAATGCATTTTCTAGAAATTGAAATGTTAAAGAAAGGTGTTGTCACACATGAGAGGGAAAACTCAAGCAAAGAAGAGAAAAAGGTAAAGGTAAAGCAAAAGAGAAAAAAACATAAATAAAGGAAACAAGGGGATCTAGTTTAGTGGGGTCAGATTTTTCTAAGCTCATATAAATAATAGGTAACCATGGTGCAAGGAGAAATATCATCAATCCCCAACCAAATCAAGAAGAATGCATAGAAAACAAAGAAAAAAATAAATTGGGCCAACATGGAAGGGAAGCCTAAATGCTTCCAACACTTTGCATCATCCCAAATTTTTTGAAAGTCAAACACAAATATGGAAGAATGATGATACAGATAGAAGAAGTTTTATGACACAAAAACCATGCCTATATCCAAGCGCCAATAGGGGTGACAAGGGCCATCCAAGCACACATAGCATGAGTACAAGGGAACACATCACAAAACACACACATATACACACAAGATCAAGAAAGGGCCTCCTCCTAAAATTGATCGGCTAAGAGGTCATCTACTTACCAATGTAAATCCTCATAAGGGGAAGGGGGATGATCTTGCAATGGTGGGATGTTAAGAGGAGGAGCATGTGACCCTCCCACAATAAGGGCTAAGGAAGAAGCCCCTGCAAGGTCTTATTTATTGAGCTCTTATGGAGCTAAGGTCAGTGATTTCATGAAGATTGCTGAAAAGATGGGGACCTCATCCATAGAGTTAAACATGCACCCCATAGGAGCACCATGTCTAACTTTGGTGGATAGGATGAGCTATGCCCAAGGTTCACCGCTAGGCTCACCGAATGATTCAGGAGCAGTGACAAACTTAAGGGAAGCTAGGACTAGTTCTGTCACCAAGATAGAACAAGTCAGTGCAGTACCACCTTGCGGAGAAGGTAGACTCCTCTTACATCCTTTGTTTTCAGAAGGATCACCCTCTGCCTTCAGTTTCATTGAAGGATATGAACTCCCTATGGATGAGGCCAAAGGTGCGGGGGAAGCAGAGGAAAGAACTACATTAGATATAATTGAGGTATTAACCATATCCATAGGCTTCAAGAAAGGCTAGATATCCAAAATGAAGATTACCAAAGGTGGCTCCACCAAGGGAGCAATGAACACCTATACCCATTTAGGGTTAGGTGCATTCATACTCGCAATGAAATTCAAGAGCAATACAGGACCGGACTAGAGAGAAGTAGAAGGAAGGGATGAAGAAGATGATGCAGGAGGCCCTAAGGCAAGGGTGGTCATTTCTTCCTCCTTCCTTAGTGAGGAAGCTTGCTCATCCAAGAGAGCCTTTCACGGGTGCTTATGGTTGCATGCAAGTAAATTTTTGTGACTCTTGGGGTTACGAGCTAGAGTTTGTGAAGGAATATAAGGTTCCTGCTCAACCATGGGAATGTCCAACATGGTTGTTTCTCGTGGAGGGACAGGTTCCTGCATGGGATAGGAGGAATGGGTTGAAGAGTGACAAGAGGAGTCAACTCAAGAGCCTTGATAGTGGGCCTCTTTCTATTCACTTCCTTAGGAGAAGGAGTGGTAGGAGGCCATGGAGGTTGAGACAAAGAGAAATTTTCTTGGGAGACTTTATCCTTGTTATACCGAACAAGTCTAGATTCCATCAGAAGAACAAGAAGTTCAAAAGTAGGGTGCTTGGGCTTTCACCAAGTGGGCATCATAGGAGTCTCCTACATATGAGGATTAGAACCTTATGGTACCTCAATAGAGAGAGTAAGTTCCAGACTGACTAGTGAAAGAGGAAGAAGGAGGATCATGAGACCGCTTCTCTTCTTTCTTCTTTTGTGCCTTAGTGGCATCGTTGTAAGCTTTTAAGCAAGCCCCATGTGAAATGACATAAGGTGAGGGAGGGTATCTAACTTTCAGCCTTAGACACCCTTTCTTATAGTTCTGATATGTTTGATGTAGAAGGTCTATCCTAGGCAGAAGAGGAGCAATGGGTACAGGCCAAGAGTGGAAAAAGCAGTAGCTACCATGTGCAATCGATGGTTTATAATCGGTGTTGTGGATTACATGCATAAAGCCTCCATGGAAAAAATTTAGACATTTATGCATGACAGAGGGTATCGTGTTCATTACCGCCAACCAAGGAATACCTAATTTCACCCTAAAGAGTTCAGACCCAGGGATGATGTCAAACAGAAGTTTCACAGACTTAGGTCCAACTAAGACCGACATGAAAATACTACCCAAAGGGGGCACAAAAATCCCATCATGTGTGCAAATGGTACTCACTAGAGTATCATACCCATCCTTGTGTAAGAAGTTTATCAACATAATATCCTTTGTTATTATGTTCACTTCTGATGTCAGATCAACGAGAACACCTGCTACGATGTTTCCATTGATCTATATGTAAAGAGGAGATGGTTCCTTGTTAAAACCCATTGGCAGGTCCTGTGAAGTGAAAGTTATATTGGTACCACTATTCATAACCTATGCAAAGGGGATGGGTTGGTGCAAGGAGGCCATTACGCACACTAGACAACACTTTCACATAGTCCCTAAAGGTTAATGGATAAGATGGTTACCTGATTAAAGTTTCATCGTGCAATACCTTAGGAACCTTCCAACTACGCTAAATAGGGATTGTAGGTTGGGTTGTAAGATGACAGCCTTCCCACACTCCCACCTAGAACACTCCTAGAGTATGAGGAAAAGAACTATTAGGATTGCAAGAATGAAACAAAAATGGTTCATGTCAGGCTCATGAAAAAATGTAAGAGAGGGGAACCACTGCATGTAAGACCCTGAGTTATGGAGGGCCAAGATGCGAGAGGCTACCCTAACTCACCTCAGCTAAGTGTAGTGTTATGAAATATAAGGCATGTGTAATGAGGACCATGGGGCTTCTCAGTCACTCTATAGAATTTTAATGAAGGAAGGGGCTAGGTGAGCGAGTTTCCAAGTCTATAACTATGCCTCAGGAAGCTCTCTATCCAAGGATGAAAGCATGGTCTCTAGATGATAGCATGACACACTGTTGTTTCTAAAGTATGCTAGCATTTGTATAGCTAGACAATAGTGAAGATGATGTCAAACCAAGAAAAACTAGCTAATGGCCTAGCTAGCTAACTAAAGGGCTAGATTGATGTGATTAAGTAAAAGAAATACTCTCTAATATTATAAAGAAAGAATGTGAGAGTGATGAGAGCAAGAATGATCTCACTAAGGAATTTTTTCACCAACTGATTCGTTGAAGAACACATACTCCTACACACAAGTGAGGAAAAATGTTGGGTGGATGTATAGGGGTCTGACTGAGGCAGACCCCTGTTTAGGTGTTCCCACCTCCATGAATAGCCAAGAGAATGAGATAAAGAAAACAATGTATTAAAGAGCACTAAATCACTACAAAACAGTAAAGTGCTAACTCAACCAAGTGATAGAGGAGAGGAGAGGGATGCTTACCACCTCCACCAAGAGCACTCAAGGCTAATTGAGGGAGAATATGAGATTACTCGAGCTTCTTCTACAATGGTGTGATCTCAAACTTCTCTACTAAAGTGGAGTGTTGGTTTGTCTAAAATGGAATGCTTGTATGCTTGGAGGGAGTGAAAGTGAGCTTTTGAAGAGGTAGATTGAATGCTTGAAGTTGTGAGGAAACTAGAAGACTGATTGTAGAAGTTAGAATGCATGTTGAAGGAGTGAATTTGAAGAAGGAATGAAATAAATGGCCATAGTCGAGTTGGCTGGCTGAAGGGGGCATTACAAATTGACTCCCAATGAGAATTATAATGCCTATATAGGTTCAGTTGCAAGAATATGCCAGGGACGTAAGTGCACCACATGGGAATCCCTGATCGAAATGACTCCACTAATGCTCAAAATAGGTGCCAAGTGTGATGCAAGCAGTGTGCTAATGTGGTATTAAGCCTCTGAACTTGGTTTTCTAAGGTGCATATAGGAAAAAATGGAATTTTCATGTGGGGTATAAATTTTCTCCTATACAGTGACACATTTGACAAAACAGTGACACAATTGCCTAGTTAAATTTTTTTCCTAGATTAGGATATTTTGACTTGGTCAACTTATGTCCAATAGGGTCAAATGGAGATTTTAGATTTATGTGAATACTTTGTGGTGACTTCAAGTTGTTCTATGTCCAATTTACACATGGGAGTCACAAACTGATACATTTCAATTATGGAGCCAACTAGATGAGGTGGAGAGATAGGCATTGTTGGATCTTGGTTTGTTCAATGTCAGCTATATGGTTGTGATGAAGGAAAATAGATCCATGTTGAAAATGTTGGTGGAGTGGTGGCACTATGAGACTTGTAGCCTTCATTTACTAACTGGGGAGGTGAATGTCACCCTCAAGGATGTGTACAATATTCTACAACTATTGATTCATGGTGAGTGAGTATAATATGATCCCACTCAAGGATTGCAGACACTCAATGACTATTATGATTACGATGATAATGCAAAGCTTGGAATTCAAGGGCATGAGATCAAATGAAAGACCTTGGTAGAGAGGTATGAAAAATATGACTGTGTGCTTTGTACACTAATTGTAGGGGTCATGATTCCTAATTGCAGAGGTTATGGTTTTCCAGTAGGCTATGGGGTCATGGTTTTCTAGTAGGCTATGGAGAGATGCTTATGGGGATGGTCCAGGATGAGATAGTATATGCATGGGGACCATGCCTACTGGGTATGCTATATTTCTAGTTCCATGAAGTTTCATATAGAGGAAAGCATAGCCTAAGTTGTGGGGTCACATTGCTCATAGTATGGGTTTGGGAGCATATAGCAGTATTCTAACCACTGGTGGTACGTCAGATGGGAGCTAGAGCTCTGTATGTGTATCTATATTGATGAGAAGTATCATAGAGACATGTGGGTGATACAAGCTATTGGTGACATGGGCTGGATACATTGGTTAGATTCATCTAGAGACCATACAAAGATTGTGATTTATGGGTGGGAGAGGATGACCACTTGCCATGGTGTCAATAGTCGAGATACCTTATCAAGTGGACAATACAAAGCCAACATATTATTGAGATGTATCTTCCAAAGAGGGTTAAATGGAGGTTTGGGGAGAGGTAGGATATTCCCATTGGTACAACATAGTTTACACAACCCTCTCGAGAGGTTCATCCATGGGGGCCGTAGATAGTAGTGACCATAGCTCAGTAGGAGATTGATACTCTATAGCTATTATAGTGGGGTTGGAGAGGAGGTGATGTAGATGCAGGGACCACATGAGAGTATGATGCCTAGTGGTTGATTCATTACCCATTACCATACATAGATCCAAAGCAAGCAATTCTCATAGAGCACAGAGCTAGGGGCCTGATAGGCCAGAGAGGTGACAACGGGATGGAGGGGTGGAGGGAGGGGAGATGGAGGATGAGCAGATAAAGGAGGGGGAGATGATGGATGAGATGGGTGGGGAGGTTGAGGAGGACACTGATGCAGGAGGAGGATGAGGAGGATTTCCCATAGGTCAGGGTAGAAGAGAAGAGAGAGAAACACATAGAGATTCCCACTCTAGAGGAGGCACACCTAGAGGTAGAGATGATGGAGGCTGAGGAGCATGTAGAGGAGAGACAAGAGGAGTATGCAAAGGAGGAACCAGTGATGGGAGAGGTGGAGAGAGTCCTTCAAGAGAGGATCGTAATAGGATTGGATGAGGGGCTAGAGGAGGTGAGGGCCAGACGAGAGGAGGGATCAGTAGAGTAGTGGATAGCCACCCTATAGGCTCAGGTATAAGACTTGGCGCAGAGCTCAAGATAGTGACAGGAAAGAGGGATGGCCTTAAGGCTGAGAGGGACACCTTGTAAGCTAAGGGGGACCTATATTTCATTAGTTGACAATAGATAGATCAACATATAGTAGAGTTTACAACTACATGCAGTGGATTTTTAGTTGATTTTTCCCAACAGTATGCCAGGTCTGGTAGGTGATGCAATATTATAGAGACCTTTATGAGAGGGTAGTACCACTAGAGAGGAGGAAGCCCACATTTTCATAGAATGAGAGTGGTTCACATGATAAGACACACAATAGGACCCACAACAGGCACTCTCACAGTAGGTCAGAGAGTGTGGAAACATTAGCTTTGACATAGTCCACTCCTTATGACAAGCCTTCTACCACATAGCACAGGTCTCCAGATGCACCTCGACTAGAGGAAAGGGATGCCCCAAGGATAGGAGATCAATGTAGGTTAGGCTATATCATCTTTTGATATTTTTTATATGTACATTTTTTTCTGACTATCAAGCCTACAAGCTCCATTTTGCATAGATACAACACATGTTGAAATTGTACCCATGAAATTTTTTTTTGAGCGATATATAATATTCCTTTTTTGTAGTGATTTATGATATGCAATGTTATGTGATGATGCTTTATGTTTATGATGAGGTTATGCTATGGATATTTATGCTTCTATGATTTCTATGTATGCATTTTGTATGATCATGTGATGGTTTTGATATGAAAGATGATTATGAATTTATGATTATGTTATGAATGTTTTATGCCTTTATGATATGTATGGATTATGAATGCAATATGGATGACTCAATTTTATGAATGAAATGTGATATTTAAATGAAATTATGAATGCAATGATGAGAAGTGTTAATGAAAAATGTGATGATATGATATGTTACTAATGTGATGTAGTGTCTGTGAAATATAATGCAATGTGATGTGATGGATCTTAATGTGGAATGCAATGTTATGATTTTTTATTTGCTAATGTAATTAAATATTAATGATATATGGATAATTTCTATGTTGTATTTTCTCATGAAAATATATGTGGTGCAATTTGATTATGATGTCCTATGATGCTTCCTAATATGATCATGTATGTGGGATATTTTTGTGTGTCATAGGACTCTGTCAAGATGTAGACAAAAAAAAAAAAGTACAAAAGAGATGGATATTAACGTGGAAAAAGGAAAAGGAGATGGAATGTTAGATGGGAAATGACAAAGGACAAAATTTTATACTTTTATTTTTATCATTATCAAGTGTCAAAATTTCCACAAATGGAGCACAAGAACCATGGTATGGCATAGACTAAAGTGTGCAAGGTGATCATTTGTGAGAGACAAGTAGTTAAAAGACAAAGCAAAAAGACAAGGAATGGCCCCACTCATACTAATGACCCAATTATCCCAATATTTTTTCCAAGACAAACCACAAACATCAAGAAAAGAAAAGAGGCATGATCCATCATCATCCCTCTAAATCCTTATGGACATCCTTAAGGTAACTTGTAACATGACCAAAATAAATAAAAAAGATAAGACAAAACCAGAACAACAAAGTGTTTTCCAAAGAGATAATGTTTGCCGACAAGATTGACAAGATTAACTGATTAGGTTGATTAGGTTGACCAAGATGATTTGGAGGAACAAATGTTTGAGTGATTGATTGTTTGACCATAGTTGACAAATAGGTTGAAAAGGGTTCATAAGTTGATTTGATTGATAATGCCTGATTTCAGGAAAGGCACATCCTCTATAAGGCAAGATTAATTGACCAAGATGACAAGATTGATTGATTTGATAAAGGTTAATTGATAGGATTGACTGATGTGACAATGCCTGGTTGAAAGAAAGACATATCGTGTATAAGGCAGGAGACACATCTGATAAAGTTGACCAAATGACCATTTTGATAAACACCTAACTATAAGAAAGACATATCCTATTTAAGGTGAATGATAAGGTTGAACAATGACAAAATTCTAATCTCAGGAATGACACATCTTGATAAAAGATAGGTGATAACACGAAATGAGATAAATGACATAATGCCCCAATCCGATATAAAAACCAATGATTTGATTGATTAATTAATAATAAGGTGATTGATTGATTGGAGATTAAATATTTGTTGGTTATTTCTTCTATTGATTTGTGATTTGGTTTGAATGATGATTATTTGCGACCAAAGAATACAACTAGACTCAACAAACCCTAAAGGATTGACCTAGGTGGCCTCAAGGCTCATCGATTGATGGGCCTTGCCTATGTTATACATGTAGAGACCTTGTAGTTTGAAATGAATTGAACTTGCTCTATTTGACAAAGGACTAAATCATGATTTTATTTGAACAAACCTAAAAAGGATGGACCCAATGTCTCAGAGGCCCATTGAAAATGAGCCTTCCCTATGTAGAAAATGTGTAGATACAACATAGTTTCACGCTTGACTATCATGGACTGACTCTGACTTTGACTCTAACTCTATTTTTTGTAAGTTTTTGGTGTTTCCAATTTTTTTTTTGGATTTTGAGGATTTTGTGATTTTTGTGATTTTGATTATTTTGATTTTTTTTATCTTTTATGTTTTAGGAATTTTTTGGATTTTTTATGTTTTACGATTTTTCTTTTTTCAATTTTGATGTTTTAAAAGGATAATACCATATGTAGGATCCCAAGAAGACATAAGTCAAGGAATTACCCCTCATCAAGTACAAGACCAAATTATTATGCACAAGGGGATTGATGGATGCAAAGGATGGTCATGAAGGAAAAGGGTACTAAAGTTTGGTAGTTCTTAGGCCATGAGAAGTACTACAAAGCTTTATTATGGATGAAGAATATGTATGAATGGATGAGTTGTGGGTGGAAGACAAGGTGGAGTGATAGTAGATGAAGGAGCATAAACTAACTACACATGGCACCTGTTTGCTAGGTTTACACCATTGTACTTATCCAAAGTGCCACCTAAGTGGTTTTCACTTTTGGAAAAATTATTTCTCTTTACTATTTATTTTTTATCTTTTCATTTTTTTAATTTTCTTGTTGTCACCAAGACACCTATTTGCTAGGATTTGTTCAAGGTGGCTATTTTTTTTTTTTAGCTTTTGAAGGGATACTTTGAGAATTCAGTGTAGTACTTGTGAAGGTGCATGATATTGATGGGTTTGGGAAATGATTCACCTTTAGGAGTAGAGAGTTGGTAAGCATCAAATTCATATACTACTGTGATGATATAAAGTCCCAACCAATTGGATTCAAACTTTCCTAGATTTTCTCTATCTGTTTGATTCTTTGGATTCTCTTTTAAGACTAAGTCACCAATGCTAAAGCTTCTAGGTTAGACCTTCTTATTGTAGCTATGTTGAATGCGATTCTAATATTCCTGCAAATGTGTTAAGACATTCTATCTCTTTTCATCCAATAACTCTAGCTCATGTAGATGGGATACATGATATTCTTCTTGATCAATCAATCATTGCATAGATACTCTTAGAGATGGTAATTCAACCTCAATAGGAAGTATTGATTCAAATCAAAAGACAAGGGTGTATGGTGTGGCTCCTGTAGGGGTGTGAACACTGGTACGATAAACACATAGAGCAAGATTGAGTTGTAAGTACTAATCATGGCTAGTGTCATCAATAGCCTTCTTTAATATTTTATGGATAGTCTTATTATACTCATTGGATTGGTCATTACCCTAGGGGTAATACGGGGTAGAAAAGTGGTGTTGGATATGAAATTGTTCACAAAGTTTAGGGACATATTGATTCTTAAAAGGGAAACCATTATCTGTAATGATGGACAATTAGATACAATAGTGACATATAATGTAATTCAAGATGAATTTGGATATTTTCTTTCTAGTAATGTTGGTTATCGAGATGACCTCGATCCACTTGGTAAAGTATTCAGTAGTAACAAGGATAAACTTATGTCCATTTTTAGAGGTGGGATGGATTTTTCCAATGAGGTTGAGTCCCCATTGAGATAATGGCATGGTGATGTAAGCGGATGTAATTCCTTTGCTGGTGCATGTATAAGATCTCCAAGAATCTGACATTGGTCACATTTCTTCACAAAGTGATAGGCATCACGTTCCATTGTATGCCAATAATATCTCGTCCTCATAATATTTTTGTCTAAGGTTGGACAAGAGTGAGATCCACATATACCATTATGTACCTCTTGTAAGGTTGTTTGTGCTTCAGAGTTGAGACATTGAAGGAGGGTGCTATCTAGGTTGCGGTGGTAAAAGGTATCTCTGATGATGGCATATTTGGAGGCTTATTGGATAAAGGTTTTATGTTGGCTAAGGGAAAAGTCTAGAGGGATAATTTGGTCATGCAAGTAGCTATAAATGTATTTTTTTTAGGGAGATTCAAGACCAACAAGCTCACACACAAGTTTAGTTTTGGGGAAATCAAACAAAAGGAGCAATAATTGTTCCACCAAGAACTTAAATTGCAATGCATTATTAGGAATGTCCAAGAGAGATCCAATTGTATCCATTGCATCATCTACTTTATTCTAGATTCTCAGTATCTGATAAAAGGAAATAGCATCGAAGTGCAATTTAAAACTATCAACCATGCACTTGTAGGGAATAAGTTTCTCATATTTGGTATCATAATCATCATTGACTTTCTTGATTACTAGCTAGGAATTACAATAAACTTGAAGATCCTCGATTTTCTACTTTATTGCCATTCAAAGTCTTGTCAGTAGTGCCTTATACTTAGCTATGTTATTAGTGCATGGAAATGCTATCTGAAATGATTTAGGAATAGAATCCCCTTGAGGTGTGATGAATAAGATACCAACTCTTGAAATATGACTTGTGTATGATCTGTTGAAGTATAATTTCCATATTGTCAGTGTTTCTATGACAAAGATTGATTCATCTGGGAAGTTAGATATCAATGGGTGGTCTACCTTTATTGGTGTATCTATGAGTTGATCAACTATCACTTGTCCTTTTATTTCTTTTTGATCAATGTACTCAATTTCATACTAAGTTAAGCTCATAACCCACTTAGCTAATCTTCCTAGATCAAATCTACTTTACTGAGAAGATATTTTAGAGGATCAATTTTGGTGATCAATTTTGTCTTATAATTCAACATGTAATGCCTCAATTTTTGGGCTGCAAATACAATTACTAGACATTTTCACTCAATAGGACTATAGTTAAACTCACATCCAACCAAAGTGTGATTGATGTAGTAGATTGATTGTTCTTTACCATCATTATCATTTTGTGCTAATACTGCCCACAATGTTGACGTAGTTGTTACATACAATATCAAATACCTTTTATCAATTGGAGCCATGAGAACTAGTTGGGTTAGTAGATAATTCTTCATTTTATCAAATGCTTCTTCACATTTCTCTATCCATTTGAAGGGAATTCCTTTTTCATAATAGGTGTTAAAATGGGTGAATCTTATCTGCTTGTTGAGCAATGAATCTATGAATTGATTGTAATATTCCTTGTAAATACCTTAGCTAACTAATGTTGATTGGTGGTGGCGTGTCCAAGATGGCTTTTACTTTTGTGGAATCAACTTCTATTCCTCTATGGGATACAATGTATCCTAGGAGCTTTCCTGGTTGGACCTTGAAAACACATTTCTTTGGATTTAATCTAAGTTGATACTTTTCCTATCATGTGAAAATATTATCCAAGATTGTTGGATGATCACTTCATTCTATGAATTTTGAGAGAATTTCATCAACATATTCCTCTATAAGTACATGCATATAATCATGAAAAATAGTAGTCATGGATCTCTGATATGTAGCTCCCACATTTTTAAGTCCAAATGGCATAACATTCCAACAAGAAGTTCCCCAAGCACAAGTGAACTCTATCTTTAGGAGAAATTCTTACCTAATTGTAGCCCAAGAATCCTTACATAATGTTGGAAGAATGAAGAAGAATGATTGTCTCTACAGTTTTGTGTTGTCATTGATGTCACCATGTTATTTGAGTTGTGACTACAAATCTAAGTTAGTACTTGATATGGTATTTGAATTGGTATAATGCTTATATCCTCTAGTATTTTGATCTGCATTTGTTTGTTGGTGATTCTTGATGTGTGTAGTTTTGGGAAATAGTTCATGGACATTAAAAGCATGTATGTTCATAATCTCTTATGCTCCGGTGCTCGTATGATGTACTGGCATTATCCTATTGACCACCTTTTACAATTAAGAATCTTTTTGGCTGACTTCATGGATAAGTTGTGATATGGTGAATCAATTTTTGTTATGCAAATATCTATGTGAACTATCTTAGGTCTATACCTACATGATGTAGTGTGTTGAGTAATTTGAATTGTTTTTGGGAATATTTTGTGAAAACTTGTAGTTGACAACTGGTATTTTTGATAAATAAGAAGTGCATCAAATTAGACCAAACTAATTGTTTCTTGTGGATAGATTGAGTATATATGTTGAACAACTTTTGAAGATGTTAAGGTTTTTGATGAGGCATTTGTGAATGTGAAGGTGAAGAAGAGCGAAAATGATGAAGTTTGTTAAGTCTATTTATCGAGCATCACTAGAACTGCATCAACACTTGTTAGGTGCGCTTTTTTCAATTCATTTTAGATGTGAAGCCCAATTTTGTTTTGTAAATCTTTTGTATGCAGTGAACCTCCTTGTAAGCAGTGAGCTTTTGCATTCAAACAATAACTCCTATTCAGGATAGTGAGCCTAATATATTTGGTTTTGGAAATACTTTATATAGTGAGTTAATCCTCACCGTGGTTTTTCTCTCATTAGGTTTTCCACATAAAATCTAGTGTTTAGTGTGTTGATTTTACTTTCTATTATCTACATTTCATGTTCATAATTAATAACATAATAGTGTGGTTGTGAAGTTAATAAGTGTTGAAGTTTTTATTTTAAATTTAGTGACAACTAATTAACCCCCCCATCTTAGTTTTCTTGTGCCTTTTAACAATTGGTATCAGAGCTTTGGTTCCTTGGTATAAGGCTTAACCACTTGAGGAAGATCTTGGAGATTAATCAGATGGATGATAAAGAAGAACTTTGGGCTACACTTGACGATCTTGAAAAAGTTGAAAATGAAAATTAATATCTAAAAGAAAGTCTTGATAATGGAAATGAATATGTCTAGAAGCTGAAAGAACATTTAAATAAATTCAAGGAAAGACACAGTGAAGTGAGTAAGAAGCTGAAACAAGAGATAATTGGACTAAAGTGCTTGTAGAAGAATAGAAGATAATTGAAGAATGTTTGAATTTAATGGTGTAGAACAAGTTTGATGAATGTTCCAAACTTGAACAAGAGGTAGTAAACTTGAGAGTAGAACTAGAGAAGGAAAAACTCTGTGAGAACAATTTTAGAGCTTGCTCCAATAAGCTTGAAGAACTACTTGAAGGACAAAAATAAAGTAAGGACAAAGGTGGCTTGGGAAATGAAGCATGTGAAATTTCAAAAGATAATCAAATGACTCAAGACAAAGGGAAACAAAAATGAAATTCAAGAAATTTTGCAAGGAGACTATCTGTGAGATAGCCTAATGCACAAAGGTATCCCTCTTTCAATGGTATATTTTTTTCTTGTAATAAATATGGTCACAAGGCAACAAAATGTAGGACCAGGATGAATTAGTTTCCTAGTTATTTATTTTGAAAATGTTTTTCATGCAAGAAGGTTGGACATAAATCTATTGAATGCAAATCTTAGGTGAGAATGATAAGTTGGGTAATGATGAATAGGTTTAATGGGGGACAAATGAATCAATCTTTTAATGGCTACTGCTACACTTGTAAAAAATTTGGACACAAAGCAAATCAATGTAGATTGAGAAGTAATGGAGGTCAGAATAATCAGAAAATGGTTGTCTGCTATATTTGTAACAAACATGGACATATCTCAAATATTTGCAAAAGTAAGAAGGGAAAGTAGCCTACTCTGGTAGAGAAGAATGAATCGGTAAAGAAGATTGACAAGAAGATATGAAGAAGGAGATGAATAAGATATGGATGAATAAAGAAGAACCTAAAACTGTTGATGCATCTGTACCCTCATCCGGTACAGGAAATTCCTCTAGGAATTAGACCTAGCATGGTCTTAGGGGGAGCATTATCAGAAAACTATAAAAACCCCCTGGATGAAAGGCATGTCAAAGGATCACATGAGGATGTAATGTGAAAATTCAAAAAAATAGAGGTTTTAGAAAAAGGAGCCAGAAGAAAACATGTTGGCATACTAATTTGTGGATTGAATTAGGGTTTTCTATTTTGAGAAGAATTCTTTTAGCAACTTTTTGATGTCTATTTCATTCAATGCAAGTTAGGGTAAATTGATGGTGCATAAGGTAAAATTTGTAAGCCTCTTTGATCACTTGAGCACTTGAAGAGTTTGAAAGGTGTGTAGGAGAAATCTCAAACCAATCTAAAGGATTTCTAAAGAAATTATTGCGGATGCTTGGGAATTATTTCTTCATCTGCGAAGGTAAAAGAAGTCTTGAAAAAACAATAATGAAATTAAGAAAGATAAGCACAACAATGGATAGAGGATCGAGTGGAAACGTTGAACTGAAGTTGAAAGGAGTTGAATTAGAAGAATTTGATCATAGGAAGATGAAGGAAATGGAGTTATGGCTGAAGGAAAATGAATTACAGAGCATAAGAACCCTAGATATGGATTTATGTGGAGAATTTACTTGGTTTACTGATAAAGATTTCATCTTGTTCTTGTTGAGTTGATTCAAGAATGACAATATTATGTTGGAAAAAACCTACCTGATCATGAAGGAAGTGATCAAAGTGATTACTGGTTTATGTTGTATTAGGGATCTCCCTAGAAAGAAAATAGTGAAATACAAAGGTGTGGAGGAACATACTAGCATTGATAAAGACCCTCGAGCTCTATTGGTAAACAATCTTGTGGATTTCGTTGTAAGGTATGTTACATCTAAATTTCTTACAAAATTTATTTCAGAAATCATGGGGTGATCCCACAATAGTGGTTTACAATTTTTGGACAAACTGGACACTGAAATTATTATTTTTAACTAAATCTTCACATTCGGGCAGCTATAGCAGCTAAACCATGAAGAATTTGAAGATAATGCAAACTAGAGTCTTGTCACATTTTGCTTGTAGATTCTAAAAAAAAAAATTTCAAATTTTTTGGAATCAGTTTACACTTCTTTTTCCATCTCCCACGAAAACTAGTTTTTTCAAAAAACAACATTTTTTTAAAAGTGATGCAGACTATATAATGCATAACTTTTTTTTCCATGAAGGATAAAATTCTAATTCTTTTGAATTTATATTTCTAACTCTGATATCTAGTGCTTCCACTTGGTTAGAAAGTTTTTTATTGAATATTTTTTCTTTAATCAAGTTTCAAAGTCAAACCAATTACAATTCAGACATAGCGCGACCGTATAACACATAACTTTTTTTGTATTTATTGAAATTCAATTTTATTTTTTTTGTTGGATCAAGGACTTCAATATCTAGTATACTCATATTTTTTTATATTTTTTTTGATAATTTTCTATTTTTCACATGTGCAGAACATAGACCTTCATTTTCGATGAAAACCCTATGTTTTATAAAACTAAAAAAACAAATACATAATAAAACCAAAACATATTAAGATTATATTTGTTAGATAGCTTGTTCCAAGGACTACCTAATTCCAGTTGGGTTTGTGAAGATTCCTCCATTTTTATCATGAACTCGATCTCCAAAGTGCCAAAATTCATGGTTTTTTGTGTCTTAAAGGAGGGATGAGGAATAAGGGGGGTTCGAATGAACCCCCAGGGGTTCGAGATAACCCCTAGGGGTTTGCTCAAACCAGGGTTCGAATATTCAAACCCTGGTTCATTCGAACCCCCCTTTTATAAGGGTTTTTGTTGGCATTTTTGGCGAGAAAGCATTAAAAGGGTTCGCTCGAACCCGGGTTCTAGTGAACCCCTAATGGGTTTGGTTGAACCAGTATGTTCGTACGAACCCCTAAAATCAAATTTTTTGCCATGCATTTGTTTTCTGTGAGTTTTCCTTCCTCACTTCAATTGTAAACCACTATTGTGGCTTCACCCCATGAATGTTTGACTTTGGCTATTGTTGTATATATTGCACAAATGGTGGTTAAGGAAAATAGGTAGTTTGATTTATGTAGCCTATTATTTGAAAATAGAATTGAGAATTCCTGAATTTCGTTGGTTGAGGGTTATCCTTTTTTATTTGGATCTTTGCTTGTGTGCTTTTCTTTTTACTTCTTGAACTCACTATGAGGAAGAGAAAATGTTATGTGGGAATCTAGTATTCCTATTTGAAACAAGTCTACAAATGCTTGGAATTGTTGGTGAATAATGTAAGTGATTGCATATCATATTTCACATCCTTAAAAACAAATTTTTGCTCTAGTATGTCTATACCCAATCAATTTGAAGTAGATTCATCATCCGGTAAGAGAGAGTTGGAATTTATCATTGGTGAGTCTCCTCTGAAGCTAAAAATGAGGAAAACTATTATAACAAATGTCTCAGAAGAAAAGGAGAATGAAGAATATTTTCTATCTGGATCTGACTCCTTTGATCCAAAGGAAATATAGATGTTGTTGGACAAGGGTGAGATGAAGAAGATTGGTGAAATGTGGAATTTTTATTCTCTAGTTGAGAAACTTAAAATTGATGATGTGTTGGTTGATTACTTGTTGAATAAGGGTATTTCAGTTTCAGATATATCAGGCTCCTTGCCAAACAATCTCATAAAGATTATTGAAGAGAGAACATTGTTGGAAGGACCTGAAGGTCATAAGTTCAAATCTATGATTGAAAGAAGATGTAAAAAAGCAAAAAAAGTGTTATCTGAAACATATTAATGAGAGAAAATAATGCATCAAATAAGTATCTAACATCTACAAGTATTGTATATGATGGCTTACAACTGTTGACAATTTCAAAAGCTGAATTGAAGCTATTGAAGCTGAGATGAATAGTATTGGAAAGAACTTTGATTACTTCAAAGATAGGGATAGAAAATAGAGAATAAGAGTTGGAGAAATGCAGGTGGAATTTTTGACTACTTAGAGGCAAAGAGAAGATATGGTTAGGACCTTTTAGTTGGTTAAGGAAGTTGTTGAGGTCTGGTTTCATCATCTCTTTGAAATTCTCTCTGATGTAGAAAATTGTGAATGACTGTATCTATCTTCTAATTAGATATTCTCCTTTACACAATTATCTTTATTGGAAGGTGTGAGTCCAAGAATGAATTCGGTTCTGCTTTCTTGGAAAAGAATTATTCTAATCAGAAGAGAGAGGTACAAGAAAATCGTTCATGTAAAGAGTGTTATTCTTATTTGAATGCTTGAAATGGGAAGTTGGAATTCTTGTCTATATACAAAGTCATCATTTACATATGATTACAACCTACCCTTTTTTCACCCTTTTCCATTGATTTCAAATGGGGAGAGAGTCATGTGAGCAGGAAGATAGTTATGTGAAAAAAAATTAAGGTGATAGGAGGAGAGAATATTGTGTTTTGAAAATTTTGGCACATGTTGCCATCAATGACAAAGGGGGAGATTGTTGGAAGAATGAAGAAGAATGATCATCTCTACAATTTTGTGTTGTCATTGATGTCACCATGTTATTTGATTTGTCACTACAAATCTAAGTTGGTACTTGATTTGGTATTTTGGTTCAGTATTTGAACCGGTATAATACTTATATCCTCCGGTATTTTGATCTACAATTATTTCCTGGTGATTATTGTTGCATGTGGTTTTGGGAAATAGTTTATGGATGTTCAAAGCATGTATGTTCATAATCTCTTCTGCTCCAGTCCTTGTACAACGTATTGGCATTATCCTATTAATTAGTTATTAGAATTAAGTCTATTTCTAGCCAATTTCGTGGATAAGTTGTGATATGGCGAATCAATTTTTGTTATGTAGATATATGTGTGACTTGTCTTAGGTTTATGCTAACATGATGTAGCATGTTGAATTATTGAATTGTTTTTAGGAAGATTTTGTAAAAGCTTGTAGCTGTCAGCTCGTATTTTTGATAAATAAGAAGTGCATCTAATTAGGCTAACCTAATTGATTCTTGCAGATAGATCGAGTAAATATATGTTGAATTTTTTTTGAAGATGGTAAGGTTTTTGATGAGGTGGTTGCGAATGTGAAGGTGAAGAAGAGAGAAAATGATGAACTATGTTAATTTTTTTTATTTTGCATCACTAGAACTGCATCAGCAATTGTTAGGTGCACTTTTTTTAGTTCATTTTAGCTATGAAGCCCAATTTTGTTTTGTAAATATTTTTGTACATAGTGAGCCTCCTTACAAGCGACGAGCTTTTGTATTCAGATAGTGAGTCCTATTCTAATGAAGAGTAGGGAGGAAAACAAAAAACAAACACAATTCAAGGAGTTTCAACCAATTCTTTAATTACCAAAAGCCTACCTTGGAATTCTTTCACAATTCTTGCTTATTCTCCTAGTAGCATTACAAATAGGGAAAATTGTGCACAACTTTCATGAAGCTCTGTAAACACTTTAAAAATTCACCTTTTTAGACACCCTTTAAGGCCTTGAAAAACATATCTCAAAACATCATTAGGCTCCTTTGAAACATATCCTCCAAATTAATGTTGCAACATTTTCCCCTTAAGCCAATTAGGCCAATTTTTCAAAGCAACTGCACTCTAAATGCCTTCTCAACCTTAAATCTTTGTAAGTAGACCTTCACTAGGCTACAAAACCTTTGAATCAACAAATTTTTGGAATTGGAACACTCACTAATGCATCAAATTACAAAACCGTTGTTGTAGGCCAATCTAGGCTTGAAACAAAGAGGGTTTATTGAAAATATGCACTCCTAGCCTCTAAACCTTCACCAATCCTTTATCAACATTATTTCATTAAACTCATGTAATTAGCCATCAAATTTGACTCAAAAGTTGCACATTTAACCCCAGGGCATCATTCCAAAGCCCTCAAACAGCCTCCCCTACTCTTAGAAACCTCACAAAACAATCATTCCAAGTTTATTTATTCCATTACACCAATTATTTTCAAGATTCACTAGGTGGAATGGCCTAAATACCATTTTACACTCTCAAACCACAATTTTTTGAGTTATGCACTAGCCTATAGTAAAATCACAATAAAATATTTTTTTACTTATGAAAACAGCTTGCACAAGGCCCAAAATTCTCTTAACACATGTATTTGCCTATTCCAATTCACATTTGGTAAAAAAAATTTATGTGTGCAAGTATAGGGGTCTGCAACACCACTTTTACTAGAAAATTATAGAGAAACAGAGTTTTTGTTATTATTTCAACTTCAATAAAGTATCCAATCCCTTGCCTCAAGTTATGTGAGGCCATTCAAACAACAAAACACCAAAACTAACTCACAAAACTGACCAACCACCCTTTGGACTCAAAAATAAACATTGGTATTCCAATTTTGCGCACTTTTGCACTTGTACAACTTTGCATCTTGACAATATTTAAAAACATTGACAACTTTTGTAAAATGAACCCAACTTGACTCATTTACATCAAACATGGTCTATTATGACCTTATTGAATAAAAAATGACTCCAAAGCCCTAAAACCTACCAAATGACCAAATTTAGAAAAAAAAACTATCATGGTGCCCCTGCAGCATATTCATGGTAGTGAGCCCTTAGCAATGAACCTTATATATTCGATTTTGGAACTTCTTTATATTGTGAGTTAATCCTCACCATGGTTTTTCCCTCATTTGTTTTTCCATGTAAAATTTGAGTTTAAATCTGGTGACAACCGATTCATCCCCCCCTTTTAGTTGTTTAGCACCCTTTAACACATAAGTGATAGCATTTCATATCCACTACTAAGGTCTACTATGATGTCAATATCTGTAAAGGAAAATATTCCTTTGGAAAAGATTTGCTGAGATCTCTGAAATACATGCATACTTTTATTTTTCCATTAGCTTTTGTGATAGGAACAACATTTGATATCCTATCTACATAATCAATAGAGCGTATGAGCCCAACATCAAAGAGCTTCTTTAGTTCAACCTTGATGGAGAGTGCAATTTGTAGGTTCATTTTTCTTAACATATGTTTATATGGTTTAGCATTAGGTAATAGTGGCAAGTGATGCAAAACAAGCTCAGTGTCCTAGCTAGGCATATTAGCATATGACCATTGAAAACTAACTTTTCTTTCTAAAAAGAATGTTGTAAACTGAAGCTTTTCATTAGTGGTCAAAAATGTTGCAAGCAATATGATTTTGGAGTTTTCTAGTGTCCCAATGTTCACTTCTTTTGTTTCTTCTATAAGCAATGGTGATCTCTCTTTATCTATAGGGATACTATCTATTCCTCCATCCTCAGGTGCCTTAGAGAGGTTTTCACCATTAGATACATCCTTTATTTTTACTTTTTCATAGTCTGTAGGTACCCTTCACTTTTCACTTGAAGACCTATTATTTTTATTTTTTCCCTTTTTCATTTTCACTTTATGACTAGAGGAAAGGATATCCTCACCAAAGTATGTGGCACAATTAAGCTTTATGAAAAATCCAACCTTATGATCCCCAATTGGTATTCCTTCATGAATTCCGATGAACTCAACACTTGCTTTGTCGTTCTTGAATGTGTCCAATCTTGGTGGTACTTGTGGGTCCCAATCTATTAATTGTAGGTAGACAAGGGGTAATCCATCATCAGTGTTGTAAAGGTTCATAGTGTAGGAAGATAAGGTAATGACAGAGTTAGAGTCATCAAGTTCCCAAGAGGTAGAATCATTGGTTTCCTAGAAGTGTTTGATCCATTCTTCTCTTTTCAAGGGGACCTTTTGATAGGGACTTAGTGGGTTTTTCGGGGAACCAATTGTAAGCATTTGATTGAGTGTTTCTTCAAGGGGAAGCAGGATAAATTATCCAAACAGTTTATCAAGGTCCATGTCAATAGTTGAGGATAAGGAATCCCACTCACATTCATTGGAATCGACATCCTAGTCCCAAGAGTCCTCACATGTCTCAGTCTCATTTGAAGCATTAAAAACCTCACTTGAAGGTAATCTGATACCCCAGATAGTCACTTTTACTGGTACAAACCCCAACCCTTGGTTCTTTAGTAATTTAGGAGGTTGTAAGTGTTCCAAAATTCCTTGTTTGTTTATACCAAGGTTCTTGTGTCCATCATATCCTTGTTGCCTCATCATTAGGAACCCTTTTGGATATTGTTCAATTAGTAATGTTTTAGGTTCAATGTCCTCCTCTTCTTTATACAGCCATGTGAGAATGTGGTCATCCAAAGATTCTTTAGCTAACTCCCCCCATTTAGTGAAGGTAGTAGGGGGATTGTGGATGATGACTTTAGGCTGCACAGGATGCGGTTTGCCATAAGATTTTGGTGATTTAGGAAATTTTCCAATGAAAAAAAGGCTCTTCATGTTGTATTCTCCACATCCTCTATCTTGAATCTAGATTTTGGGTGTAGAAGGTGTGGGAATGGAGTGGATGATTTGACGAGGGTATAGGGGCAATGTAGAGGGATGGAGTGGAATATGAGGTGGGGGATGATGCCTCTTGATTTATGGACACTTGGCGTTGAATGGTTCCTTTTAGGTTTGTGCAATATTGAAAGGGATCAAGATCACCAGAAATAGTAACTTTAGTGCCATTGTGTGGAAACTTGAGGCATTAGTGGTATATGGATGGTATAGCCCTCATAGCATGAATCCAAGGGTGGCCAAGAAGTAGGTTGTAATGTAAATACAGATCCGAGACATGAAAAACTATATTTTGCATAGCTAGACCAACTTTTATGAGAAGTGAAATGACTATTTCAAACAAGCACTAAACATCATCATAAGCTTTGATAGTAATATTCTTGGTTTTATCTATCTAATTATCAAATTATCCCAAGGCTTTTACTAATTTTAGAAAATAGATGTTCAGACCTGCTCCACCATCTACCAAGACTCGTCTGATCTTACATTTATCTACATGGACTTCTAGGTGTAGGGGATCATTATGATCAAACTTTGGTGTGGAAAAGTCTTATTTAGAGAAGGTAATAGGATGTGGAATCACTAGGTATCCAACCATGGCCTAAAATTCATTGAAATCTAGGTTATGAGGTATGGATGCTTCTTTCAAAGATTTGTCAAGGATAGCTTTGTGTTGTGGGGATATATAGAGTTCCAAGATGGAAATTTGTGCTGGAGTTTTCCCTAGTTTCTTTAGGAGATTATGTTGGCTTTTTGGTTAGTGATTGGAGGAAGGTCCTAGGACAATTATGTTGGTTCTCTGAGTGGAAACTGTAGACACGTAAAATGTACCAATTGACATTGTGCATTTGATCCTGACTACTAACATCGTTTCATCCTGAATCATTCCTTGATCTAACTGTAATCAAGGGAAAAATAGGTTGTTAGATGATTACATCAATAACATTAAAATCCACTAAAAATAACGAAGCACAAAGGAATACAATGAAAACAAAAGGCAATTATATCACCAAAACTCTTAATCTTCCATGGTTCACCTTCGTTACACCTCCTAGCTTGTAGTAAATAAAGATGCCCTCAGATTTGTGTCTGAGCAACTATGACAAGAGACAAGACTAAAGCAAGTTTCAAAGGATTTACTTAAAATCTAAATGCCTATGCCCATGACAATGTCTAAGACTTTGATCAAACAATGACAATAATTGAAAAATGAAAAGCCTTAAGTGTGCAAGCTAATAAATGCCTATAATATGTGCGTAAATCTAAAATGTTAGCATGTGTGTGTGTCATCAAAAAGTGAGAGGAAAATGCCATTTTATAGAAAATGCCATTTCGAATGGACGGACGAGATTAATTGATGATGAGAACCTAAAATGAGAGGTCCAGATTAAACCTGAGAATCCCTAATTAGGGTTAGGGCAGAATCCTTAATCGAACGGTCAGAATAAAATCTCAGATAATTGGATTTATGGTGGAGAATAAATGAGAGAAATTAATTAGAAAATAAATATTTTTGAAAAATCAAGAAGATAAGATTGCCTGATTTGCCAGATTCAAAAAATCAAGAAGATAAGATTTGGACTGAAGATCAAATTTGGAAAATCAAGAATCTGCCCGATTACTTGATTTTTGAAAGATTAATTACCAATTTGAATTAAATTAATTCAAATTATGGATTTTATGAGATAATAAATAATCTTTTTCAGATTATCTATCAAAATGGACTGATAGTTAAGATTGAGATGACATTTTAAATAATTTAATTTATTTAAAATGAGAGGAATATCAAATTGGCAATTAAATAATTAAATTTAATTATTTAATTAAGCAACTAAGACTAATTAATGAAATAAATTAATCAATTTATTTAATTAAGACAATCAGTGATGTATTAAATAAATGAATGTAATTCATTTATTTAATAATCAGGAAGAATTAAATGCAGAAAGGGAAATTAAATAAGTTAAGAAATTTATTTAATTAAAGAAAGACTTAGACTATTAATGACGTATTTAATAAATAAATAAAATTTATTTATTTAATAATCATGAAGAATAACTGACATGAATTAATTAAATAATTATGAATTATTTAATCAATAGTCGAATGTAGACCAAGGACATAATTAAATGACATAATTATGCTAGGACGAAAGTGGTAAAAATGAAGCTTGCAGGCCTAGGTCATTTTTAGGTGTCTACATTTTGCCCCTCTTTGTCATAATGTCGCTTGTCGTGTTGTGACAAAGAAAATAAGTCAAAGTCGTGCCCCAGTAAAGGTATGGAGTATCATTGCCCCCTCGGGAAATTTTCAAATTTTGGGTCGGCGACAGAAAAATTTGAAAAGGGTCCCGATAAATCAATTTGATGACCAGTAAAACAACGGTGCAGTCGGTTTCAGATTCTGACATGTTTAAAGCAACTTATGAGGAAGTCAAAGGTGTTCAAATGAGCCTCCAGTATTGACCTTGTTTGAAAAATGTCATTTTGACCTTATAAATAGGTTGACAAAGAGGGTAAAGTCAATTCACTTGTACTATTTACCTTGCAAAATTTGAGAGCTCAGAGCAAAAGGCACAGCAGCAAGGATGGTTATTCCAGTGTCAGAGCACCACGGGGAGATCGTGAGGACCTTCAGACAGCCAGAGGGCTCAGAGCCGATGGTATGTACTTTTAATTCACTTTGTCATTTTATCGTTTTGCATGCCATTTTTAGTTTTCTAGGATAGTCAACGTCTGCCCTGCGATGCATATGCATTTGCGTAAGATGCAATTTCTTTTGCGTTCACCACATTTGATGTGTCGCAACGCAAGTGCAAAGGAAAAATAGGTTGCAGCGGTGGATTGCGTTGCATTTGAAAAATTCCATGACGCATTCGACTTATCACGTCGCAATTGAATGCTTGAATGCCGCAATTGTCATATTCCAATGCACTCGCTTTTTTGACTGACGCAACTACCAAGTCATGTCGCATTCGCCATGTTGAGACACAATTGCAAAATTTCATGTTGCAAGTGTGATAATGTGATGCAATTGACATATTACGACGCATCTGATGTTTTGAACGATGCAGTTGACTTTTCGCGATGCAATTGCCTAGTTGCGACGTAATTGCCTCTATCTTGACTAGAATTTGTTTCGATGTTTGCGTGACCTTAGATGCTTTTCATGATGTTGACAGTTGTCCAAAAAGTACTAATGCATTGTTCATCTTTTTGCAGAGGCAGCTTGCCCCTATTTATACGAGAGAGAGCAGACCGACCACCTTTCGGTTCATCGATCAGTTGGGCCTATGGGAGTGGCGGTGACTGATGCGACTGGGTTTATTCTATGTTGCATTCATGCCCGCCATTCAGGCGTACAGGGGATTATTCATTGCACTGTGCGAGCGATGGCATTCCAAGACCTATTCCTTCCACCTGCCGATAGGTGAGGCCACCATTACCTTGGAGGACGTCTACCGGATTCTCCGAGTACCTATTTGAGGGGAGCAGATCATCTATGATCTGCGGCATGGCGAGCAGACCTTCCGTGCCTACTATCAAGATCAGGGTGCAGGACTGGGGATTTAGGGCTATGAGATTCGATGGGAGTTCATGGCAGATCACTATAGTCGCTTTGATGCCTTCCTGGTGACTCTGATTGTTGGTATCCTGATTCCAGACCACCAGGGACATGGATTTCCTATTGGTTGGGGAGATGTCCTGGTTGGCATGAGACGAGATAGAACAGTTTACGCTTGGAGTCCCTATTTGCTAGGGATGCTTTACCATCAGCTACACGACGTTGCATACATGAGAGGAGAGAGTATCTTCTATGGGACCACATTGATGATGATCTGGGCATGGGAGCACATTTCCATATTCCACCCTCCCATTGAGAGACCACAACTGGCCAAGGGGATGCCCTATGCTTATTACTATGCCAGTGCACTACAGCAGACTCATATGGGCGAGACAGGGTGGTGGCGGCATAGGATTGACACCATGGTGACATTCATCTAGAGGCCGTATAGAGATTGTGAGGCACGAGACGATGAGGACAAGCACCTCAGCTTCTGTAGACAGTATAGATATCTGATTGGCAGGACAGTGCAGACGTCATTGATCATTAAGATGTACCTCCCATAGCATGTCCTTAGGTAGTTCGGGGAGTAGCAGGATGTACCTGTGGGGATAGCAGAGTACGCCAGGTCTTCCAGAGAGTATGCGTGGGGGTTAGCCATCCCAGTGGCATTTGTGACATAGCAAATTGACGGGCTAGTAGCCCAGGCATGGGGATGGAGAGGCAGAGTAGCTGATCCTGGGATGACACCAGCTTATGATTTATGGTGGCAGGCATGCAGACCCATGCCATGGATAGATCCTGATGGGCTAGCACCAGTGGATAGATGGTCAGTTATTCCGCGGGTGCCACGAGCCAGGCGAGGTGGTAGAGGCAGAGATGGAGGCAGAGGGAGAGGCAGAGGCAGGGACGGAGATGGAGGGAGGGGTGGGGATGATGGAGGAGACAGAGGCAGGGGTGGAGACAGAGGTAGAGGTGGGGATGGAGGCAGGGGTGGAGCCAGAGGTGGGGATGATGGCGGATACGGCCGGAGGCAGAGGTGAGATGGCCAAAGATAGGGCTGTAGGGTGTGACAGTGCATGGCGAGGGTAGCATTAGATGCTATCCCCGAGGTTGGTGAGGAGGATGAGGGTGAGGAGCAGCCCAGACTCGAGGGAGAGGGAAAGGAGAGACAAGAGGAGGAGAGGGCGATGGGGGGACAGGAGGAGGAGGTGGATGTGGGAGGGCATGATGAGGAGGTGGAGGTGGGAGGGCAGGAGGAGGAGCTAGAGGTGGGAGGGCAGGATGAGGAGGTGAAGGTGGTGGGATAGGAGGAGATAGAGGCTGATGATGATGATGAGGAGGATGATGCCATAGATGAGGCTGAGAGACTCCTCCGATGGTGGATGGTGGAGGGAGAGGAGGAGATACCGTCCACTTCAGGGTTTCCATCGGATGCCATAGCAGATCAGAGGGTGGCCGACCTACAGCAGAGACTCGATGAGAGCACAACATAGGTTAGATCATTACAGTCAGCACTAGAGGTAGCCCAGGTAGAGTGGGATCGGGTGGTGATCTGCCAGCAGGATGCAGCTCAGTGGTGTAAAAAGTTCGTGGCTTTATGCATAGGGCCTATGGGAGACATGGCTCATGAGCTTGCCAGAGTGAGTACGAGGTTGGGATAGTATAAGACACTATACGAGCAGGCAGTGCCACTAGAGCGATGGGATTCTACCTTATCCCTGTCACAGTCGAGGATAGGCAGTGGACACAGGTTAGGTAGTGGTAGTGGTACCAGGATCCATACTAGTGTCAGAGGGTCTACCTCAACAGGGCACACTTCAGGGCACAGGTCCCATCATTCCCACAGGCACACTCTGAGTCACCATTCAGGGCATAGTCATGGGTCAACTGGTTCAGTGCAGAGGTCAGGACAGGTACAGCCACCAGTGGTTGATCCCTCTACTTCTCAAAGTCTGGCCGTAGTGACGTCACAGATGTTTTATACTATTGAGATGACACCTGCCTTCTTAGTTCCGACAGTGGCATAGACAAAGGTTGCGATAGGTCCACCTATTGCTTCAGAGCCAGTGACAGGGCCTCAGCCACCACATTCTTTGCCTCGAGGGGATGATGAGAGTCTACCCTAGGGGCATTTTGTTATTATGACACACTGTGTATATTATTTGAGCCCGCGAGCTCCATTTTTGGGATATCCCATGACTTTATCCTGTGACATTGTACATTTTTTAGATGATACTATATGATGATGCAGTTTTGATGTGGCCTACATGTGTTATGTGATGCTCTTTGCTTTATGCATTATGACATGTATGATGTATGATTTGTGATGTATCATGTATGTGATATGATGCCTATTTGTGATTTTGATGCCATGATGATGCCATGTTTATTTATATGATTATGTTAATGATGTGCATGATGTATTTAGTAAAAGATGCAATGCTAATGATTATGTTAATGTAATGCTTGTGATTATGTATATGATTTAATGCCATGAATGATGTATGTATGGACCTAATGCAATGTATATGATTTAATGCCATGGATGATGTATGCACTTATATTTTTGGATGTTATAGGATATCATCGTGGGATGGACAAGAGAAGATGATGAGATTGATGAGACAAGAAGATCAGACTAAAGAGGATATGACATGAGACTAATGGAAATGCATGCTAATACCTAGACCAAATCCTTCAAAACTTTACTTGTAGGACTTTTAATATTTATTGCTCTTAATCATCATTGGGAAAACTGTTGTAATGGCCAACAAACACCATGATATGACATAGATCAAGGTGTGCAAGGTTGTACCATTACGTAAGACAAACAGTCACAGACAAGGATGATCATGACTCATACCAGGAGCGTGACTGCCCCAGTCTTTTTGTCATAATCAACCACAAGTAGAAAAAGACAAGGACAAATCATGAAACACCGTTGCTTCTCTAAATCCTATTTCCAGGACATCCTTGAGAAACTAGTGACTTGATTGCCAAAATACAAAAATAGAATCCCTACCATGATATGTCGTTGCTTTTCTAAATCCTAGAATTAGGACCTCACTGAGAATCTAGTAGTCATGTGTGTCAATTGTCATGCTACGTTGCTCCTTCTCTAAATCCTGCTTAGTGGGATCTTGCTAAAAAACTAATAACATGATAAAAGATCAAAAGACAATTGTCAAGTGTTTGCCAAGTGCGTCTGGATATCCATTGTTCTGATGCCAAGATGTCTGATTTAACAATGTCAAGATGTCGAAATGTTTAAAGCTTTGATGATCTTGAAAAATGTTGAGAATTGGTGAATTCAGAAAGGACACATCCTGAATAATGCCGACGTCGAGAGGATTTGATCTCTAATGGTCATAAGGGGTCCCTCAAAATAATGACGATGCCTAGGAAAGACACATCCTAAGGCATAAATGACAGAGTTGATTCTTCAGAAGGACACATCTGAAGAATATTGATGTCATGAAGAGTGATCTTTAGATGTCAAGGGGATCACTCAAAATGTTGAAATGACGATGACGATGCCTAGGAAGGACACATCCTAAGGCGTAAATGACAAAGGTTGTCGTTCAGAAGGATTCATCTGAAGACTAACTAAAATTTGACTGTTTGACCTGTTTATGATGATTTGACTTTCTTTGACCGAGTTTGGCTTGTTTTGACCAGATGCTGATATTGTCATGATGATATGAGTGACATGCTGATGAGATTGTCATGCTGAATAAATGATTGTTTTACTTTGTTTTAGGAGTTTTCCCATGTAGAAAATGATCGAAGACTTTTGACGTGTGTGCCAGCATGATTCCATGAACCCTAATGGACTGACCTAGTGCAGCCTCGGGGGCTCATCGATAGATGGCCTTGCCTACGTCACACACTCAGAGACCTCATAGTTCGACACGACCAATGACTTTGTCTTGATGAGCAAAGATTGCGTCATGATTTTATTTTGCCAAACCTAAAAGAACTGACCTAATGTCTCGGGGATTCAAAATGTGAGTCTTGTCTACGTAGCAAGTGCGCAAAGACAACGTAGTTTAGACAAATGACGAAGACTTATTTGACATGACTGACTTTGACAAGAGATGACAGTGCGCTTGTGTGGTTCGAGCAGTCTGATGTTTTGTTTGGTTTTCTTCAGGACATTTTATGATTTTTAGGTCTTTTTTCAGGACATTTTGTGATGTTTTTTGATCTTTGTTCAGGACTTTTTGCCAATATTTTTGTCTTTTTCTAGGACTTTTTGTAATATTTTTGGTCTTTTTTCATGACATTTTATGATGGTTTTGGTCTTTTTTAGGACATTTTGCCAATGTTTTTGTCTTTTTTCAGGACTTTTTGCCAATTTTTTTGTCTTTTTTTTAGGACTTTTTGCCAATGTTTTTGTGATCATATGTGACATCCACTGTAGTTGCATGATAAACATTTTGCCCCCAATCAGGTCTAAGACTTAGCCATTTGCAAGGAATATGAACGAGATGCTGTTGACTTGCTAGACGGACAGTCGTCAAGACTTGATGTCAATCATTTATCTACTATGACAGGTAGGGTAGGATGTGATGGTGATTTGTGAAATAATGGCGAAGATACCTTTCATCCTAGGCCAAGTTAGACAAAGTGACAGTAGATGGCAGAGCAATGATTGATTACGCATGGCACCTGTTTGCCAGGTTTTTGCCATGGTACTTGTCCAAAGCGCCTGTTTGCCAGGTTTTCACTATTGAACGAATCATTTTTCTTTTTACTATTTTCTTGACTTTTTGATTTTTTTGGTGTCACCAAGACACCTGTTTGCCAGGTTTTCATCAAGGTGACGATTTTTTAATTTTTTAATTTTTTTTTTTGTATTTTATGGCTTTTAGCTCCATCCTCTAATGCTATGCGTAGAACTTTTGGAGATGTAAACTATTGATGGGCTCTATGAACTATTCCCCATCTGGAGTTTCCAATTGATAAGCTCTAGAACCAAAGGAAGATATGATAATATAGGGACCCAGCCAGTTTGGTTCAAATTTTTCTAGCTTCTCTCTGTCTGCTTGGTTCTTGGTGTTCTGCATGAGAACTAGGTCGCCAATGTCAAACTTTCTGACCATAACCTTTTTATTGTAGCTGTGAAAAAGGCGGTTCTGGTATGCTTAGAGATGATTTAGTGAGTTTTGTCTTCTTTCTTCTAGCATTTCCAGCTTGTGCAAGCGTGATTGTCAGTACTCCTCTTCATTAGTTAGACCCTTCAAGGAGACTTGTAGCGAAGGAATTTCGACCTCAATAGGTAAGATGGCCTCAGTGCCAAAGACTAGGGCAAATGGGGTAGCTCCTGTAGGTGTACAAATGCTAGTTCGGTAAGCCCACAGAGCAGGGTTAAGTTATATGTGCCAGTCGTAGCCAACATCATTGACAGTCTTTTTTAGAATTTTGACAATGGTTTTATTCGACGCCTCAGCTTGACCGTTTCCTTGTGGGTAGTATGGAGATGAAAAGTGGTGTTGGATATGGAATTGCTTACATAACTCATGTACATCTTGGTTTTTGAATGGACGTCCGTTGTCAGTGATGATGGACTATGGAAGGCCATACCGGAAAATGATGTAGCTAAGGATGAACTTTGATATTTGTTTTCCAGTAATATATGTCAATGGGATGGCTTCAATCCACTTTGTGAAATACTCAATGGCGGTAATAATGAATTTGTGGTCGTTGGATAAGGTTGGATGAATCTTACCCACAAGGTCGAGTCCCCATTGAGCGAAGGGCCAAAGAGAAGTGATCGGTTGGAGTTCCTGTGCTGGAGCATGGACCAAGTCACTGTGTATTTGACATTTGCAAAAAGTCCTGACATATTCAATTGCATCCTTTTCCATGGTCAGCAAATAATACCCAAGTCTCGTTAGTTTCTTAGCTAGAGTAGGACCCGAATGAGATCCGCATATACTGTCATGTACTTCACGTAAGGTCATACATGCTTCGTCGACGTCAAGACATCTAAGGAGGGTATCATTGAAACTATGGTGGTATAGGGTGTCACTGACAATGGCATACCTTGTAGATTTTCTAATGAAGGACTTCCTTTGGTTATTGGATAGGTTTAATGGAAGGGTTTGAGACTTTAGGTAGTCATAAATGTCCTGATACCAAGGAGAGTTGGGACCAACAAGTTCGCAAACCATTTGACTCTGGGATATCATATGTCAGTATCAAAAGCTGTTCTACTAAGAACTCAAATTGTGACACATTTTTAGGGATGTCCAAGAGAGAAGTAATAGTAGCCATTGCCTCAGCTGCCTTATTCTGTGCCCTGGGGATTTGTTCAAAAGAAATCGATTGAAAGTATGTCAGGAAACTATCCACCATCCTCTTGTAGGGAAGCCACTTCTCATCTTTTGTTTCATAGTTATCATTCACTTGGTTGATCACGAGCTGGGAATCCCCAAATACAAGCAATGTCTAAATTTTCCATTTGATTTCCAACTTGAGACCTGTGACTATTGCTTCATATTCAGCAATGTTATTTGTACAAGGGAAAGCGATCCTGAATGATTTAGGAATTGAATCCCCCTGTGATGTAATAAACAAGATTCCAACGCTTGAGCCATGACCAGTATGAGACCCATCAAAATATAGCTTCCATGGTGCTGCCAGTTCCGCATGAAAAATGGTCTCGTCAGGAAAATCAGTCACTAGTGGATGAGTGACTTGGATTGGTGCATCTGCCAGTTGATCTGCTATTACTTGTCCTTTTATTGCCTTACACTCAACATATTGTATGTCATACTCACTTAGTATCATGACCCATTTTTCCAACCGGCCTGTTAATACAGCTCGACTTAGTAGGTATTTCAGTGGATCAATCTTGGCGACCAGCTCTATCTGATGACTGAGCATATAGTGTCTTAGTTTTTGGGATGCAAAGACAACAGTGAGGCATGCACGTTCAATGTATGTGTAGTTCAACTCATAGCCTATCAATGTGCAGCTGATGTAATAGATTGCTCTTTGTTTTCCTTCATGATCATTTTGGGCCAGTAATGCCCCCAGTGCTGAACTGGTAGTCGAGATGTATAGAATCAACGGCTTTCCATGAATGGGTGGCATGAGGACTGGTGTTGATAGCAGGTAATCTTTGATTTGCTAGAAGGCCTCTTGACATTTATCTATCCATACAAAGGGGACACCTTTGCGCAATAGATACTGGAATGGATGCCACTTATCTGTCAATTGGGCTATGAAACAGCGAATAGATTGTACTCTTCCTTGCAAAGTTTTGAGTTCACTGATCCCTCTGGATGGATGCATGCCTATGATTTCTTTGACCTTTTCCGGATCAACCTCCATGCCTCTTCGGGAAACTATGTATCCCAATAGTTTACTTGATGTGACCCCAAAAACACACTTCTTAGGGTTTAGCCAAACTTTCTTCCAGTCTCTTGAAAATTATGTCAAGTACCTTCAAATGATCTTTCCTTGTTGCTGATTTGGCCAATAGGTCATCTACATAATCTTCCATTATTTTGTGCATCATGTCATGGAAGATCGTGGTCATAGCCTTTGATATGTGGCACCTACGTTTTTGAGACCAAATGGCATGACGTTCCAATAGTATGTACCCCATGGGCAAGTAAATGTTGTTTTGTGCTGATCCTCAGGAGCAATGCGGATTTGATTATAGCTGGAGAAACCATCCATGAGGGATAGCATCATATGTCCTGGAGTTAGGTCAACTATGATGTCAATGTTGGGCAAAGGAAAGTCATCCTTTGGACATGCTTTATTTAGATCCTGAAAGTCTATACATACCCGAATCAGCCCATTTGGCTTTGTCACCGGCACTAGATTGGAAATCCATTCAGCATAATCTATAGACCTTATGAATCCGGCATCCAGTAATTTCTTTAACTCAGCCTTGACCAATAGAGCAACTTGAGGGTGCATCTTGTGCAACTTCTGCTTGACTGGTTTAGCATTGGATAATAGTGGCAGATGATGCAGAACTAGTTTGGGGTCTAATCCTGGCATGTCAGCATAGGACCATGCGAAGTTGATTTTCTGTTCTGCAAAGAATTTATGAAATTCTGGTTTCTCTTCGTCAGTCAATGATGCAGCAAATAAGGCCATCTTGGGGTCTTCTGTAGTTGAAATGTTATCCTCTATTGTGTCCTCAATAAGCATAGCTGATTTCTCCTGTTGCACAGGGAGAAATTCCAATCCTCCATCTTTAGGTGCCTCAGAGAGGTTTTCACCCGTAGATATGCCCTTTATTTTTACTATTTTATCGTCAAGAGGTTCCTTTCGGTTTTCACCTAGAGACGTTTCATTTTTTACTTTATTTTTACTTTTGCAACTAGAGGACTGAACAGTCTCGCCGAAGTATGTCGTGTAGTCTAAATCAATGGAAAATCCTAATTTGTGGTCCCCACTGGGTATGCCTTCTGATAATCCCATGAATTCGGCAATTGCCTCATCATTCTGGAATGTGTCCAGAACTAGCGGTCCTTGTTGGTCCCAATCGACTAGTTCAGGGTAAACTAAAGAAATGCCATCGTTAAGGCTAGTGAATTGGGGTGAGGATGCAGACAGCATGCAAATGGATTCTGTGATGTTGTAAATGAGGTTATCATCATCCAAATCTATATCAGACTCTATCTAATATTCTCCTTCACTAGTGTCATATTCATTGTCATAATAAGGAGTGAAGGTTTTAGAGTCCTGGTTATCAATGTCGTCTGACACTTCAGATAGGTTCGATGGATGGGGTTCAGATGATGGGTGTTGTATGTCATGAGAAGTGGTAGTGGGACTTTGACTATTTGGTGCTTGTTCTATTTTGAATGTTTGCCAAAATCATTGTTCAGAGGTCAGTTCCCCTGGTTCAACAAACAAATCATCAAGACAACAGTCACTTAGGGATTATTTTGAGCCAAATTCCCACTCATGGGAGTCTGTTTCGGTGAGGGTTTCCCTAGTAGTCTCAACACTGTCAGAAGCATGTACTCGCTCATTTGAAAGTCTAGAGGTACATCAATCGTCATTGTCAGGTGATCCAAACCCTAATCCAAGATACTTCAGAGTTTGAAAAGTTTCTATGGGTTCCCTTTGACCAGTTTGATTTTTTCCAAGGCCACTAGTACCATCGTAGTCTTTAGCCTTCATGATGTTGTAACCTTTGCCATATCTTTGAACTGGTAACGGAGGTAATGCGACTGTATCCTTATAGATCCATCATGTGATGTCAGTAAGGTCTTCATCACTCATGTCTCCCCACTTGATAAAAACTGTATTCGGTGGGACTTTGAAAGTTTCTTAAGGTTCCATTCTGAAACATGGCCGACCATATATCTTTGGAGGAGTGGGTATTGTAGTTATGCTGTATGTTGTATTTAGTTTGAACTCTCTGCAGCTGAGGTCCTGGATTTTGATAGTTGATTCAGTCTTAGGGCTGGTGGAAGGTGGTGGTACGGTGGAATACGTGGATGGAGCGGATGTGGAAGATGATGTGAGAGTGGAAGGGTCGATATACTTGGATGATGAGGAGCTAGGTGCTTCTCGGTTAATAGGTACTCAGTTTTTGGAGATACCCCTTAAGTTGGTACAATATTGGAAAGGGTCAGGATCTCCGTATATGGTTACTTCTGTGCCTTCAAATGGAAACTTGAGGCATTGGTGGTATGTAGACGGAATGGATTTTAATGCGTGAATCCATGGATGGCCAAGTAAGATGTTATATGGTAGTTCCAAATCTAGGAACTGGTAGGTTGTGTCTACAATGACCGGTCCCACTCTGATAGGGAGATAGATAACACCCCGTGAAGAGCATTCCTCATCATCATATGCTTTGATCAATATACTTTTCATTGGGTCTACGCACGCATCAGAGAACCCTAGAGCTTTAACCAATTTGAGGGAGCATATGTTCAACCCTGCTCCGCCATCTACTAAAACCTGTTTAACTTTGTGCTTGTGGACAAAAGTTTCTATGTGTAATGCGTCATTGTGGTTGGTTTTATGTGATGAGTAATCTTGATCCGAGAAGGTGATGTGGTGCGGCGTGGTGAGATATCCCACCATAGTTTCAAATTGATTGACATCGATATCCTTGGGGACCGATGACTCTAGGAGAGTTTTATCTAGGATTTCTTTGTGTGCGGGAGAGATATGTAGCAGCTCAAGTATAGATATTTGCGCGGGAGTCTTTCCTAGCTAGTCGATGAGGTTGAATTGACTTTTGGGTTTCCATTACTGTGGGGTTGGGATAGGTTTTGGCTGTTTAACAGATGAAGCAGGTTGTGATTTTTTTAGTAGATGGGCCTGGTATAGTGATTTTGGCTTGTCTAGCAGGAGGTGGACCAGCTATAGTGACCTTGCCACTTCGTGTAGTAGCATTACACTAGGGTACTCTCTTGACCGTAATAGTATTGATGTATTCATCGTCAGTTCAGACATTATTTATAATTGGTCCACTAGAATAATTGTACTTGGCTTGGGTGAAGTTAGCTTAGTTCTATGAACCTGAAGTGGAAGCATTATGAGAACCATGGTCCTGTAGTGGATTCTTGTGGATAGTATGATCTGAGTTGGAGGTGAATTGTGATCCACCTACTTCGATGGTGCGATTTTCGATAAGGTCTTGTATTATATTTTTCAATTGTCGACAATTAGAGGTTGTATGCCCTTTTGCTCGATGGTATTCGCAAAGTGCATTGTCATTCCACCATGCTGGTTTGAATTGTCCTGGGTCATATGGTTTTATTTTTGGAACTATGATGACCCCATGCTAGATGCATTTCTTAAGGACTTCTTCAATGGGTTCACCCAAATGGGTGTATGTGTGATCCCTAGGAAATTGTCTCATCTGATGATATTGTCTCTGACTATTTTGACACTTTGGTTGTTTGAAGAAGTATTGGGAGGAGGTGTCAATGTCATTGTTGGTCTATTTTGTTGTTGAACCCCTTTTAGGGCCAATACAGGACCTACAGTGTTTGCAGTCTTGGTGTCAACAACACCGTCATTTGTAACGTGCTTATTTTTAACCCAATATTTGTTTTTGTCAGCAGGTGGGTTGACATTTGTGTTTTTGGAACCATATCTCAGTTCTCCCTTTGTGATAAGGGCTTTCTCAATCTGGACCCCCTTTTTGACCAATTCTGTGAAGTTTGTGCAACAATGTATTTGCAATGCAAATTTTAGGGGTCCCAAAAGTGTTTGGAAGAACATGTCAACTTTTTTCCTTTCGGGGATGTCAATGTGACATTGACTAGCAAGGCTTCTCCATTTTTGAAAGAATGGGATAAATGTCTCACCAGAATCCTCTTGCGTGAGATTGCACAAGCTAGTGATAGAGGTATCCATGTCAATGTTGTATGCGTAATTTCTTATGAATTTTTGTTTAAGCTCATCCCATGTCTGGATATCCTTTTGAGTTGAAAACCATTCAAGGGCTTGACCCGCCAGACTTTTAGAAAAAAGTCTCATCAAGTATGTTTGTTCGTAGGCGATGTCCATACAATTGGTTGCAAATTTGCTAACATGTTCAATGGGATTTGTCTTGCCTCTATATTTTGTGAAGTTGGGTGACACATATCCTGGAGGAAATGGAGGCATGTATAAGCTCGTGTCGAATGGGTATAAATTTAGGTCATATGATATTTCTAATTTCTTGCCTGAAATGTACATGTTTTGGATAGTTTTCTCCATGTCCCTCATTCTTGTTTTGAGGGCGTCCACCTCAGGGTCGTTTATATTTTTGTACGTTGGATTGCCTGGTACACCATGTGTTCCTATTTCTTGTGCATAAATATTGGTGTATTGTGGTGGTATGGATTGTTGTGGTATGTATGACGTGTGTGGATTGACATGTTGTTGGTATTGGAAGTTATGATTGGGTGCATGTTGATATTGAAGGTTATGATTGGGCGCATGTTGATGAGTATGAATGCTAGATGAGTAGGTTGGGATGTGTCCCCCAACCATGTTTGCCGTTATTTGGGGGATGTTGTGACCATGAATGTTATGGTGTGTCAATGATGTCATGGGTTGTGTTACTTGGCCGCCTTGTGTGAATTATTGATTTTGTACAAGAGGAACATTTGTGTTTGTACCTTGGGAGGCAATGACATTTGACAGTGTTGTTGTGTTAATGTTTTGTTTTTTTCCTTGGATAAATACACGTCTTGTGGCTCCTCCCGAGGAATTTTGTGAAATATCATGCTGAGCGGATATGTCGAAGTTGTGCTCATGGTAGTAAATGGAGCTGTCAAGGGGGGATTGTTGTGACTTGATGATGCCCCCATGGCATTTACTTTCGTGGCATTAACTGCCATGATATTTGTGGTGTTGGGGATGTTGGTGGTGTTTGGGACGTTGGGAGTGGTATGCATTGTCGTTGTGGTCCCAAAGGAAGTATTGCTCGTAGTATTTAGAAGTTGACCACTATGTGACATGTTATGTGCGTTGTTGGCATTAGGGTCAGGAGGTGTCAAGTTTAGTGTGTTAATGTCAAATCCTTATGGTAACTTAGCTCCTTCACTCAAGAGCATAGCTAAGAATCTATCTCTATCCTGATGGACCATTGCTTCAGCAAGCTAATAGGCCTCTGGGTCTTGTGTCAATGCCTCTACATTTTCCTGAAGTAGTTGGCCATTTTCATCTTTTTGTAAGAATTGTTCGAATGGACTGTTTGATGAGGATTGCATTGTCGTTGGAGGTTGATTGTCTAAATTGGAAAATGGATCATAAAAGGTCTAGTTTGGGTCATGTGGAGGATTGTTGACAGTAAATGGGGGGTCTTGCCAAAAGTTTTCCATTTGTTTCTTTTGTTTTTGAAGTCTAGTTTCGACCATAAATGAGATTTCTCAAATGGGAATGACAACTAAATGCAAGTATGACACTACGTGAAGTCTAAGTTCAAAATGACAACTAGAATGACTAATGTTTTTGGATTTTCGTGAATAGGATATGCAATGTGTAGCAATGTAAGACAAGGTTATCTAAGCACTTCTAAGCTCAAACTTTGTTTTTTATTTTGACTGCTAAAGGACTTTGTTGGAAATGACAAGTTGACGAAGTCTAAATGACTAGTGAGTTTTCCTAACTAGACTTTTGAGTTGGAAAAAATCTCACAAAAGAGGACAATGACTAAAAAGGAGGTTTGATAACTTGGTCCAAGAGAGCCTAATTTTAAAAACAATGACTTTGCAAAGTGTGCTTAAGATTTTCCTAATCCAAAGTATGCAAAATGTGAACCTAGGGACAACCTAATGTTGAATGTATGCAACTAAAAGGAATGAGGTATGGAACCTATGGTGACTAATGCAAACTAATTGTCAAGACTTCGAGCAATTTCAAGTTTGGTTTCTGACAAAATCTTCTTGGTGATAGTGTTTGACAAATGGTGGACAAGTTGAGGACCTCAGGGTTCGAATGTGAAGTTTTAACTTTTGACAAGCAGATGCGTCGCTTGAAGCTACGAATGTGTCACAGTTTAGCAAATGCGGTTCGGTTTAGCAATTGTGGCTTTTGGACTGTCAAATGTGACTCGATCTAGCATATGCGGCTTTTAAGTTGTTAGATGCGTCGCAACACCTATAGATGCAACGTTCTAAGTGTCAAATGTGGTTTAACAGAGCGGTTGTGTCACAGAAAATCACTTACGGTTCGACATATGTGACTCAGTTTAATTTCAAGATGATTTTCTTGTCATTTTGATGGAAATTTTGATCTCTTTGGTGAATGTTTTGTTTCAAACTATGGTAAAACTAGAAAACACTTGACAAACACAACATTTTTTAAAAGTAACCAAACACACATCAGATAAGCACGATCCTAGGTTAGGCCATGACAATATTCGCTAGATTCCACACGGGTTTCCCCAACCACATATCTATAGCGTGTGAATTCAGAAGCTTGGCTACACGGGCTCCCCCTTACAGTGCACTCTCTTCTCAGGCCAACCAAGCTTCCAACCCCCATGAAACTCCCATGGTGAGCTGATCACCTCTACTACAAATTGCGAAAGTGTGGATGCCTTCACATCGACAGGTGCTACGCTAGCAAATAGAAGGATTTTGGCTTTCTATACAAGAGTTTTTAGTTAGGGAGCCCCGTTCAAGTGGCCATACATGGGGCAAGAGATTAATCACCATTAAGGTGGCACTCCAGCCTGAAGAGGTTAAGCTCAATAGGGTTTAAGGGAGTACAACTCCGTCTGTATGATACATTCGCATCGCAACCTTAGGTTTTCCCTTAAGGTTTACATTTATATACCGGTCACGGGTAGCTTGGATTTAGCTCTGTTGCTGGTTTGAGTCATGTTGGGGTGATGAAATCCCCAGGCAGGCCCAATTTCTAGAGTTGGTAACAGTTTCTCTTACACCCAAGATTGTCCGAAAGCATGAGGGGAGAGGATACTCTGATATACCAAGTCAGGGTAATAACAGATAAGAATGGGTCTGGTTTTCTGATCACAAGGTTTTCACCAAGTGAGAGCATACTCACCTACCATTCTGCAAGCACAATCAATCAAAGAAGACATGTGTTCTTTTTATATGCACCAAAATCAAATGTTTGCTAATCTATGAAAGAAAAACAAGCACAATGTTTGTTTATTCCATCTTCAACATTCGAACCTACAAACAAAAGATTAGTAGTTCCTTATGCAATGGTCTTCGACACATGAATGGGGATTGCCACATGCTACAAGTGAAGATTAGTAACACAAAAAAATCTAATCTAGCCAACATGCAGGAATAAAAAACATAGAAAAATAGAAGACCAGAAAACCAGAAACTAGAAAAACCTGAAAGTCCAAAAATCAGAATGTAAAACTGAAAGAAAATTTTTACTAGTCAAATGTGGCATGACAGAGTAGATGCATCGTTTAGGTTTTTGAATGCGGCACGACAAATCAGATGTGTCGTTCCAGATATTAGTTGCGGCTTATCAGGGCGATTGCGGCTCTTCTATCAGTGAATGCATCATGATGCATCAAATGCGTCACAATGTTTTTAAAAAAGTAGTTGCGTCGTTCCATACTTGTACCTGCAAAAGAACATAAAACATAAAAAAACATATGAAAAACTAGAAAAACGGAGTCGGGTTCACCAATGTAAACAAGGAAAAAATAGATTGTTAGATGATTAGATCAATAACATTAAAATCCACTAAAAATAACGAAGCACAAAGGAATACAATGAAAATAAAAGGCAATTATATCACCAGAACTCATTTTCCATGGTTCACCTTTGTTACACCTCCTAGCTTGCAGTAAATAAAGATGCCCTCATATTTGTGTATGAGCAACTATGACAAGAGACAAGACTAAAGCAAGTTTCAAAGGATTTACTTAAAATCTAAATGCCTATGCCTATGACAATGTCTAAGACTTTGATCAAACAATGACAATAATTGAAAAATAAAAAGCCTTAAGTGTGCAAGCTAATAAATGCCTATAATATGTGCATAAATCTAAAATGTTAGCATGTGTGTGTGTCATTGAAAAGTGAGAGGAAAATGCCATTTTATAGAAAATTCCATTTCGAATGGACGAACGAGATTAATTGATGATGAGAACCTAAAATGAGAGGTCCAGATTAAACCTGAGAATCCCTAATTAGGGTTAGGGAAAAATCCTTAATTGAACGGTCAGAATAAAATCTCAGATAATCGGATCGACGGTGAAAAATAAATGAGAGAAATTAATTAGAAAATAAAGATTTTTGAAAAATCAAGAAGATAAGATTGCCTGATTTGCTAGATTCGAAAAATCAAGAAGATAAGATTTGGACTGAAGATCAGATTTGGAAAATCAAGAATCTGCCCGATTACTTGATTTTTGAAAGATTAATTACCAATTTGAATTAAATTAATTCAAATTATGGGTTTTATGAGATAATAAATAATCTTTTTCAGATTATCTATCAAAACGGACTGACAGTTAAGATTGAGATGACATTTTAAATAATTTAATTTATTTAAAATGAGAGGAATATCAAATTGGCAATTAAATAATTAAATTTAATTATTTAACTAAGCAACTAAGACTAATTAATTAAATAAATTAACCAATTTATTTAATTAAGACAATCCGTGACGTATTAAATAAATAAATGTAATTCATTTATTTAATAATCAGGAAGAATTAAATGAAGAAAGGGAAATTAAATAAGTTAAGAAATTTATTTAATTAAAGAAATACTTAGACAATTAATGACGTATTTAATAAATAAATAAAATTTATTTATTTAATAATCATGAAGAATAACTAACATGAATTAATTAAATAATTATGAATTATTTAATCAATAGTCGAATGTGGACCAAGGACATAAATAAATGACATAATTATGCTAGGACGAAAGTGGTAAAAATGAAGCTTGCAGGCCTAGGTCATTTTTAGGTGTCTACACTAACCATTTAATCAAATCCCCTTATCTGATTAAATTCATCAATATTCCTCTCTTAATTAAATAAACTAGTTATCTAATTAAGTCACTTCTTGATAATTAAATTAATCATCTTGATCTAATTATCCTATTTAATTAAATAATTTGTTTTATTTAATTAAATCTCTAAAGTCTATCTATTAAATTAAATAAAGTAAAACCTTATTTAATTTAATCTAAAATCATCTCTTTTAATTAAATAAATCAAAATATTTATTTAATTAATCTCTTATCACCATTCTTCTCATTATTTGATTTAAATAAGTCCATAAATCTAAGTCAAATAAGTCACATCCTTTAATCTCCTATTAAATTAATTTACCCTTGATTAATTTAATTCTAATTCATGTCTCATCCTCTAGCTTTTTCCATTTTCACATGAAAATAGATTTAATTCATTTATTAAATCTCTTTTTTCCTCAACAAGGCATCTTTAAGGAATATTCTCCAAGTTTGAATTCAAAAATCTAAGTTGACATGTACATCCAACAAGGCATTTACTCCCTCTTACATGTCCTTTTACTTGAGCCAAGTGGCCTTTAATGCATTCTTTCTTCCCTCTTGCAAGTCATTTCAACAAAATTCAAAATTCAAAAATAGGTATTTATAGGCACATTCTTCAAAACTTGCACATCCTCCATCCACTCATAGGTTGACAAATGGCATCTTGCCATTGGATGAATGTTAATCCCACATTGCCCTATTTTGGATATTCATCCTTCAATCTCATCTATAAATAAAGAGATCATCTCCTCATTTGATCATCCACAAATTATGCAAAGTTATTATGCTCAAATATCTATCAAATTTCATCCATCATCATTGAATTATAGCTAGGTTATGTAGGTTTTTAGCTTGGAGCACTCACCATCCTTCATCAAAGTGGATCACTCATCAACATTCATCAACATACATCAATCTTGCATCATAGGAATTGGGAAAGGGCCAATTTTCACATCAAATTGACACCAATTCCCCCATGGGATCATGAGTTTGCTAGTTTAATTAGGATTCAATCTATTTCATTTCTTTTTCATTGTGTTCTTAATTGCTTTTTTTCCTAATTTGAACTTGGCGAATGGATTCCATGGGGAATCCTTGTTCTTGCTTGCATTCTCTAATCTAATGTGTTTTTGTTCTTATTGTTTTGTAGGAACTAGGATTGGGGTTCGCACAGAAACAACACAATCTAGGCTTAGATTGTTGATGGTGATGGTGGCAACATGTTCATCTATCAATTCATATATTGTGAAGAATAGTGCTATAATCATGTTTGATACTGTCAAACTGGCATTATTGTTATTTCTTGAACTGGAGACTTTCCCTTTGTCATGATCTTGCAAGGGGGGTTTTAAATATAGTGTGATCAACATTTGTCTTGCCTTGTGAATTATCAACCAAAATGGTTACATTTTCAATAAGGTCTTGAATCATGATATTTTCGAGTTTCCAAAATCGAGATGTTTTATGTCCTTTTCCACAATGATATTCAAAGTAGTTTTCTTTCCGCCAATTAGCTTTAATTAATGATGGTTCATAGTTTTTGATGTCTGTCAATTGGATGATGTTGGATTGAAAGCATTGTTTGAGGACTAATTCAATGGGTTCATCCAATTGGTTTATGTTCTCTTGACATAGGGAGGACATCTATGTTTTTGATTGTTTTAGATGATGTTTAATGTTTGATTTTGACCTTGTGTTTGGGTATTTGATGTGTTTGGTGTATTTGATGAGGATGGACCTTTGAGGTGAATGGTGTGACCTAGGGTTGTCACTTTAGTATCAACAACACCATCATTTGTTACATTCTTATTTTGAGACCAATATCTTCTTTTGTCATTATTGGTCTTTGGATTCTCTTTATGTACTTTGACTAGTCCTTTTGTGACGAGACCTTTTTCAATAAGGACAACTTTCTCAAGGATTTTATCAAGTGTTGTGCAACATTGAATTTGAAGACCACTCATCATTTCTCCATTTATGTTTTCTATAAACATGGTGACTATTTGTTTCTTAGGAATGTGACAAGAGAACTTGCTAGCAAGAAATTTCCATCTCTGATAAAATGACTTCCCTTGTCCTTGTTTGGTTTTTGCATAATGTTGCAAGAGTTATGTCACTTTCAATGTTAAAGGAAAAGTGATTAATGAATTTATCAGCTAGTTCACCCCGTGTTCTAATTCTTGAAGGAAGGTGTTCAAACCAATCTAGAGTTGGCCCCATGAGACTTTATGGAAATAATCTCATCAAGTAGGTGGGATCATATGTGACTTCCATACATGATGTATTAAATTCTTGTATGTATTCCACTAGATCTCCTTTCCCTTTGTACTTAGGTAAAGTTTGTGTCATGAAGTGAAGGGGAAAGGGTGGTATGTATAGATTTTTGTCGAATGGATAAGGGCACAACTCCCCAATCGAATAGGTTTTCTAGTTGGTTCCCAATTGCATGTTTGTCATTTGTTGCTAGATTGCTCGTATTTCTTGTATAAAGGTATTAGTAAGAGATGGTATTGTGTTTGTTTGTTTTTTTGTCATGATGTTGGTGTTGGGATTATATGTTGGATTTGGATTAGCATTTTGTGATATAGGACCTTGGTTACCTTGTTGATATTGATGCGTAAATGGGGAAATTGTGTTGGTTTGACTTGGAGTGAAATTGGAATTTAAATTTGGTGTGGGCCCTTCATTTGTACCTTGAATTTGAAGTGATGGACCTTGGTTTGTATTTTGGAAAGATGGTGTAGGTCCTTGAAGTGATGATGCAGGTACTTGATTAAATTTTTGGAATGATTCGATAGGCCCTTTATTAATGTTTTGGAATGATGGGATAGGTCCTTGATTGATGTTTTGGTTTGGGAATTTTCATGGGGCAATGTGAATTCTTCTAGACTTGTTTGGTAAATTTTTATTTGATGGGATAGTACTTTGAAAATGGAATTAGGGACCTTGGTTCATGTTTTGAAGTGTAGGTGTAGGACCTTTATTTTTATTTTGAAACAAAGGTGTGGGACCTTGGTTCGTGTTTTGAAGTGTAGTACCTTGGGTGCTATTTTGAAAAAGAGGATTTTTGAAGGTCTTACCCATAGAACTTGATGAGCTACCAAATGTGAGATTTAGTCCTCATCTCATTGTGCGGGTTCCCTTATTTCCAAGTACGGAGGTATGCATGGTAGTTACAGAATGTGTTGTAGTTTTCCCAAGTCATATAGTTGACATTTGTTGTGAAGATGGCATTCCAAATGTAAATGGGTTTTGAGTATCTTCTTCCACATTTGTAGAGACATCAAAGCTTTGAGGGAGTTTAACACCCTTTTTAGCTAGTGCATAGAAAAATCTATTAGGATCAACACCAACAAGTTGATCAACCATGCTTAGAACCCGTGGGACTTGGTAAGCTCTTTCAATCTCCTCATGAGTCAATTTATTGTTGAATTCTTCTAAGCTTAAATTTTCCAATGTGTTGGTTGTGTCTCTTTATCGTGCATCTCTTTGTGGGGTGGATTGATTTGAATTTGATCCAAGGGTTGTGTCATAAAATGGATCACTTGAGAAATCCATGTTCTTTATTTTGGTTCATGTTCTTGTTTCAACCATGTGAGATTTGCAAGTTGGAGGGAAATGCAAAGCGATAATGAAGCTAAACTATATTTTTGGGATTTTCTGAATATAAGGGTGCAAGGATATGAAGCCAATTGAAGCTAACAGAAGCAAAGGATACTAAAGGTTTACTAAATTTATGATCAAGGAAAATGATATGATGCTAAGTCTAGGATGAAATGAAACTATGTTTTTGGTGTTTTTGGGATATACAGATGCAAAATGAAAGTGCAATTTTAAGTGTAAGCCTAAGGATTGGTAGGATGATAATGAAGCTATGGTAAAAGGGTATGATGTGAATCTAAATGAGACTAAATAATGGTAAGGATATGAATCCTAAAATTTAAGACAGAGGATGGTAAACAAGGTATAATTTTTGTCCAAGATAACAAACCCAAATGTCATTGACCTTTGTGATAATCAAAATGATAATTTTGACAAGGTGATTCAAGGCTAGGACACAAGCTTGAGACTCAATTTTGCATCAAAGATGGTAATGAAAAAGGTTGGTAAAATGAAGGATGAAGGTCAATGATAAATTAAATAAGAAACCACATACTGTCCAAAGGATTAGTAGTCTTTCTATGTCTAAAATTTGAAAGGGAGATGCAATCTAAAGTTTAAGACTATTTATGCAATGCAAAAGAATGAGGAAAGCAACCTATAATGTAATGCAAACCTAAATGAAAATGTTGGAATAGACTGGAAAAGGCTTGCAATTCTTTGGTTTATGAGTTAGGGTGACTGTAATTCAGATGTGTTATTTCAAGTTGCAGGTTTCCAAAGTGCAGTTGGGTTCAAGATGGCAGTTGTAACTCTTTTTTCTACATATGTGGTTCAAAATTACAATTGAAACTTTAAAGTGAGCATTTTTGGGTCTTTTTTTATCAGTTGTGGTTCACCAAGTTTGTTTTTTGCAATTTTGATATTTTGACCTAGTTTTTGAGTGGGTTTTTGACTGATTTTGATGAAGTGAAATTTGGAAAACATTGAATACAGTGAAAAACACTTGTTTTATATTTGTTTTTGAAAGTGAAAATATTTGATATAAAATAAAACACTCATAGACAACATGCACAATCTTATGGTTGGCAAGGAAACCATTGGTTGATATCCCCACTTGGACTTCTCTAGCCACTTAAATAAGGAAGATAGCTAGAGACTTGGTGGAACTGGTTCCCCTCCACGACACTCAATTCTTAGGCTCACCAAATCTCATTCCCCAAAGATGAATTTCTTTCTCTACACTTGAATAGTGAAAATGTGTGGTGGCTTCAGAGATCCGACCTCCTGTGGTCAATGAGTGTACAAAAATGGGTTTTTGCAACTAAACAATTGGTTCTTAGCAAGGGAATTTGTTCAAGGTGGCCATACACGTGACAAGATTATCTCAAGATTGTGATGAATTAAGATGCCTCCTAGTCCCTTCCTAAGAAAGGATTTTGATGTAGCTCATGTGGCTATTAATGGTGGAACTTGTTGATATGACACAATCACACCTGTTGCTTATGACTTTCATCACAAACACATTTTTTATATAGTGGTTTGAATGAGCTTTGCTTTATCTTGTTATCACTTGGGTTGTTCCCACATTTCAAAGTGGGGTGGAAGGGCCTCTAAAAATGTTCACAATAGCAAGGAAGTACATTGTTTCTAATCTCCTAGATCACATGAAGTGCAAGGAGAGAGCATACACACTGCCTTTTCCTCATGCTCACATGGGGTTCATTTTAATTCCAAAATCCAAATGTCGGGATGGTTGTACAAGTTCCAAAGAAATGATTTTGATCCTCAAGATCACCAAGTGGCATGAGAGGAGAGCATACACATTCAATGAAAAATTGCAAACCACAAAACACAAAAGATACTTGTTAATTTTAACGCTTTGCTTATGATGAAACAAACACTTATAGTATATTTTAAACCAATGGCATTTTATGCGTGTTCATTTTATATCCCATGAGTGTAATATGTTGTTTTTTGTTTGTTTTTAAATCCTCATGAATGTGATATGCATGTTTATTTTACCCTTATGATCTTGATGCAAGTTGTATTTGTTGAAAGAAAATAAAATAAAATAAAATTGCTTAAGCCTAAGCTACTAAAAAGCTCAATTTTCTGTTGTTTCTACATAATTTTTTTTTTAAAAAAATTCCTTGGATCAAAAGCCACAAATTGGAAAGAAAAAATTAGTAAAACAAACCCTAACTACTTGAAAACCCAACAAAAAATCTTAAATAAAACTAAAAAAAAAATTATATATAACTATGCAATTGTGTTGTCCGGGTTCATAGATGTGTCGTTACAATGTGTCATTCCAAAAAAATTGCATCATGAATTTGAATTCTAGTCTCCCACCCATAGATGTTTCATTCTATTGAATCCAACATCCCACCAAGCAGCTGTGTCATTCTTCTTATCAAATGTATCATTTCCCCACAGTTGGATCGTAGTGCATCTTAGTTACTTCATTTTGTATGAAAACTTGCAAAAACAAAGAAAAAATCCATACAGATCTTGCAAAAACTAATTTTCACATCGGACTCACCAATGTAGGACTAGTTAAAATTAGGAAGCTTAGATTCTAGTGACAACTGCAACACTACTAAGCCTAAAACCCAATCCAAACAAGAGAATACAAACAAACCATGAGGAAAATAAAACAAATCAAATGAAAGCACACCCCATGTTTGAAGTTGATTCACTTCCCTTGTCTCTCATCAATCTTCTATTGCAAACATTCCCTTAGATTTGTAGTATAGATATGCAAATACTTGCAAATAGTAACCAATAAAGTTAGAGATAAGTAGTTAAATCGAAAATGGAGGAGAAAGGATTATTTTAGAGACATCCATTCGAACAGATAGTCAAGATTGAGCTTCTAGAAAGAATCCAAGATCGACAGACAAGAAGACATGCAACATAGGAAAGTGGAGGAAGAATATGGAGGAATTGAAAATTGAAAATAATTAATTCATGAGAAGGAATCTTTGGCCAAGACGAGGCATAAATAATTTTTCCAAATTATTTATTTTTAGGAAAAGGAAAGTGGGCATTTAATTAAAGCAATTTATATAATCATTTTAATTAAATAAGAGGAAATGGGAAAAGAGCATTAAAAAATTATTTTGAGTTAATTATTTAATAAAAGGGAAGTATTTGGGAGATAATTAAATAAATGGCAATTTATTTAATTATTGAAGAAAGAGGAGGATTAGCGATGCAATTAATTTTATTTAATTGATCAAGATAGAATAAAGGTTATCTGAATTAATAGAGGAATGTGATCGAGAATAATTAAATAATTAAAATTATTTAATTATGTGGAGATGAAAACCAAGGAAAATGACACTTAGAGACTAGGAAATTTTTCAGTGTCTACAGAGACAAACTTCTCAAGAATACTAAGCAACTACCTTACACAATATATTGTCTTGGAATGAAATCCAAGAAATCAATTTTCCAACCAACGTTGGTTACCTTGATGAGTCTATCCACTAGAACATTATGTTGGAATCTCACATGTTCTAGTGGAATCTCACATTATGTTGAAATCCTAGAAATCAATTTTCCAACCAGTGTTGGTTACCTTAATTGTCTTGTTTTCTACAACTCCTCCCTTGGAATCTCACATGTCCTACCAATGATGACATCTAGTCTTCATTTCTTGGCACACTAGATAATAAATTTCTATATACTCAGCAACATCTTTCTCCATTATTTTCTAGGCTATAGTGGTTTACCCATCTGACAAATAACTTTTTCATTCCAACATCCTGACTTTGACATCAATTTCCTCATTTCATTCTTGAATCGTCCAAAATTTTGGGTACTTAGGCTCTTTTACATCCCATAATAGTCTATTTTTTGACTAGATAAAAACCTATTTTGTGGCTTCATGCCACATAAGTATAATGCTTAGACATTTCATGGAGATAGATCCCCTTCATCTTAGGACATCCACTCTTGGATTCCTTCCATCCTTGGATTATTTTCAAAATTGCAAACCAAAATTTTCAACTCAATCTAATTTTAGTGATAAGAATTGGTACTAATTTCAAGTATTAATCCCCGTTCAATAATGATTGTTCCTAAAAGTTATTAATTTAATTGCATATTCATAACCAAGAATGAATGTTTCCATAGTAACTCGTAATCATGTGTAATCTAGATCTTTCCTTATCTATTCCTTAGGCAATGATCTTTCCATTTATGATCAAGTAATCTAGCTGTCCTTTCCTTAAGGCATCAATGATAATAATAATTGATCTTTCAATAAATCATATACATGTTATGGTGTGTTAGTAGGTCACAATCCTTGACCTTGTCACTATTTTTACAAAATATTCCAATACCTTATCCTTGTGGTCATAAAATGTATGACTTAATGGACATCATGACTTATGAAGAAGTCATTAGTTTTTGCAACTTGAAAATATATTCACGATTTTCATTGGTTGGGGTACTTAATCTAAGTCAATCCACTCTCTCCTTTCCCCCCTTAGTGTTTCCATGACATTCGATCAACTCAAAGTTGCACTTATAGAAAACATTTGCTTTCTTGAAATGATTTAACATTCCTTATTGTAGGCTTCCTATTTCATTTTTTTCTTTCCTCCATGGCATGCCTTGAATATACTCATTCCAAAGTTAGATTTATCATTGATCTCCAATCTCACTAATTCAACATTTTAGTTTTTCCAATATGTGACCTAATGAATAATGACCAACTTAGAAGAGGTACTCTAATATTCCAATTCTCTTTCAAATATCCTTTTTGTGGAGCAACATCCATACCCACAAGGCCTCTTGTGTTGATGTACCTTTCAACTTAGAGCATTGTTTCCTTACAAATTCAATTGATTTGACACATAGTGCCATATTGTATTCCATTTTCTTTTGGAACCTCTAAACTTATGTTAGTTTTTGTTGACACAGTGAGTTCTACTTATACTCCAACCTGTCTATGTACTATCTTTTGATCATCAAAGCTTGTGCCTCTCTGATAGTCTTACAGGAAATTTAGTGAGTGGGGGACTAATTTGCACCTCATTGAATACCTTTCGTATTTTTATAGAAATTTGGCTCTTCTGTGGGTTTTTGGAGAAAAGGGTAGAAGGAAATGTAACATAAAATGTAAAATCACGATGTGCCAAAGCTTTTACAAAATTTCAAACCCAAATTCCTATGAATGATATATTTAGACACAGAATGCCACAACCCTTGATTATTGGAATGAGAATGAACAACAAAGGCTAACAACAAGCATAGTGCAAAATTTCAAATCTTTCCACAAGCAGTGTTCATTAAGGTTCGAGCAAACATAAAGATTTCTAAAATTAATAGAACATTCAGAAATTGCACAAAATCTCTCTCCTAATACAACATAAAATAACAAAACAATGACCCTTCAGAAAAATAGAGAAGTCCACTGACATAATCCAATTTTCACGAGTTATTATTCTATCATACGAGCATACAACATGGAAATCAACTACTTTAGCTACCCAAATTCAGCTTGACATAGTGTTTCATTCAAAATGATAATATAAAGAAAGAAATCTTGATAAAGGCCATACATGCATAGTCTCAAAAATTCCTTCTCAATAATTCATGCTTTAAATATTAAATGAACTTTAAAATAGAGGTCGGATGCCAATCTAACAATAGTTTGATCTTTAACAGATATTACAATTCTACTTTTCAAAATAGTTCTATAAGCTTAGCAAAACTAAAGAAACCTTTCCTCGGCAAAGGAAACTGAAACTTGGAATCCAACCCTTTCCTCTATCACTACCTCTCATTTATAGCTACAAAAATAAGAAACTGCAGCCACAATACAAAAGTAATTGTTGCCAGATGTTGATATTTGATAGCACATGATTTGATCATAGATCTTTAGTTAGGTTACAACAATCTTTGTTCATTAATTCTCAACTACCGCATTAATGCTCTTTAGATATTTAGCAAAGATAGTAGTCTGTAAATAATCAAATCCTAGAAAAGAACTTGGTAAAAGGTCTAGTTGACCCATCGTGTCATCCAACAACACTGACCCAAATCTTCCATCCAAAAAACTAAGAAAATAAAGAAAATCTAGCAACCTCTGAAAAGCTCCCAAAAGATATCACTTCATAAGAAGCACAATCTGCCCACAGCAAAGAGATGATGTATCAAATAGGTAGAAACTCTTAAGCCCATGAATATAGATCCTTGAGAAAATTATCGACGAGTTAACATGTGTCCTGAATCTCTCCTAAAAGAAAGGAGAAGAAAGAAATCCACATAACCACCATGTGGTGTATTGTGCACCTTTCCAATGACTTTACTCAAGCGTGGGATCATCTGAAGCCAAAAACATATACAAGCTGAAAATTAAAATGATCAAGAAAAAATTGCTTCATTGTTCTACCAACTCACAGGAGGTCTTTGCTTGTGGAGGCATGAACCTAGGCCTCTAGTAATTCTTGGAGTTTAAGGAAAGTAGAATGTTGCTCCTCCTAATCTGTATAAGTTGGTTGGATGAGAGTACATATGTGTTTGTATGCTTGGTTTAGCTCAAAAACTTCTTTAAGAGAAACAAATTCCCACCTGGAAGAAACTTTCCCAAGGTGATAGTAGAGTCGAGAAAGAGGAAAAATATCACACACTCAATATCATCAGTCATGGGTGTCGCTCTGGAACCCAAGATTTCTATAAAACTTTGGACCTTGTGTCGGATTGCATCCATGACCTACTCAACTATCAACACATTTTTGTCTAGTGAAAGAAGAGGAGGTAGCCCAAAGTCAACCAAGAAACATAAGTCTTTCTTGATCTTGATGACCTACTTGTTCAACACCATATGACATTCTTTACATTTTGTTGCAACCTTGTGAAAGTTGATAATCTGGTTTGCTTTGATGGTGGTGGCCTTGCGATCAAGAATCCTCACATTTATTAGGGCCTTATCAATGGCCATGCATAGCTTGGAAATAAATCTTTGATATTCTGCTAGTTAGGGTGAGCATGTTTTCATAAATTGGTCGCCCATCAGGCCAATATTAACATTCAATTTGTAAACATCTCTTAATAATTATAAAGTAGGCTCGAGAAAGACAACAACAACTATGACTCAATCCCAATGTGTGGATATCAACTTCTTCATAATTGGAAGAGTCCCAGATCCTCGTACAATAGCTAGCTCCTGATTTAACTAAGCCTCTCTTGCTCTTACACTTTCCTTCATTTGACTCCTTTCTCTGAGGGTGTTCATTAGTTCCAAGCTTAGCCTTCCTATCTCTTTCCTTGACTTTTCTACTTCCACTTGGGCCTTCTAAATATCATTGGAAGTTTGAGATCTGACACCATCTAGCTCTCTTCTTATGCTTTCCTAAGTGTGTTGATGCTCTCCATTCATTTGGTGTTCAATGACCGACTCAACTTTCAATCTTTCAATCTCAACATAAAGTTGAGCTTGTTGACCGTGGGCCTCTACAAGTAACTTGGATGTCTCTCCTTGCTAACTCTATACTTTCCTTATGTGGCTTATCTCGACATCTCTTGCCTAGATTTCATTTTGTTGCCTACTCACTGTTTCCTTCATATTCATCAACTTTGTCTCACGTTTCTTCCACTTTCTACCAAGCCTCTCATAGTCTGCATATACCACCTTCTGTGTGGCCTTGCCTAGGACCACTTTGTCACATGAGAGAGTCTCATTCAAATCTAGGCCTAGGTATGTGCAGGATCATCATGGAAAAAATAGGTCCTTAAGTGGCAAAAAATTCAGAAAAATCAGAGTTAGGCAATTTGATGTAAATTTTGAATAATTTATCTATATTCTTTCAAAAATATGTAAGAATAGAATCTATAGAAAATTTAACGTAGTTTCTAAACTACTAAGTTTATTTAAAAAAAAATCTATTTCGTGAAAATTTGAAATTTGAATGCAGTAGCACTTAAATTTCAGGGAAAAAATAAGTAGGTGTCTATTTGAGCACCCTAACCACAATAAAATGATAATATTTTTTAATAAGATTTTACATATAAGTATAGGGCTCATGTTTCGCTATGATGCATATTTTTTTGTAATTTGTTTCCAAGTAAATAATTAATTATGAATTTTTAATTACAACTTTTAAAAAATATAAAAATTTGTATGTTTGACCACCTTAACTTGGTGAAAAATTCATGATTTTTTTTTTTAATCCTATAGTATGTGAAGCATAGAATGTGATGCATGTTTCAGATTCATAAAATATGATGTTGTTTGAAAGCTACAGATGTTTTTCAATCAGCCTATCAATTAAGACTTTAGTCATAATTCAAATAGAAAATGAATAATAATTATTTATTAAATTCAAAGTGAAGCATAATTTATATTAGTGGAAAGCTGAGAATCTCCTTTAAAAAAATATTTTCATTTCATCAATTTTGGTTAAAATAAAAGTCATCAACCACATACCCTACACATACCTATCATATCGCCACTTTTTGGCCCATGATGATCTTGCACATACCTACCCATGGCTCTAATGTTGTAGTCCTCCATTTGCATATGTCCCTTGCGATTGGACACGAGCGGTTGCATGGTAGTGATTAGTAGATATTTCCTCTCTTCATTGAAACAAGCTTTGATCTTCTTGGAGGTGGGAAACTCAACATTCTTCAACATTAGCTTTTGTTTTTTGGCCTGTTGGGCCTGCTTGGTCACATCTAAATGCTCTTGATGACTTTGGGGGCATTAATGGTCTATGCTACAATGGAAGCAATAAGAGGGAGTCTGAAAAGTGTGATAGAAGGAGAAACTTCAAATGGGAGCATTATCATGGAAAAAGGCAAGACACCAAATTGAGGTTGGGTAGGGAAAATACTAGTTGGGGTAAAAATAGAAATGGGCTAAAGGAGAGGTACCTTCCTAGAAGTAGATGGGTTGGGAGTGATAGGTAACATAAAATTTTCTACTCTTTACATGGCGGCCCTTGACCAGGCGATTAAAGAATCAATAGTAGACAAAGCAGAGGATGTTTGTTCGGCACGTAGGGGGACTTTGGAAGACTCATTAAAAGTAGAAGGGGGTATATTCAGGGTTATCAGCTTAGGGTCCAAGGATAGAGGATTCCTTTCCACAAGAGGGGGTAAAGGAGCAACCAAATATTTAGAAGAAGAAAGAAGAGATGGAGTAAAACTTATTTAGGCCATGGTGGTCAGAACATTTTGTGTGGAAGACTCTACATCTTCTCCTTGTACTGCCAAGCCAAGTGCACCTAGATCTTGGACCTGTCTTCCCTTTGTATGACCCAAACTAGCATGTTTTGATCCTCTGGTAGCTGATCCCTCTAAAATTTGGCCCTTGATGACTACAACAGACCCTCATGGGGACCGTCGGGCCCTTTTCGCTTTACTTTGGGCAGTAGTGGAGGAAGTGGATTGTGAGTTCCTTTGCTTTGAATCTCTTCAACCTTCAGAAACCTAAGGTTGAGAAGCATGGTGCATAATTTTATCTTCATCAATTTTATGGATGGTATCTAGATTGTTGTTGTTGGATCCAGCCTCTTGATCATATATGTCTTTGAACCCCTCGTCGTGTGGTTAAAAGTTACCAAATGAGGTAGCAGGGAATTTCATTTCTTGTTAGAATTTCCAGAAGTATACCTTTTTCCTTTCTAACCATCCCTTGCATTTCAACTATTTGTTGAGGTTTTTTCCCATCAAGATATTCTTCTAATACTCCACCTGTAGTGTATAGAATCTCCACCATCTTGGTCGCTTGAGTGGAATGTGAGCCAAGTCAATATATACCTCTGCCCTTTCTTGAGTTGGATTCCTCCTCTCAAAATATTCCCAACTCTCATGTTTGAAACCAAAATTCCTTGTCAGGTTATATTCCCACTTGACACAAATGAGAACCAAGCCTAAGGTGACTAGTAGATTTGTGAGCTCACCCTCAGCCTTTTGCTTGTTCAATGTTATCCGACTGTTGGCAATCGTGAGGGGAAGTGTGTATATCTTTATTACTGAACAAGGTAGCAGATCATTTCATCTCTTGTCAGAATCTCCATAAGGCTTTCTTGTTTCTTCCATCCATCCCCTATGCTTCAACTATGTGTTGAGGGGTTTTCCAATTAGGATATTCTTCTAATACTTCACCTGCAATGTATAGAAACTTAGAAATCTTGGTCACTTGAGTGGAAAGTGAGCCAAGTCAATATATACCTCCACTCTTTCTTGAGTTGGATTCTTCCTTCTCTCAAAATATTCCTGACTCTCATGTTTCAAATTGAAATTCCTTGTTGAGTTATAGTCCCACTTGTCACAAATGAGAACCAAGCTTAAGGTCGCCAGTAGATTTGTTAGCTCGCCCTTGGCCTTCCGCTTGTTTAGCATTACCCGACTGTTTGCAATCATGAGAGGAAGTGCGTATATCTTTGTTTTGCTTATTCTTGTTCCATATACATTGTTAACAAGGGTTACTTGACAACATTCCTCTAATGTGAAAAAAATTGTCTATTACAAATTTGGGGAGTCAAAAAGGCTCCTCGGAAAAACCATGAAACCTGATGAATGTGAAATCCTCTCCTAGGAAATAATCTAGTTGGGTTGACAGATTCTCAATCCACTATGTGACCTCAAGAGAGAAACAACCCGTAGGGTGCGACAACATATCTTGAATCACTAGCCTTAAAATATGATTTGTAAACCAATAATAATCCCTTGTTCTCAAAAGCACATGGGTCCATATAGAAATAGGTTGATGACAACCCCTTACATCTAGTGTAGAAACTGGTATATTTCTCTCTAGCCACTTAGAATTTTGATGCAAAACTAAATGGTCCAAGAAAGAGGTATACCAGAACTTAGATTCAATGCTATAATTTTTTAGTTTCTCCAGCATGTTTCTAACGGGTATGTGCAGGATCATTATGGAAAAAAATAGGCCCTTAATTGGCAATGAAATTTCAGAAAAATTAGAGTTAGGCAACTTGACATAAAAATTTGAATAGGTTATCTATATTATTTTAAAAATATGTAAGAATAGAATCTGTGGAAAATTGAATTTAGTTTCTAAACTACTAAGTTTATTTTATTTTTTTAAAAGTATATTTGGTGAAAATTTGACATTTCAATGCAATAGTACTTAAATTTTAGGAAAAAAATAACAAGTAGGTGCCTGTCTGACCACCCTAACCACAATAAAATGATAATATTTTTTTATAATATTTTAGATATAAATAGAGGACTCATGTCCAGATGTGATGCATATTTTTTTGTAATTTTTTTCAAAGTAAATAATTAATTATGATTT
>VDFB02271358.1:384392146-384428073 GCA_007258455.2 Sequoia sempervirens | reverse complement strand
CACACTCACTCCATCTATCTCTCTCCCCTATAACCTTAACCATGAAACCCTAAACCCTTATAACCCTCTACCATAAAACCTTAACCCTTAAACCCTCTACCATATACCCTAAACCCTAAACCTTTAACCCTTAAACCCTTTACCATCTACCATTAACCGTTAGGTCTATGTGTATACAAATCAGATATCCAATTTATAGAACTAAAATTATACCGTTAGAAGTATCGTAATTTGTTTCAAATGAATCGGATATCAGATCATAATGAATGTCAAATTTGTGGGCCATAGAAAAGCCCCATGTGGGCCATTTTTCGCATTCTAATGGACCCTACATTCTGTTTGTAGGTGACACACACTTGGTTTCAGACAAGAAGAGACAAAGGTATGTTAAATATTGGTGAACCTAACACCTATGGTATTTCAAGTGAAGAGGAAATTGAAGATGTTCAAGGTGAAAATGTTGGAATTGAATATGTTGAAGATGATATTCAAATTAGGAATGGAATTATTGAAATTGATAATGAAAATGTTCAAGGTGAAAATGTTGTATTTGAAGATGTTGAACATGATATTGAAATTGGGAATGAAAATATAGAAATTGATAATGAAAATGTTCAAGGTGAAAATGTTGGATTTGAAGATGTTGAACATGATATTGAAATTGGGAATGAAATTATTCAAATTGATATTGAAAATGTTCAAGGTGAAAATGCTGGAAATGAAGATTTTGAACATAATATTGAAGCAAGTGTAAATTATGTTTCACCAAATTACATGAGAAATGAAGAACCTTGTATGGAAGAAAGACATATTCCAATTTCAAGACCTTCAAGAACCCCTAAATGGTTACTTGAATTTGATGAGAACATTATAAACAATTTTGAAGGCAAGAGGTGAACACGAACTATTCGGTTGTGGGCTAGAAGACTTTTCAACCAATATTTTTGTGATAAGACATTGACCGAGCAATGCCAAATTTTTGTACAATTGCTAAAGATGCAAAATATGAGACCTTTCCTAGCCAAATTAAAGATTCGTGTGAACAAGAAGACCAAAAAAAATTCTATTATTGTCAAAAATATTTTTAATGCTCTCAAGAATATTGGAAAAAGTAACAAGGAAAACGATAAGAGAGCTGCTTAGAGAGTCATTACAACTGCCCAAGTAAGCCATAAAGGCTTACTTGTTACTTGTTAAATTGAAAAAGGCTTGCTTTATGAGACAAACTTGCATTGATTTTGACATAAATTGTAAAACTTTGGATAGAGCACTTACAAGAAGAGAAAGAATAGATGATCCTCTTCAAAATGATACATGGGCTTTTGCTAGGAGGCTTCCATGTGTTGATAAGAAGCTAACTGATAATGTAAGGTAGGTAATTCAACAATTTTGGCATGATAACTCTAAAGTATCACCCAATTCAAAGGATGTTTTAAAGTTAAGAATTGGCAATTGAGACCATACACCACATCCTAAACATTTCTTGGAATCAAGCCAAACAATGTTGTTCAAAAATTTTATTGAAACACATAAAAATATGGAAATCTCGTAAAAGACTTTTGAGGGTTTGAAGCCATTTTATTATGTGCCTCTTAAGATTTGTAATACTTGTTGTTGAAAATACCATGTGGATTTTTCAATGTACCATGAGCTATTATGCTATATCCGTTCTACTTTGCATACTAATGAAATGTTGTAGGAGTGTGGTGCAATGCATCTTCTGAAATCACCAAGGGAATTGCTAGATCTATTTTTATGTTCTAGAGATGATGGTTGCTTTTTCTATAGAAATGATTGTTTAAATGCAAAGTGATCACAATGTGGTGCATTGTCAAAGTTTGTTCAATGTTTTCATGAGAGATCTGAACATGAATTTGGAAAGAAGATTGTTAAGAAAAAGAGATATGAGATAGTCAAATATACTTTGCAAAGTGGAGGTGAAGGTTCTAGATGTGAGTTGGTTACAAAAGAATGTAGTGTTGCTGATTTTATTTTAGATTTTAAGGACAATCTTTTCTACAAGTATGCAAGGCATAGTCATAGGTCTCAATGGTTGGATCAACAATTTAGGATGTGTAAGGACTCTTTTCTGATTGGCACTATTATATCAGTGGTTGATTTTGCAGAAAACTACACATTGCAACCAAAAAATGAGGTACAATCTCATATTACAATTCCATTCAGATTGCTATTTTTGTCCACATAACGTTTAGAAATGCACCTGATAGTACAGAGGAGGATTGAAAGATAATCAGAGAGTATCATTTTCATATGAGTGATGATAGATCTCACTTGTCTGAGTATGTCCAACATTGTTTCGAGAATTTTTTTGAGTTCTTGCAGGAGCATGATATAGCATTGGGCCAACATCTAATTTGGTCAGATAATTGCACAGGTCAATTCAAGAATGCTCGTATGTTTTATTGGTTGAGTAGAATGCATGTAGAAAGGGGTCTACCTCGTATTTGGAGTTTTTTTGAAGCTAGACATGGGAAAGGGGAGCATGATGGAGCAGGTGCGTGTGTAAAAAGAGCTCTAGTTAAGGAGCAATTGAAGATTTTAGGAGCAAAATTTAGAGATGCATGTTCTTTAGTTGATTGGTGTAGTTCAACATTGTCATAGGGAGGGACACTTGATTCAACAGTTCACAGATTCTTTTGGTTTGTTGAGGAGGGTACAATGGGAGGTAGATTGGATAGTCATACAATCAAAGATTCTTCAAAGATGCATTCATTTCGAAGCTCAGATGCTTGTTTTTGTCAGTGTTGTATTCAGTGTGAGTGGGATCAATGCGAGTCAAGTGAGTGGGTGGATACATGGGTACCACAATATCTAACTCCTTTATCTCAAACAATATCCATGACAAATGACACAATGGAAAGTTCAGTTGATTATGACCTGCTTTCAGATCTACTACAGCTAGGACATATTTTTGCAGTTGTTGCACCATAGGGGAATGAAGAGAGATCAGACTATTGGTTGGCTCAATGTGTGCGGGTAAAGCATAATCTAACACAACTGATGGAAGATGCTGATGGTTTCATGTATCCTACAAGTTCAGTTGTGGTTACAGGAACCTAGTTGTGAACATACATGATTAGAAAGAATGGCATACCTACATTTGAAGACTACGAGAAACACAAAAACATTCCCATGTATTCGCACCTTGTTATAGCAACAAATGTTAAGTTTTTTAAGCATCATGCCAAACCAAAGACAAAACAACTATGGATGCTTAGTAATGTTGATCATGAAGCAATATTGGATACTCTTAAGCAAAGAGATGACCCTTCAGGCACACTTGAATAACATTTTCAAGAACGGAAGGTAGAATGCTTATGTTCATTATGATTAAGTTCATTAGTGTTCTTTATTTAATACTGTTATTTTATATACTATTGCAATGTAGGTGTCTTTAATAGTGATATTTTGTATGCACTTTTGCGATATTTTTGGCAAGATTGTCATGGACCTGCTGCAACAATAGCCAGCTCTGATCCTTTCGAAGAGGTATGCGTCTTTTATTGTTTGCATCACCAACTCATCGTCATTCAAGTTTTTAAGATTAATATATATATGTTAGTCTAAGCATCTTTTCTATTATGACAATATAGATTTCTCATTTTCCCACTTTTGTGATATTCCTCGCATGATTGATCATGGACCTGCTACAACAATAACCAGCTCTGATCCTTTCGAAGAGGTATGTGTCTTTTATAGTTTGCATCACCAACTCATCATCATTCAAGTTGTTTATATTAATATAGATATGTTAGTCTAAGCATATTTTTTATTGTAACAATATAGATTTCTCATTTTCCCACTTTGGCGATATTCCTGGCATGATTGATAATGGACCTGCTACAACAATAGTGAGCTCTGATCCTTTCGAAGAGGTATGCGTCTTTTATAGTTTGCATCACCAACTCATCATCATTCAGGTTTTCTAGATTAATATAGATATGTTATTCTAAGCATCTTTTCTATTGTGACAATATAGATTTCTCATTTTCACACTTTTGCGATATTCCTGGCATGATTGATCATGGACCTGCTGTAAAAATAGACAACTCTAATCCTTTCGAAGAGGTATGCAACAGATTACAACAATATAGATTGGTTATTCTAAGCGTCTTTTATAGTTTGCATTACCATCTCATCATATTTTGTGTCATTTAGAATAATATAGATTGGTTATTCTAAGCTACCTTGATGGTTTGTATAGGTTCTTGTTAGTCCAGAACGTGAACATACTACTATTGTTGAAGACTGTGCCCTGAATGCCTCTAATAGGAAAATTTTGTAAAATTTGAATTCTCAAATTGGAAACAATGTAAAACAGTCATAATTTTGTATGGGCATAATCTATACTCAGTGATGTTTTTTGAAATATCATGGGTCAATTGTGTATAAAGGGTATGTTTAAAATGTAAAGGGGTCTATATTTTGGAAACTCATAGGTTTTGTAAAGGGGTCTATTTTTGTACTTAATTAAGCTACAACAGAAGGTTTTCTTCCTGGTTCTTTCCTGTCGGTATGCTCATTTGAACCAGGTTTTGTAATACTATCTAGTCCTCTCCCCTACTATCTCTTACTCTATCTCTTAATCAAAGAGTAAGGTGAGAGGTTAACCCATCTATGTTTTTTGAAGAGACATACATATACTAGAAATCACATGTGAAGATGTAATGGGCACATTGATAGGTGCAATATGAAATAATGTATGCTACAATTGAAGTAATTTCAAGAAGTCTTGTTATGGTGAAAGTTTTATTAGAGAATACATGATCATGTTTTCTCAAAGAAGAAGTATTAATAGGTATTAATTTTGAAGTAAATTTAATCTATATGCAAAGCATTTGTAAATCAATATGTGTGTAATAGTAATAGTAAAATTTGTGCATACCATGTCATTTCCCAAACAATTTTGTGTCTATTTTGAAGAAATTTCTTGATACATGTACGTAGTGACTCAACATCTAAATTAAAGCTCGTCTCTCTAGCCTTTTATCAATTTGCATACTTAAATCACTATACAATTAGCCCTATCCTATTCTTATTCACACACATCTATACATTTACCTTATTTTCCCATTTATCACATTCACCAATGGGTATGCCCTCATTTATCCATTAGCCACCTAGAATTGATTGTTAGCCACTTAGATTTAACTATTAACCCATTCTAGGACACTTCTTCAATTGCAAGGGTGACCTCATGGTCACAAACCTATTCCCTTTCATTTTAAAATTCAAAATTCAAACTTTTGGCTAAGTGGCATCATTTAGCCACTTTGAGTTGACTAAACACATGTTTGGCATAATTTGATGATATACACTAGCATTAATAACATACAATATATTCATTGTAATCATGAAAACATTCATTTATCTTATAGAATTGGAGCAATTGATAGTGAGACATTTTGATTCAATGCAATAAAAATGAGTAACAAATTTGAACATCTAGAGTGCTTGCTAACTATTTTTAATCTTGTTTCACTTTTTTGGGATTGATCTAGGAGAACTTGCCTCCAATTGAGAAATCAACAACCCTTATGATATTTCTAAATACCGCCAAGTCCCTAGATATTCAAGAGTAGATCAAAGATAAACATTCATACCTTATCAATCCTTAATTATCAAATACCCCTATCAACCCTTAATTATGTTAGGTTGATTGTGTTTGATTGATTGCATTTACTTAATTATCCTATGTTAACTTCATAAATAAACTCTTTTTTTCTTTATATTTTGTTGAGCCCAACCAATCCTACACTTGATCCAACCTTCTTTTTAGGGTTTTACATTATTAAGGTTTTCAAATCTATAGTTTTCTAAGTTTACATTCTATTTTCAAATTTGAACTATCTTATACATCCTTGTACGTCATTGATACATTTTTCTATTAGGTTTTTCATTTTTTATGTTAAGATATACTAAATTATATTCACTTGCAATTTGATGTGTAAATCTCTTGTATTGTTAGAATGAGTACTTGAATGATCATGAGGTGTTGACCATCGTTGCCATCAATGAAATTGACCATCTCTCACATGTAATGCTTAGGAGTTACATTGGGAGAAGTGGATCATCTTTCCATAATGTGATGAGTTCCTACTTAGTTGATATGTTCATAGTGGAGGGCTAGTTTTGGGATTTTTTTCTCTCGATGAGTTATTGGTCAAAAAAATTATCTATTCATGGATTCTATCTTGAGTGCTATCATAATTACATGTTGGGGTGGTTCGTGGTTTTAAACTATCAAGAATGGTTTTGGTGGCAATTAGTTTGGGGAAACCACTTACATGGTTTTATCTTCCCATTGCTTTGTAAATTGGAGGAATTATATGGAGGTTTCATGGGTTATGCAGGTGTACTTAAGGCCTTCAAGGGCTCGAGATAGGTTTGGTTGAAGGATTTTTTTTCTTTGAATCAATAAAGTTTCAATTGCTTATTTCATATTTTACTTTTTTTCTTGTGTTTTCTGCCTGTGCACAAGCCATTCAAGCATTTTTGTATAAAAACTTTATGTAGAAATTTTATTACATGTCGACATTATTTCAAGAGTGGAAGGTGTGGAGAACTAGGTTTTCAAATAAAATGAAGAGTTAAATGTCTAAAAATGGTGGTTTTTTTTCACTTGAAAATAGAGTTTTTACCCTAGGGTTTGCCAAAATCTCTAAGATACCAGAAGTTTCTTTATTTTCTAAGCATATTGGGGCCTAAATAAAGGTGTCTAAGGTGGTGGTAGAGTCTGAAAGGTTGTGGAAGTGCTACGCCCAATAAACCCTCAAGAATTACACTAAAAACAAGGGTTTTTTGATTTGATAGTTACAATTCTGTACAAATGGAATCTAATTGCAAAATCTTTGTTTTCTTGCAATTTATTTTCTTCCCCAAGGTTTCAAGGATCTATGTGGTGTTTGAAGGTATGTTGCTTTGCATTTTTGGGCTAATTGAGTAGCCTGTTGAAGGGTGAATGTATAGGAAGTCAACACTGGTCTAAAGGGGCCTATGTTGTTTCTCATATATGTTGTGTAACTTGGATATGGGCATTTGAATTAGTCATGTGTTCATCTAGTGTTTTGGAATATTGTGGAGTAATTGGACAAAAACTAGTTTCTCACTATTACAAGGGTTTAAGGGGGTTAAAGAGGGAAATGTGTATTTAGTTTCTTGTCAAGTTTTAAGGTAGTTTTGTACTATCCAAAGAGGTCAGAATAATCTTGTTAGATGCCTCAAATAGGTAGGTTGCAAATAATTTGTGATTGTGCCCTTATGTCTGCATCAATTTTTCACCTAATTTCACTCCGTCCAATATAGCTCAGAGTGATTCGGTGTATTTGGGTGCAAGAGAGGACCAAACCTAGCATAAACGTACCCATCCAGACATGTTGGAACACTCTTTTTGGTCGTACAAGTTGCGGAATGAAAAGTTGCACCACTTTGCAACTTTACACTACTTGCATCTGGCAATTTTTCCCTCCACTGAAAAGTCATCACCACAGGAAAATGCCTTTGAGATAGTAAAAACTGAGAGAGGTTTTTGTAGATGGTCCCAACATGATCCCATAGCCTTAGATTAAGAGTCTGTAAGCATCATGGTCTTCAAAAAATAGCCCTTCAAAGATTACTGTCTTTTAGCACTTTGGACTCTTAAGGGAAATTGCCAGTCCAATGTAGCTCGAAGTGATTCAGCATATTTGGATGCAAGAGAGGACCATCCCTAATGTAAACATACCCATCTAGATGTGTTGGAATAGTCCGTTTGGTCATACGAGTTGCGGAATGAAAGTTGCACCACTTTGCAACTTTACACTGCTTGCATCTGGCAACTTTTCCCTCCACTGAAAAGTCACCACCACAAGAAAATGCCTTCAAGATAGCAAAAACCAAGAGATATTTTTGTAGATGGTCACAACATAATCCCATAGACTTAAACGAAGATTTTTTAAGCATCATGGTCTCTAAGAAATATCCCTTCAAAGATTGCTTCCTTTTAGCACTTTGGACTCTTAAGGGAAATTGTCGGTCCAATGTAGCTCGAAGTGATTCGGCATATTTGGGTGCAAGAGAGGACCATCCCTAGTGTAAATATACCCATCCAGACGTGTTGGAACAATCCATTTGGTCGTACGAGTTGCAGAATGAAACTTGCACCACTTTGCAACTTTACACTGCTTGCATCTAGCAACTTTTCCCTCCACTGAAAAGTCATCACCACAGGAAAATGCCTTCAAGATAGCAAAAACTGAGAGAGGTTTTTGTAGATGGTCACAACATGATCCCATAGCCTTGGACAAAGAGTCTGTAAGCATCACGGTCTCTGAGAAATAGACCTTCAAAGATTGCTGCCTTTTAGCACTTTGGACTCTTAAGGGAAATCATCAGTCCAATGTAGCTCGGAGCGATTCAACGAATTTGGGTGCAAGAGAGGACCATCCCTAGCATAAACGTACCCATCCAAACATGTTGGAATAGTCTGTTTGGTCATACGAGTTGCGGAATGAAAGTTGCACCACTTTGCAACTTTACACTACTTGCATCTGGCAACTTTTCCCTCCACTGAAAAGTCATCACCACAGGAAAAAACCTCTGAGATAGCAAAAACTGAGAGAGGTTTTTGTAGATCGTCCCAACATGATCCCATAGCCTCAGATGGAGAGTATGTAAGCATCATGGTCTCCGAGAAATAGACCTTCAAAGATTTCTGCCTTTTAGCACTTTGGACTCTTAAGGGAAACTAGTGGGCAACATAGTTAACTTCTTCACAAACTTGGTTTGAAGTAATTTCATTCTTTTTTGTGCATTTAAAATGGATTTTTAAGCCTTCCACCCTAAAATTGACCTCTAAATAACTTCAAACACCTTAACTACCTCATTCTTATTCATTTGTTTTGTAAGCAAGCATTTTCATTCCAAGAGGCTAAGCTTTCATTTTTGCTTGTTGGATTGAATACGAACTCTGACACAACTTTATTTTTTCAAAAATTGTTCAACATAATTAAACTAAGAATTTATCACACATCTATTAAGAAACAAAGGAGTACCACAAAATAAAACACATTACACTTTGGTTCTGATTGAAATGATGTACTCTTCAACATCTCTCTTCTCTAAAATAAACCTCTAAATCACTTCAAACACCTTAACTACCCTAAAATCAACCCTGAAAGTGACCTCTAAATCACTTCAAACACCTTAACTACCTCATTTTTATTCATTTTTTTTACAAACAAGAATTTTCATTCCAAGAGGTTGAGCTTTCATTTTTGCTTTCAAAGAAAAATCTTCCTATGCCATTGTTACACTGCATAGGTAAACCAGGTTTTGTATTGTGGACCTATATTAAGCTGCCACTCTCAAGTACCAATGTAACAATGATATAAAATAAATTTTGAGACTGCAAGAAGACATCTGATAACTCTTGAGTGTACTAAAAGAATTCTTATGATTTTTGAAGAATGCTGATAACTCTACTCAGTTGTCTTATTTGTTCAATATCATACAAATTGAACCCTGGCATCAATAGACTTTGTATATCAAGCTACCATATTTCAAGTTTCAATGATGAATATTTATCATGCATGTTTTAAATGACATTCAAGTTTATAGTGGTTTTTTTGTTTATATGATGTTATGTGATATTCTCCCTCAAGAGGAGGGTTTTCCCAGGGTATCCCTTCAACTACTGAGATCATAATTGCTCAAATACTATCATTTGAATTTGATATTGGTAGCTCCAAAAACCTATTCAGAATAGAGTGACCTGATATGAGGTCAAGGAGGTCTACCTTGAACTCTCTATAGTACTAGAGGTGTGCACTGGAAAACATTTATCTAAGGCAAGCATTGCAGGAAATCTTGGATGATGAGGTCAGAAGGTTGATGCAAGTACTTAAAGATTCAGAGGGAGCCTACTAAACCTAAAGAATATGGTTGTTGCTGACTGGAAGAGCACCTCTGGATGTTGTTTCAGTTGAGGTCTGCGATGACTTCCTAGTGTAGCAGGAAGCAGTCTTCAGTGGCACTGAGTACAACAGAGGCTGAGTTTATTGCAGCTTGTGTGGCAGCTCGAGAAGCAATGTGGCTTCATAAGCTCCTTGCAGGATTTTCTGGACAATCAATGGAGCCTACTATCATTCATCATGATAATCAGTATCAGTGATCCTTGATAGTGAGTTCTTCTTTGAGAGAAGTTTGAGGTGAAATCCCTTGATAATGAGTTCCTCTTTGAGAGAAATTTGAGGTGAAATCCCTTGATAATGAGTTCTTCTTTGAGAGAAGTTCGAGGTGAAATCCCTTGGTAATGAGTTCTTCTCTATGAGATAAGTTCGAGGTGAAATCCATTGTTAATACATTTTCCTCTAAGACAGAGGAATTTTAGGTGCAAGCCCTTGTTAATGCATTTCTCTTTGAGATTTGAGGTGAAATCCCTTGTTTCCACCGTCTGAGAGAGTCATGGTGGATGTCATGTGTGTGACTCCATGAAATATTTTGTACTTGTGTTTCACACTCTAGGAGAGCCATGGTGAAAGTCATGTTGAGGTGACAACATCATGCAAGTGATGAACACTTGTACTCACCATTGTATGGTTGTAGCCATTATGTTTGATATCGTGTTGAGGTGATAACTAATATCAAGATGAGATGATATTCTTCTTTTCACTTATGGTTGTAGCCATAGTACTAGGGATCATGATGAGGTGATTTTCCTTGTGCAGCTGGAAGTATCCTCCCTAGCTGAGAGGGAGTGTTGATGACTATTGTAGTGTCAGTCATATCCTTCCAGTGATCTCCTCTACATAAGAATAAATTAAATATAGCCAAAGCTATTTAATTTATATATATATATATATATATATATATATATATATATATATATATATATCGATTTGTGATTAATGCTAATTCATCAAGAGATACGAGTTAATGAAGAGGTGCATTTATGAAGAGGCCAACATGCTTGAGGCACGATTTATGTCAAATAATATTTATTATTTTATGAAGGCCGACTTCTATCTTGGAGGCACAATCTTTGAGGAGGCACATTCTTTTTGGAGGCTGACCTATATTGTGAAGAGTCGCATCTCTCTCAGCTTGTATATATATTAGATACATTTCATTGTTTTGAGACATACATTTTTCATACATTCCATTTCATATCAAGTGCGAGTTAGTGAGAAACTCTTCAAGTGCAGATCGAGTTATTGTGAGAAGGCTGAGGATTATCATTTGAGAATTACATCATTGTATTGTTGTGTTGGCATCAGTCTGTGGTGCATATTATTAGGCCTCATTATCGGCCTTCATTGTAAAGGAGTTTCTATTGTGATTCAATAATATAAGTGATATTATTGGCTGGTTTTTTCTCCCTCAAGAGGAGGGTTTTCCCAAGGTATCTGCTGTGTTATTGTGTTTGATTTAGAATTAATTTTTGTGCATTAAATCTGATCATAAAACTAACACAAGTAAATGGCTGCATAGTGTGTGGAATGAGGGGGCAGCAGGCCTGAGACCCCTTTAAATTTTGTTTGAGTGCTTTATTTTCATTTTTTGTGAGTTTTGTGCCAAGTTTCCTCAAAGAAATGTGGTCTTATAGAATTCCATGACAAGCTAATGCAATTGATAGCTGCTCCTAGTTATTAGTTATGTAATGTGAAGTAATTGCATAACTGCTTAGGTTGACTTTGTAAAAACTATATTGTTATTGAAATTTTTTCATCTATCAGCATCTAGTTGTTACTTATGCAATGTGAAGTAATGCTTTGAGTTTGAAAGATGTGCAATGCAATGTAATCAACAATATGAATATAAACTACATAATATTTAACCATTCTTTATATGCTATTGTACATTGATATTTAACCATTGCTCACTTGATTAAATTTTCAAAGAGTTTAATCATGCACATGAGGAGGAAATTAAATTTTGATTGTCAACTTCTATATATATCAAATTATCCAATAATCAAGTGTATGTCCATATACAAAAATGGCATCAACGCCAACTCAAACAAAGTTTTACAATATGTGGCATATGCCATCTCGTATCTATTCAAAATTTACATGCCAAAATGTCTATCTCATCCTAAACTACTTGGTGGATCATCAAAATGGAGTCTCTTTGAAGCACTTGGCTCTGAAGGTAGCTGCAGGAAGAAAAGTCAAACCACAATTGAGATTAGTTATACTATATAATTTAAAATTGAATAATTAACATAAAAATCAATACACATTGAATTATAATTGAACTCTAAAATTGAAATCTTGATTACTTGAAATATACGTCTCTTCGAAGGGTCAAGAGTCCTAGAATATACCCCTCTCAAAGAACTAACAAAACCAAATTTTGTAACGTCAATCTATATATGTGAATAAAAACTTTAAATTAATCCAAGTTAGCATAGAATTGTCAGTAATAAGAACATATTTACTAAGCACAAAATAAAATAAAAACATACCTCTTTAGGCTGATGTTTTTCTATATCTCCTTTAGGTGTTTCAACACCTCCTCCTTGAGGCATTTCAACACCTGCTCCTTCAAGTGTTCGAATGCCTACTCCTTTAGGTGTTGTGGCACTTATCAACAATGATGTATAGCTCACAACCACCTGTACATAAAAATGACAAGTACATATGAAACTACGAATCTATGTCAATGTATGCATAATCAATAAAATAACTTATAAATATTAATTCAATCAAATTTGAGTTCAATTACCTTTCCCTTGTCTAACATTGTGCATCCATAGTCTAGAGAGTGTCGCACCTCACTCACACTAGGTGTTTCCTACAAGCAGAGAATAAGATAAACATATAAGTTAATATATAATTTCATTAATGACAAGCAAGTATACAGTAAAAAAATGTAAATGAATGAGTACAAAAATACATATTGTGTTTCTCTTGAGGCCAAATGAAATGGCCCTAAGGGTGTTATCAGTCACCCGTGTGAGCTCCTCCTCAAACATTAACTATTAAATAGACCATGTAAATAAATATTAGTACTTGATACTATCTCTTATTAATATTCATTTTTAAAAAAATGTAAGTTATGAATTTACACCTTAAATGTTACCTATGTAACTACTCCAATGTTTACCTCTCTAGCAGGAGAGGACTCTGTAGGGTGTGCTCCACTCCCCTGCGTGTGATCTGCTATAATCTCCACATCCTGGATGTCATAATCAAAAGTGTCTAATGGCTGATCAGGGGGCTGTACAATAGGAACCAAGCATATTTGTTGGCACATATTGAAAATATGTGGACTCGAGGAGGATGATGCAACAGCACTGGATCCATCACCAAGATCACCAAACTGTGGTTGAGCTACTGAAGAAGCATGGGAAACCAAAAGACCACTCAAAGAGTGAATGGCCTAGATAGTTTGTGTGGCTGCATCCTCTGTACTATATAGATGTTGTACTAGAGGTGGCGGAGGAAGGGGAGGACAGGGAACATGTGGGTGCCTGACTACTCTAGCTGCCCCTGGCCTATCCTGGGTCATACCTCCACCAACGCCATGGAAGGGTTTAATGTCAAAGTAATTGACATGATGCCCTAACAAAAACTCAACATATAATTTTTTAATAAAGTAAAAAGGTACATCAAGATTATTTTTGGGTGGTTTATCAAAAACCATACACCAATGATCCCAAAAGTTATCTACTATGCCCCTATGCGTGCACCATTTTATAGAAAGTTTTGGTTTGTTACCATTAACTAGCAAACCAGTGCTAGGGTTAATAAACAAAGAGGCTATTTGGGCTTTTGTTATTTGGAGATCTTTCACATCATCATAAGACAATCCACATGCATAATATTTCCTCATGGTTTCTCGCCATGAACGAAATGCATTATGTTGGGTGGAGAGGTTTTCTACATTTGTAATTATTCCTGTCAATGTGGTTGACATATGGGATAATTGAGGGATTTTCTTATAAACATCATAAATTCCCCTTAATTGCTCCAATTTTTCATGAATCAAGTCTTCAATTGATGGCTGCGGAGGTGGTGGAGCATTTGGCATTTATGCATTTTGATTCTCAGCTGGTGGATTTTTATTCTCAATTGGTGGAATTTGTGCATTCTCATTCTCGGCAACCATAATGCCTGATTAAAGTTAAAAAATAATTAATCTACTTAAAATTAGACAATATAAATGAAACACTATTTGTAAATCAAAATCCATTAAAAACTTTCAGTTTTTTATCAAAATCCATTCTAAACTCAATGGTTTCATTAAAATTCAATCAAAAAACCTATTTTGAAAAAGAAATCCACAAAAAACACTCATTTTTTTTTATCAAAATCCATTCTAAATTCAAAATTTTCATAAAAATTCAATCAAAAACCCTATTGTGAAAAAAAATCACAAAAAACATTCATTTTTTTTTATCAAAATTCATTATAAACTCAATTTTTTCATAAAATTTCAATCAAAAACCCTATTTTTAAAAAAAATCCACAAAAAACTATATGAAATTATTCAAATCTAAATCAAAATTGAATCAAATCAAATCAAAATAAAAAAAATTACCTTTCCAAATCATATTTTTCCCAAATCGGATATCCGTTACACAAAGAAGCAATTCATTGTGCGCCTGCGGGTTCTTCACTGTCAAATAACTTTAAAAAAACAACTGACTTTTTTTATATATGCTTTTTGTAAATCAGATATCTAATTTTTAAAAATAGGTTTGGTGTTTGGTATGGTGACACCCGAGCCTAAAAAAATTCAACACGTTCTTTTTGCATTTTTCGGTCAATGAAAGACGTGTTTTTTTCCTCATTGCCACTTTTTGGCCCACCATGATCCTACACATACCCTAACTATTACCTCTAAAAAGTCATAGTATTTCTGGCTCTTCTCTTTCTTTAGGACAAAATCTAGGTCCATCTAAAAGGGATGGACCTCTTCATCATTATCAAGGTTGAAAACCCAGACCAACATTGAAAATACAAACTGTGTTTCCTTCTTGAATTTCTTGCATGAAAGAGGAAAAAGAAAATGACCCTTCTTTGGTCATTCCTTTGCTTCATCCTCATAAAAATTCATTTCCATAGCCATTTCTTCCTTGAAGATTTCCATCTTTTCATCATCAAAATGCTTAGCACCCTAGGTATTAGGGATACACAACATATCCCATATGGCTTTGGCAAAAATGGTAAGTTTGAACCTACTACCTTAAAAGGCCTTTGTCCTTTTGTTGAATCTTTTGGCACATGCATCGAACAACTCTAGGCATGGGTGTACAATAGGTAATGTGAACTATGGCAGACCACAATTCCAGAGCCGAAATGTAAAACTCTCAGATGGGTCATGCTCCACCATTCTATGAAACACACCCTCTCTAAAACTTTTCTAAGGGTTAGCTAACAGCCTAGGTTCAAAAACATTGTCAGCAATATCTTGCACTGCCTTAGGCTTGGGATGCATCTATCCTATTCAACCTTTTTGTAGAATTTGAATGGTCGCTCCTCAACTATTGGAGTATTGGTGAACTAGTTCCACCCAAAAATATTATCGTAAGTAGATATTTTGCTTGAATTTATTGATTCTCTACTAGAGGTTGATGGTTCTGCCATGGTTGTACCAAGAAGTTATAGAGTGTCTTTAATGAAAACAGACACTTTCTTTTTATTCTTTAGAAAAATATACTTTTGAGTGCAATTAATTCTCTCACTCGTACATGTAGTTAAGGCTACATTGTTACTGTTGGTCCATTAAATGTTGCCACCAAGGTGATACGTGTGGATGTGAGATTCATATCCATTGGGAATGCTAAAAATGTTGTGAGAATGGAATTAGTACATTCTCCTCGTCGCCTTCTTTCACAAATAACTCATTTCATTGGAACACATGCTTTTAGCTATGAGAAATGTGTTGAAGCGATGCAAGGTACCTTTGAAAAGACATTCCCATTAATTTGTTAGAACATAGTATGTTAATCCATGTCTTTTCACATAAGTAAGTTGGCTAGTGTTGATCATGGCAAAGGACACATGTCAACAATTAGCATACAAGAGCATTTACTCCCAACACCGAGATTTAATTCTTAAGGCCTCATGTCATATTTTCTGTATGATTTATCTAACTTTCTCCATTTTTCCTTAATACTTTCCTATTGTTTTTTGGCCAAAAATAGACCTTTCGTTGGTTGGGTTTGCTGGATCATCGTTTCTCTATATAGCTATGCCACCTTATACAATATGCATTCAAAAATATAGTCTTTTAAGTTTACCAAGCATTTTGTTGTCTACCATTCTACCACAATTTGCTACTTCTAAGAATATTGGTTGGCCTAGGCACTCCTATTCGGCTTCTCCCATAGAGTCCACAATACTGCTTCGTGCGACAGGTCACTAGTGACAAAATTAAGTGCTTGGTGAAGAAGTTGATGAGAACTAGCTCTAGAGCAACTACAACATTATTTCTTTCTTTGTTGCCTTCTTGCTTGACTTGAACGTATCCAAACCCATGATAATTGAATTGTTCCACCATATTTTTGATGCTTCATTGATGGAAGGGCTTGGTGAGATAGTGCAAGTGGCTATCCCAAGCATTGGCATCTTAGATGCCATGGATCTCTGTAGACACGTGGACTTTGGAATAGATGTACCTTGGTTTCCCTTCCTTTCTGACATTCGCACCATGGACCTTGAGATGCATCGCTCATCTTCTCAACCAGTTCCCATCTACCTGCTATGGGAGTACAACATGGGGCTTGTTTTCGGGATCTCATGTAGGAAGCACTTTGAATTTATGGTGCAAAGCTACAACGACTAGGTCTTTGGTTTGCATAGTGTGGAGCCTACATTTTTTGTGCATCGAAACCCCCCATTTTTTCCCCTGACAAAGAAGAAGAAGAAGAAGAATAATAAAACCTGATGACGAGCCCTTTTGCTTTGTGGACAATGGCTTGAAGCTTTACTTTACTATTTTTTACATGCTGCCTCCCTTTTGGATCTTTTTCTCTATAACTCTTTTGGGTTTGGTCGAGAGAGCCTCACGCTTAAATATAAGCCTCAAGATTTGTATTACATTGTAAATTTTTGATAAATATATAATATATTACAAACCTTTCACTTCTACTATATTATTCAATGGCTTATTCTCAAAATTTAGAATGTATTTACAAAATTCTTACATATGGTACATAACTATTAAAATTTTAAAGAAATGTGTATTTTAATGGAATAGTTTCAGATAAATACCATTCACCGGTATATCTATTGTATTACCTTCCATATCTTCAAGTTTGTACACACTCTTTTCCATGCATCTACTAATTCAGAAGGGTCCCTTCCATAGCACTTGAAATTTGGTGTGTTGCCTTGGTTTTCCATTACGTTCATCGTACTTTAGCACTAGGCTCCCTTCCTTGAATTTTAGGTGAGAGGTTTTTTTTCGAAGCAACGCTTTACTATTTTTTGATGGTCTATCATGAATTCATGAGACTTTTCCCTATCGTCTTCTAGTTTGAGGAGTTCGGCCAACCGTACTTGCATTCCACTGCTTTCTTTAATTTCCAGGGCTTTTAATAACTACAAGGCAAGATTTTCTAAGGAAACGGGTAACACTACCTCTTTTCCATACACCAATTCATAAGGGGAGGTTTTTAGGATTTACTTGGGAGTGATCTAGCCCACCCACAAAGCATCTTGTAGGTTTTTCTAACAATTCATTTGTCATTCTAACCTAATACACTTGATTAACCTAATTAGGTTTTTGTTAGTCAACTTTGCTAGCCCATTTCCTTGTGGGTAGTAGTTTGATGAATTTTTAAGGAAAATACCATGTATGATAGAAAAATATGACATCCCCGATCCTAGAAAGGCTTGGGCATTGTTAGATATGATGGTTTTACGCAATCCAAATCTTGCTACCAACTCTTGAAGAAAATTGACAATTTCCCCCTCTATGGAATTTTTTAGGGCTACTGCTTTCATCCACCTTGTGAAGTAGTCAGTCACCATAATGATCCATGTGTGGCTAGCAATGGAAATAGGATTTATTATTTTGATAAAATCCAAACCCCATTGAGCAAAGGGTTCCTCAGTTAAAATTGGACTCAGGGGCAAAGTGACATTCTTTCTCTTTCCAACAAAGATTTGGCATTGGGTAGACTTTTGTACCAAATGATGTGCTTCATAAGACATAGAGGGCCAATAATATACCACTCACATTATCTTTAAAGAAGTGGTCTTGGCAAAGAAATTTCAGCCCTCAGGACTATGATGGAACTCATTGAGAACTCTTTCCACTTGCAGCTTCTCCAAACATCAGTGCAGGACACCATCATAATTTCTCTTGAATAATATACCTTCAATTAACACATACCTAGTTCCTTGCAATTGGTAGTATCACCATTTATGGGATAGAAGGTTGGTTGGGTACTACCCTTTCTTGCATATAATGTGTCTAATCCACCACCCAAGATTTGTCAAACTCAAATTGGTTCAAGTAGACTTGGTCGGTTTCTTTTTAAGCTACAAAACTTGATTCTTGTGCAATCTATTCACACGGATTTCTTTCCCAAACTAGCTTGGTTGGTCTAATGTCCACATCATACTCTAATATCTTGGTGATCCAATTTTCCTTCTTTTCAGTTATCTCACCTTTTGTGATATTTCCCGCACACTCGGATGTGCAATGAGAATAGTGATCTTATTGTCCAACACCAAGTGTCAAAACTTCTTTAAGCTTTTAACAATGGAAAAATCTTACTTTTCTACAAAATTATACCTAGTCTCATAACCCTTTAAGGTTCTTGAGTGAAAGATGACGGGATGCTCTCTATTATTCACCTCACCTTTCTGAGTGAGCACTGAAGCTATATTATGTTTGCCACTGTATACATAGAGGAGAAAGTCTTTGGAAAATTTGAGGTTAGCCAATACTAGAGTAGTAGAGATGGCTATCTTTATCTGCTCAAAATTTGATTTTCTTTCAGGGGTCCATTTGAAAATCAGGTTCTTCTTAAGCATCAACATAATTGGTATCATAATGCCTACATAATCTAATACGAATTTGCTAACAAAATTCATCTTCCCAAGGAAAGATTGCAATCCCTTCTAATTTACTAGCAGAGGTAATTCCATTATGGATCTCACTCTCTTGGGGTCTATTGACATTCCCTCCTTTGATACTACAAAGCCAAGTAGCTTACCTTCAAATACTCTAAAGACACATTTTTTGGAATTCAAAGAAACCTTGAATTGTTAGAATTTCTAGAAATCCTTCTCTAGATGATCAAAGTGATCATATTTTTATTTTGAAAAGACCATTAGGTTGTCCAGATATATTAGGATAATCAATTTGATTAATCCTTTGAAACAAATATCCATTGCTCATTGAAAATTCACACCAACATTTCAAAGTCTGATTGACATCTTTGAGTATGAAAATGTTCCCCATTTAGTGTCAAAATGTTGTCTTATGTTTGTTGGATTCCTTTACATACACTTGATGATAGCTTGAGAAGCTATCTAGTAAAGAGAACATTTCTGATCTAGCCAGGGTCTACAGGATATGCTCCATCAATGGAAAAGGGTAGTGGTATTTTAGTGAGGCTCTATTTAGGTCTTGAAAATTGGTAAATAGCTTGATATCACCATTATTTTTTTAGAATGGTACCAAATTTGACACCCAAGTAGAATACTTTATTGGATATATGATTCTTGACTCAGCCAATTTGATGAGCTCTTGTGCCATCAATGCCTCAACCTTCAGATTGACTGGCCTTTTCTTTTTTGGATGGGCTTGGATCCCTCTGCCAAGTAAATGGTATGTTTAATTATTCCCAGGTCATGCCCTCTAAGATCATCATAGGTCTAGGTGATGACTCCATCATATTTGAAGAATAGATCCTTTTTTCTTTTCTTGTCTTTATAGGGAACTTCTCTTCTGACCTTTAACCTTCTTCTGCTTCTGACATTAAGCTCCTCATAGTCCCTAGCATTTGTAGTGAATCTTTGTTTACCATTTCTTGTGTCTTTACAATCAAAGAGATTCTCAAGGGAAATTAATCCTCGAGGAAGCTTGTTCCCTTTTAATTGGATGAGTAGCTCTTCAGGGAATTCTACTCATGGTGGTGAATAGTCAAAAGTTCCCAATTTTTGCATGAAGGCCACAATCTGGATGTCATCATCAAAGACTTGATAGTTTTGATCATCGTTGGGAATTGAAGGTCAGATGATGACTTGCACCACATCCTTGATGGAATAAAAAACTAGTTCAAATTGTGAACCAATGGAAGTCATCTGATCAGTGACACTATTTTGAGATCGTGGAATAACTTGTATATTGATGGCTTCAAAGCTCTCAATCATGTCCCAAAGTCGATGTTTGTATGACTTCATCCTCATGTTTTTTTCAGTTACTTGGCTGCAGAGTTGGCTCATCACTAACTCTAAATTTCTGGAAGAATGTATTCTCTTTACACCCATCCATTGTACAAGGGTTGGACCATGGACTAAGGCCTCATATTTGACATCATTGTTCAAGCATGAGAACTAAAAATGGTAAGATTTGAGAGTCTCTAATCCTGTTGGAGATACTAGTTGGACACCCACCCCAAAACCAGCTTTACACTTGGTGCCATCAAAATATAGGGTCCATAGACTATTATCACCTAGATCATCACATTCCTTCATATCCTTCATTAATTTTGAAAAAACCTAATCCTCATTGAAAATAATATAGGTGCCTAGCCCTGTTGCTGAAAGTTTCTGAATGGGTCAAAATTAATGAATTGGTTGAGTAGCACCTCTTCTTCAGGAGTTTGATCACGTGTGTCCTCTTCATCCTCAAGAATCTCTACACAATATCTCTCCTACTAAGAGATGGAAGCAAGTGCCACTTCAAAGAATAGGACTGCATTATCCACTATGTATACTAGATGTAAAGATTCAAACAAAATCTTCAACTTCACCTTATGCTTGGTTCTCAATATCAGGTGGGACCAGTCAAACGCTAAATATCCTCCAAGCTTTGCCATGAAATATATTAAGAGAAACATTTCAAATACTGGGAGAATGCCTATCACTACTACTTCTTGTGTGAATATTTGACTTGGGAATGAAAAGAAAGTTAAACATAAATTTTGTATCTAACCAACAGTTGAAACCTTCTTCCTGTCTAATTACATGATTTCTTTCTCAAAGGGCTCATACTGGATTTTTAGTGCATTGACCACTTGTTTAGGCATGACCATTGTGCTAGCCCCCGAATCAATCATATTATTATGCAAAAAATTATCTCCCACAATAAGTGTTAAAAAGAAAGGTGTGGACTTTGGCTTGCTTACCTCTTTCTCTTTTGTATTGTCCATGTCATTTGCATAAGCTGTAGCCTTTGGTGCTTGAGCATCTGACACGAATCCTTTGCCCCTTCTTTGACCACAAGATGGAGTCGCATTTTCCTTCAGTATTCATTTTTCTTCCTTTAATGCTTCCCAAAGCAATGTATTTTGTTTGGGGATAGATCTAACATTCCACAGATATACATTGGCAGGTGCCTTCTTCAATTGTTCCACGACATTAAGCATCCTGACTGGTTGGGCCTCGGTTCTGAATGGTGGTATTTCTCTCATTTTTGGAAGAAAATTCTTCATCGTGACTAGCCTTGGGGCCTTATTTGTCTCCTTCAATTGCAATAGCAGATGGTGCAGTTGTGAAGTAGGTTGGATGGTGGGTGATGGTGTCTACTTTCCTTGTAATGATGGTTGATGTGGATAATGACATGGTAGAGCTTGCTGCACATACTCTTTTGTGAACCTTCTTTTGGATCTGGTGTTGTAATTTTACTGTGTTTGCAAAGTGCTAGTAGTCAGAAATTCAATTGCGAACACTACATCTTCTTCTTCCATCCATGAAAGTATTGATTGGTTGGGTGTAATATCTAGCTCTTGCTCCAAGGATGCCCCTTGCATTTGTGCTCTAAAACAAGAATTTTCCATTTTAGAGGACTCACTTTCATCTGTATTCAAGAGCATGCCCTTGTTTCTTTGTTTTGCTATCTTCTATTGCATATTCCCCTTTGGACAATTTTTGGGGCATATGACTATCACTACACGGGAAGCACCATGCATTCTCGTCTTCTGCCAAATTGTTCTGGCCTAGAATTAATTCTTTCCCCTATCTATCTTTGACCATCTGTAGTGGCATGGTGACTAGAACTATCTAGTTTGCAGGTGTTGCCCGTTGACCTCCTCCTCTAGATGATCCTCGCTATGTATTCTACTAATAAGAAGGCTTTCCTCCACCATAGGATTGTGTGGTCTGCATAAAAGGTGCTGCTTTTTGTCATTTGGTAATAACTAACTCATTAGCAAAATTTTTTATTTGATTCTTCATGTTGCTAATGTCTGTTGTTATTGAGGAAGAACCCTATGTGCTTGTTTGAGTGGCAAGATACATGTACATGGACTGTGGTGTAGGTGGCATCAATTACATGGTGAAAGTGCTTGGAGTAGCTTCTTCCTAAAGACCACTAGATATTTCCATAAATGCAAGCATCAAAGTTCATGGTAGAAGCTTCCCAACATCAATTAGACTATTTTATGTGCGCACAACCAACTCATATGCATCGCTCAAGATATCTCCTCCCATGGAGCTTATTATAACTGTAATGTCCAAATTGAGAGCCTTCAAGTAAAACATGAATGCCATCACATCTAGGGGTTGAGTAGTTATGGGGATCCTTTGCCAGGTTTTGTGGAACCTGGTGTTAAATTCACTCATGGCCTCTTGAGGGGCTCTTTTGATGGTGATCAATTGATGTAGCAACAACGACCAATCTCCTTTTTCTAAGAAGTGCTCGAATAGCCTTTCTCTAAACTGATCCTAGGAAATGATAGAACCTAAGGCCAAAGATCGATACCAATCTTGGGCCTTTCATTTGAAAGATGAAACTAACAGCCTAAGGGAAATATTTTCTTCCATTATGTTAAGTACCCTAAATACCTCTACTATATCTTGAAGGTGTTCAGAGGGGGTTTTGAAATCTTCTTCAAAAAATTTTGGGATAGCCTTGAGGGCATTAGTAGGTATGGCAGGCCATACATCTAAATCTATGGGTGGTTGTAGTGGACTACCACTATCCCAAGTTATGAAATTTTTAGGAACAGGGGGAGCTACGTGAGTCATAGAGAAGATATTCCTATGAACTAGATATATAGGTATTCTAATTTGAAAGGTTGAGCCTTCGGGTAGAGTAGATAAGGATCTGGATATTAGGCTCTTACTTCTTACTCTATTGCTCCTTAAAGGTGATACAGAACATGTAAGTCTTCTTCTCCTAGGTATCGAGGCATGTAACTGGAAATATTTGAAGTGGCCTCTTGAAGATGCTCTTGTTTGGATTCTGGACATGAAACTTCTAGCTTCTTTCCTTAGCTTGATTTAAGAAATATTTCTAACTTCTGATCAGGCTTTTAGAGAACATTGGGTCCCATTGGGCATCCTAGAAAAAGAACTGTTGATCATTAAAGCTTCCACTTGTCTAACAGTCTTATGGGAAATTCAATGAGTGGGGGACTGATTTTTGCCTCACTGAATACCTCTGATATTTTTATAGAAAGTCGGCTCTTCTTTGCATTTTTTGAGAAAAGGGTAGAAGGAAATGTAAACATAAAGCATAAAATGGTTATGCGCCAAAGCTTTTACAATATTTCAAAAAAAAATTCCTATGAATGATATATTTAGACATAGAATGCCACAACCCTTCATTGTTGGAAAGTGAATGAACAACAAAGGCTAACAACAAGCACAATGTAGACTTTCAAATCTTTCCACAGGTAGTGTTCATTAAGGTCTAATCAAACATAAAGATTTCTAAAGTTAATAGAAGAACGTTTAGAAATTGTGTAAACTCTCTCTCCTAATACAACATAATATAACAAAAAAATGACCCTTCAGAAAAAGAAAGAAGTCCACTGACATAATCTAGTTTTCACAAGTTATTATTCTATCATACAATCATACAGTATGGAAATAAACTACTTAAACTATCCAAATTCAGCATGGCACAGCGTTTCATTCCGAATGATAATATAAAGAAAGAAAGCTTGATAAAGGCCATACATGCATAGTCTCAAAAATTCCTTCTCAGTAATTTGTGCTTTAAATATTAAATGAACTTTAAAACAAAAGTTAGATGCCAATCTAAAAATAGTTTGAGCTTTAATAGATATAACATGCCAAAGAAAAGCAATACTACAATTCTACTTCTGAAAATATAGTTCTATAAACTTAGAAAACTAAAGAAAATTTTCCTCAGCAAAGGAAACTAAAACTTTGAATCTAACCCTTTCCTCTATCACCGCCTCTCAATTATAGCTGCAAAAAGAAGAAACTGCCACGACAATACAAAATTAATTGTTGCCAGATGTTGATATTTGATAGCACACAATATGATCATAGATATTTAGTTAGGTTACAACAATATTTCCTCATCAATTCTCAACTACTCAATTAATGCTCTCTAGATATTTAACAAAGATAATAGTCTGTAAATGATGAAATCCTAGAAAAAATCCTAGCAAAAGGTCTAGTTGACTCATCGCATCATCCAACGAAAATGATCCAAAGCTTCCATACCAAAAACCAAGAAAAGAAATAAAATTCAGCGAGCTTCGACAAACTCCCAAAAGATATCGCTTCATATGAAGTGCAATCTACTTGCAGCAAAGAGATGACATGTCAAACAAGCAAAAACTCTTGAGCCCATGAATATAGCTCCTTGAGAAAATCTCCAAAAAGTTGACATGTGTCCTGAATCTCTCCTTAAAGGAAGGAGAAGAATGAAAGCTGCACAGCCACCAAATGGCATATTGCACACCATTTCGATGACTTTACTCAAGTGTGGGCTCATCTGAATCCAAAAACATATACAGGCCAAAAATCAAAATGATCAAGGAAAAAATGCTTCACACTATCCAAACCTTTGTTAGGCCAACCTGATTTACTTTTTTAGGTTTCTTTCCTACAATCACCTTTTCAAGTGACTTTGTCCCAATTCTTGGTAACTTATTCTCTCATAACCTTTAGAAATACCAAGGTTGTTTGTTTCATTTTCTCATCTTATTCAAAACTCAAAATTGATCTTATCATTTTTTGTTGGTGGAACCATTTCCACTTTGTCGATTACTCTTTTTAGACCATTCTAGTATTTTCCCTTATTCTAAGGCACTATCTCCTTTCTTGAAAGATCTTATCCTTTCTAAAAAATTAGACTATTTTCAAGATTTCTCCAATTTGTTGGATACCTCCTTTGTTGACTATTTACTGCATTTGAAGTTTCCACCTTATGCCAATAATGCATACTCCTAGATTTGTAGTATCCTTTCCAAATATAAGAATCCTTGTCTCTCTTCATAATTATAGGTTCCTACCAATAAAGGGGTTATCTCATTTCTTCCCATCCCCTTAGAGTCATATAACTATTTGGTAGGATGGAGGTATATATTGGTTATTCTTCCTAACCTTTCTACATAACTCGATTGCATAATCTTCTGCAATCCAAGGACATATAATAAGTTGTTGATCTAGGTGTTTCTAACTCTAGGAACAACTCTTATCTAGTTCCAAAATTAAACAAGTTTCCTAGAATCTTATCTTCTTTCTCTTTTCCCTTAGTTCTTTTCTCTTGCCATCTTGGCATAAGAAATTTTCTAGCATTATCTTTCGATAAAGGTTTATGTGTTGTTTGTGTAATGAGCTCATAGGTTTCAGTGTTGAAGCTGGTAGCTCTGATACTACATGTAACAACCCCAATGTTCTACTCAGTAAAATTTCCCAAGATTTCATGTTAAGTATATAAACCATGATGTCATAACATAGCAAAAGAAAAATTCTTCTCATAATGTAAATTACATGCATAAGTGAAATAACACTATTTCTAAACTTTAATTCCATTATTGTTATCACCTGAAGTTGCACCCTTGTTGAACCTGATGTTCAACACCTCAGTGTAACATGGGAAGACCTCCAAAGCTATGGGTCACTTATACACAGAGGTCAACCTCTGGAGAAGGCCGGCTTCCTTTGGTGTCACCTAACTACTGATATGGGAAGGAAAAGGGAGAAGGAATGCATAAAATAAAGCTAAATCTAAGGTGATGCACCGAAATGACAAGAACAATGAGATACTCAATTTACACTTGAATACTGATGATGAACATAAGATTACACATCAAATTTTGTAAGCCTTGCACTAATGTTTCACAAACAGGTTCGATTCACACACTTTTTTTGGAGAGGAAAGAAAGATTTTCACATACTAGAATCCATGTGTGACTAAGTGAACACAATTTGTGATTTGTATAATGGTACTTTTGCAAAGGCATGAAACACAAGATAAAGTTATGAAGGAATGAAATAAATTCACAAAAATAACTTGATCATGAACCTGAAATGCACAACACTTCTACAAGAACAAGATGGAAATTCGAACACCAATAGTCACCAAGGAAAACTTTATATATCATGCTCCAAAATGAGTTACAAAATTCTACTAATCTGAGAGAGGAATGTAGAAGTCACGAACTTCAAAAAAGCATTAGGAGAACTCCCTACAAAGAGGCAAAAAATGCCTTATATACAAAAGTATGTCGGCCCCTCTGGGCTTACAAAATATCTGGCCCATAAAAGATCTACCCCTAGATCTTTTGCCATAGTTAAAGTTGTGTTCTAATGAAATTAATGTTGTGTTCAAATGAATTCCTGTGTGTCTGTGTCAGTGTGAAGAGTCACCTCCAGGAGTGGTCTTCCTTAGATCTTTCTGCAACCACCGCATATACTCTGTTGAAAAACAATGAAGAAAGCTTGCAATATGAACTTAAATTTGTGAATGAAAATCTGAAATATGTAGATTAACCTTAGCCTTAGTGTGAAGAAAGAATGAGAGAGAGATAGAACAATATAACACATGCAACAACAGATTTACGTGGAAAAACCCCGAAGGGAAAAAACTCCACCACCGAAAGAGAGGCAAGTATACTACTGATAATCTTCAATATTACATGCAGCAATAGACTTCTCTTATCATTCCTTGTAAATCCAGTAGCACCCTGTTACCCTGCAAAACTGAATTCTGATAACACTAGCTCAAGGCCCCAATTTATAGAGATTTGTGAGGATGAAAACCACCATGGTTTCACCAAAGAATAGGCAGCAATAACACCTAGAAAAACCCATGCCACCCTCCTTGAAATGGTCAAAAATACCAAAAATAGCCTCTTATAGATGCTCTTACAGCTATCATAAGGCATCTTTTATGCATGGGCGCCTGGGGTCTAAAAATAGCATATTCTGTCATAGGGAATCTGTCATACTATCATAGCATCTTATGACAACTTGCATGCATGTCATAGATGCTCTTACAACACCCTATTTTGACCCACAACCTTATTTTAGAAGATTCCAAGGTGGGACGCCTAGCTAATTTGTCCTTTTCCATAAGGATAAACGGTAACGGTAACACTGCATTTACATAGTCTCTTTCACCACTGTTGGTCAAACAGTTTCACCTCTTATGGGTAAATGTACAAAACACTTTAGGAGAATAATAAAATAAAGGATTTACAAGGTTGATGACACCTAAATCCTAACATTCTCCCACTTGAAATCATACATTGTAAATTACACCCATAGAGATACAATTACATAGAATTAAGTTTAGTGATCAAGGCCCATGGCCTTTCTGCACCAAGAGAACTTTTCCGTGGTGACTGGCTTCGTAAGAGAATCTGCAACATTATCCAAAGTGTCAACTTTTTCAATCAAGACTTGTCCATTCTCAACCATTTCTCACACAAAGTGATACTGAACATCAACATGCTTAGTACGAGCATGATACATAGGATTTTTAGCCAAACATATGGCACTCTGACTATCACATCTGATCCTCACTATCCTACAATCAAAACCAATACCATTACCAAGTCTTTGTAACCAAACTGCCTCCTTAGAGGCATGTGTAGCAGCCATATACTCTGCTTCAGTGGTAGACAAATCAACTGTAGGTTGTCTTTTACTCATCCAACTCACTACTCCTCCAAACAAAGTAAACACATAGCCACTTGTGGACCTTCAACTATCCAAGTCACCTGCCCAATCTGCATCAAAAAAACCCTATATGTCCAATGACTTATCAACATTATCAGTACCATGATAAACCAAACAATAATCAGAAGTGCCTTGCAAATATCTGAATACCCTTTTGACAAAAGTCCAATGTTCTTTACCAGGGTTAGACATAAACCTTCTTAGAACTCCCACTGCTTGGGCTATATTTGGTCTAGTACAAACCATTGCATACATTAAACTACCGACAACACTAGCATAAGGAACTTTAGACATTTCATCAATATCATCATCCAATTTAGGACACATGTCTAAACTCAACTTAGTACCAATAGGAAATGTAATATTTACTGGTTTACAGTCCTGCATATTAAACCTTTGCAAAATAGTGTTAACATACTTGCTCTGGCTTAACCAAAGCTTTCTGTGAATCCGATCCCTAATGATTTCCATCCCAAGAATATATTTAGCAACCCCTAAATCTTTCATATCAAATGTGCCAGAAAGCTGAGTTTTAAGTTCCCTAATCATTGCCTTATTGTTACCAATGAACAACATATCATCCACATATAAGACAATAATCAATATCTGATCATCAATAAATTTAAAGTAAACACAGTGATCCTCATCACTTCTAACAAAACCCATATTTAATGCAAATGCATCAAACTTTGAGTACCACATCCTAGGTGACTGTTTCAAACCATATAGAGACCTTTTTAACTTGCAAACCAAGTGTTCTTTTCCTTTCACAACAAAACCGTCAGGCTATTGCATATAAATTTCTTCCTCTAGATCCCCATGCAAGAAAGTAGTTTTAACATCCATTTGTTCTATTTCTAAATCATAAGCAACAAAAATGGATAAAATGAATCTAATAAAGGTTAGCAACAGGAGAGAATATTTCACCAAAATCAACTCCCTCTCTCTGGGAGTAGCCCTTGGCCACTAATCTGGCCTTGTACCATTCCAAATTTCCGTCTGCACCAAACTTCTTTTTATATATCCACTTACAACCAATGGCCTTTCTTCCTTTGGGAAAACTAACAAGATCCCAGGTGTCACAGTTTTTCAAAGACATCATCTCATCATGCATGGCCTGCATCCAAGACTCACATTCTTCTAAAGAGAGAGCCTCCCTGAAAGATCTAGGTTCATCATCAGTACATAACAAAGCAAATTTACAACAAAAATCAGGTGGGCTATACCTGTCAACTGGATTTCGTTGTCTTGTGGATCTTCTCAAAGGTGGAGTAAGAGGTTCCTCCTCATGTTCATCCTCATTGTTTTCAACTTCTTCTGTTACAACGGATTCGTCAGAACTCTCTTCTTCTTCTCCATCTTCTTGTCCATCTCTCTATTCTTCCACATGTGCATCTTCTTGCTTAGTTTCAAAATGCACTATCTTTGACTTTTCCTTTGGTTGCACATCTTCAGAGTTAGCTCTAAATTCCCTAAAATAACATCTCTAGAAAATATCATCTTTCGTGTTAGTGGATTCCAAAGTTTATAACCTTTAACATTTTCACCATAACCTACAAAGATGCATTTCTGAGATTTGGGATCCAATTTAGACCGCTTCTCTTGAGGCGCATGAACAAAAGCCTCACAACCAAAGACCCTTAAATGTGAAACTGAAGGCTTTTTACCCAACCACATTTCATAAGGAGTTTTATCAACAAGAGCTTTACAAGGAGATCTATTAATTAAATAACAAGCAGCACCAACAACCTCTACCCAAAAGCATTTGTCTAACTTAGCACTACTTAACATGCTCCTAGCTCTTTCCATTAATGTACGGTTCATTCTTTCTGCTACCCCATTTTGTTGGGGTGTGTAAGGTGTAGTCTTTTGCCTAACAATTCCTGCATGTTTGCAAAACTCATCAAATTCCTTAGAACAATATTCACCCCCATTGTCGGATCTCAATACTTTTATCTTATAATCTGTTTGCTTTTCAACCAATGCCTTAAATTCGGTGAAAACTTCAAATTTTGAATGCATAAAATAAATCCAAGTATATCTTGAGTAATCATCAATGAAGGAAACTTAATAACGAGATCTACCCAAAGAATCTATATCCACTGGACCACACACATCCGAATGAATAAGTTCTAACAATACATTAGCTTTATTAGTTCCTTTAGGAAATGATGACCTGTTTTGTTTATGAAAAACACAATCCTCACAAAAATCATTTTTACCAACAAAATAATCAGAAATACCATCTACTAGTTTCTTATCAAGTATGGTCCTAAGACCTTTTTCACCAATGTGACCCAATCTATGGTGCCATAACATAAATGCATTTTCAGCGCTAGTTACAAAAGAGGAGTTACAAAAAGTAGAGGCATGTAGCGTAAATAAATTCCCTATCTGAGATCCTTTAGCAACCACCAAACTTCCCCTTACCATCCTGCAACCAGACTTCTCAAATGTCACATGCATCCTAGAATCATTCAACTTGGAAACTAAAATTAAACTTTTTGTAAGTCCTGGAATATGTAAAACATCATCAAGGGTTTTAACCCTCCCATCACTGAAACACAACTTTACCTTTCCTTTACCAATAACCTTTTGTGAGCTATTATCACCCATGAAGACCTCTCCTCCATCATATTCTTTGTATGTAGAAAACCACTCCTTATGAGGAGTCATATGGAAGGAAGCACCTGAATCAATAAGCCAAGCATAATTACAAACTATGTTAGCTGAAATAATCAAAACATCAGAATCACCATTATCAGAGGACTTTTCCGTGGAGGAATCTGCATTATTTTTCTTGTTTCTACATTCCTTCTTCACATGTCCCCGTTTACCACAGTTCCAACACTTCACTCTACTCTTTCCAGGGGTCTTAGATTGTCCTTTAGACTTATCCTTCTTCTTATCCCCTTTAGGCTCTTTCTCCTTGGGCCTACCTTGCACATGCAAGGCATCTTGGGAGCCACTGCGCATGGTCTTTCTCCTCATCTCCTCTGAAAGAAGTATGGGAATAATAGTATCCAACTTAGGTTTTGCACCAGCACTTGTTATAGCAATAACTAAATTTTCCCAAGATTCTGGCAAAGAGCAAATCAATAAAATGCATTTATCCTCATCTTCTATTTTAGCATCAATAGATGCAAGCTGACTTATAATCAAATTAAAAGCATTCAAATGTTCAACAATAGATTCACCATCCTTCATCTTTAATGAATACAAACATCTTTTGAGATACAACTTGTTAGACAAACTCTTAGTTTGGTAGATTTCACCTATCTTCCTCCAAAGCTTGTATGTTGTGTCTTCTGAAGAGACATTCAGGAGGACAGAATCTGTGAGACACAACTGAATAGTCCCTCAAGCCTTCTTGTCTAACTTATTCCAATCTTCATCTGACAAGGTTGAAGTAGATGGCTTCTTTTCAACTAAAACTGGTAACCACTGATCTCTTTCCTCAAGAAGGTCCTCCACTTTCAACTTCCACATCTTGTAACTAGTTCCATTGAACTTCTCAATATCTAGATGAGAGGTGGAGGCCATGGTATGCAATCTTTCACAAATTTGCAAAACCCACAACACAAAAGCTCCCACTGCAACAAAAAACCTTCAACACTCTAAAAGGAAAGCATCCCTTCCTTAACAAAACTATTAGCTCTGATACCAAATGTTGAAAAACAAGGTGAAGAAAGCTTGCAATATGAACTTAAATGTGTGAATGTAAATCTGAAATATGTAGATTAACCTTAGCCTTAGTGTGAAGAAAGAATGAGAGAGAGATAGAACAATATAACACATGCAACAACAGATTTACGTGGAAAAACCCCGAAGGGAAAAAACTCCACCACCGAAAGAGAGGCAAGTATATTATTGATAATCTTCAATATTACATGCAGCAATAGACTTCTCTTATCATTCCCTGTAAATCCAGCAATACCCTGTTACCTTGCAAAACTGAATTCTGATAACACTAGCTCAAGGCCCCAATTTATAGAGATTTGTGAGGATGAAAACCACCATGGTTTCACCAAACAATAGGCAGCAATAACACCTAGAAAAACCCACACCTCCCTCCTTGAAATGGTCAAAAATACCAAAAATAGCCTCTTATAGATGCTCTTATAGCTGTCATAACATCTTTTATGCATGGGTGCCTAGGGTCTAAAAATAGCATATTCTATCATAGGGAATCTATCATACTGTCATAGCATCTTATGACAACTTGCATGCATGTCATAGATGCTCTTACAACACCCTATTTTGACCCACAACCTTATTTTAGAAGATTCCAAGGTGGGACGCCTAACTAATTTGTCCTTTTCCATAAGGATAAATGGTAACGGTAACACTACATTTACATAGTCTCTTTCACCACTGTTGGTCAAATAGTTTCACCTCTTATGGGTAAATGTACAAAAAAATTTAGGAGAATAATAAAATAAAGGATTTACAAGGTTGATGACACCTAAATCCTAACATACTCCCTGGTATTGTGTCTGCCTTGAACCTCTTTAGCCGAGTTGCCTTCAATGCTTCTGACTTCAGAGTAGATCTATGTCGATTCACATTTTGTTGATCTTCTTTGTCCTGATTAGACCGCCATGGCTCACCCTTAGCTCCCTCTGATTGGCTAGGCACATTTCATGTAGATCCCCCAGTGGTCAAAGGCTCACTCAATCTGAATCTCACCTCGGTGAGACACTGAAAGTGTCTCACTGATGTGATTATGCCCCTCTGCAGCCATCGACATATCATAGAACTGTTGATGAGAGTTCTTATCGAGCCACTAAAGTTATATCGAAGTCATTCTTGTCATCACTTAGAACATCGGCAAGACATATCGCTTTCGCCCTGAAGTCATAGCGAGCACCACTGAGTCACGCTGATCCCCTTTTCATTTGGTAAATCCATCATTGTCGACAAGAGATCATGTGTTCAGGAAGACCTCATAGCAAACCTTTCCTGTCAGGGCGGGCACATCCATGTCGGCAAGACCCTACCGGGTCATTGAGACCTTTTAGTGAGCTCATTTTAGTCACCTTGAGCTTCACATTTCTTTCGATGAGACACTTACTTGGTCACTGGGACCTCATGGCGGTGACTTAACTCCTGATGAGTGCACCTCATGTCAGAGAGACATCACCAGGTTGGGGAGAGATGATAGCGAAGGCACAATCCTTTTCCGAGCTCGCTTGATTCCATCGCCAAGACATTCCCGAGTCACCGAGACTTCTTTTAGACTTGGAATGTTACACTGAGAGCTCCTTTTATCGGCAAGACCCTCGGCATCACTGAGACCCCACGACGAAACCATCGTATTACACTAATAGCATTCATTTTGTCGAGCTCCTTTTGATTCGGCAAGACCATAAGAAATCAGTGAGACCACATGCTGAAGGCACCTTGCTTTGGCGAAAGCTCATTTTTTTTTTGTCAGGGAGACTTCGTTATATCGGCAAGACCTCATTCTGATGTCAAACTTTATCAGCGAGCTCTTTTTTTTTGTTGGCGAGACACCATACGAAGGCAAAACATATATCAAGGCCCCCTTTATCTTTCGGCAAGAGCACCTCCGTTCACCGAGACATTACGACGATTCCTCCATCTTTCACCGAAACCATTGTCTCTTGTCGAGGCCTCTTCATTTGTCGGTAAGAGTCCATTAGTGTCTCCCTGAATGCACTCCACTTTACTGAGCTCCGCATTTCTTTCACCAAGACATATCAAGTTGGGGAGACTTCATAGTGAGGCTCATTTGTCACATCAATATCCACTTCTGTCGCTGAGACTACATCGTGTCGGCGGGACATTTCCATGACGGCTAGGAGCTACACCGATATCAAATATGTCTAGGAGACCTCCTTTCTTCGGTGAGACACTCTGTGGTCAGGGAGACCTTTTGCCAATGCTATCATCCTTCGCCGAGACCACTCCGCTTCACCTAGACATCTCAGCGAAATCATCTTTTCAGCGAGGGCCTATGCCAAATTCACTTTATCCTCGTCGGGCTCACTTTGTTTTGGCAAGACATTCTGGAGTCACTCAAACACCACGCCGAATGTATCTAGTCTCCTCGAAGGCATATCTTATTGGTGATACATAAAGATCTCACCAAGACCTTTCTCCGAAGGAGTCCTTCATGCTGATGGGGAAACTCTTAGTCGTTGGGACGGTGATTTTGTCTTGTCGATAGGTACCTGCATATGAATTCCACTCACTATGACATTCTTAGGGTCTTTCCGATAGGCAACATAGAAGCATATTTAACCAAAATGCATTATAGGTCGGGGAGACCTTGATAATCTTATGCTGATAGGATCCCAATGTGAAACATTTAGACTTAATGGAACCCCTACTAGTCGGCAAGACATCTGGAAGGTCATGCCGACTTTCTCCTTAGAGAAAATTATGTCAAACTTGACTAAGGCCAACCTTTCAAATGAGCTCCTTGTGAAATGTCACCAGATGCATGAACTAACCCTCAATACAAATGTCCCATTTGGCCCTTATGAACATCTGAAACATAATTTGTCTTGCCTGATTGAGCCCATAGGTAAAAATTGGGCAACAATTATAATTTCATAAATCTTCCAAAAACATAGATATCATTTGAATGTTCAAACTCAAGTACATAACATTCATGATTACATCCTTCCACATAAATGGGTACATCATATGTACATAGCTCCTCTAAGCTTCATTTGGAAATAGCTATACAAACTAGCCCTAATGTCACCACATCGGTGCATACATTCTTAATGTCCCTTCTTGCTAGTGCAAAAACTACAATTTTCCTCGATACTAGTACACCTAGGCCACCCAATGGTGATGAGAAGCATCACTCAAGCATTTTTTCACCAACCACAAACTCATATGTGGTCCCTTGCACAACTATCATTCGATAGATGGCACTATCCTTTGGTGAATATATTTTTTGGTAAACCTTGTATCAATAGCCTATTCAAGCTTAGTGGTGTGTCCTACATGACTAGAACTTGTAAACCCACAATCTAGGATTAGCATGCATACATCAAGATCTCAATGAACTTGATATAGTGTAAATAGTGGTTCCTTACACTACTTTGTCCAAAGTGTTCTCACTTAGTACTTTGAATGAAGTTCATTCTATTCACATACACTTCTATCTTGCTTGGTTTCTATCTTGACCATTCATATACTATGCTCAGGTAATTTCCTTCACTAGGTAATCCCTAACCTCAGAAATAACCTATTTTCTTTCCCAAAAACTATATATCTTAGGGATATTCCTATCATTGGTATAATATAAGAGCTTTCCTAGTCACTCAAAGCTTAATCATAGCAATACATCCTTCCCTTCAAGAGTTTAACCTCTTAATAAAAATGGTAAACAAAGAACCTACTCAGGTCAACACTTTTACTTCATTTTAAGAGTGTAATGTAACTAATCATGTAGCAACACTAAATAAATAGGTAACCCACCTATGTCTCTATACACTTAGTATCTCATAAGCTCAAGTGATTTACTTAATCACAAAGGTGAGTCACGACTAGCCTAGTTATATAGGCTACACTAACCTTATATAATCTAATCAAAACCGAGTGTACAACCCAACCCAAAAAATTATTCCCAACCTATGGATATCAAGGAGTATTCAAGTACTTATCCCTAGAGTAATCCACTAGCAATCCTAGTTAAATCAATAACCTAGATATGAGTAACACTTATGATAAACACAATCCTCCTATTATGGCGCTCATACAAGAACATCATAAAATAGTATAATAGCTTCTATTTCCTTTTCAAGCAATACTATTTTCCCTAAATGCAAGTACTCATAATAGACAAGTCAAAGCAATCATGGAAAACAA
>VDFB02271358.1:384354646-384387146 GCA_007258455.2 Sequoia sempervirens | reverse complement strand
CTGAATATAGCCATTTTTTAGATAAAGATTTGTCTATGAAAGATCTTGAGCATGCTATTTTCTCAATGTCTCCTAACAAAATCCATGGGTTTGATGGACTTCATGTGGAATTTTATCAAACCATATGGCAACACATTAAAGATGACTTCTAGCTTTTTTATTTAAATGCCTTAGAGCATGGTTCTTTAGGGCCTTATATTAATAAAAGGATTATTAAGTCGCTTCAAAAAGGGAAAAATGAGAATACTATTTATGGATTGTGTCCTATCACTTTTCTCAACACATCATATAAAATTATTGTTAAAGTTATTTCTACAAGGATTAAACCAATAATGAAGTTGATAGTGAGGCTACAAGAAATTGGGTTCCTTGGAGAGAGATTTATCCTTTATAATCTCATGCTTTCTTGGGAAACTATGGAATGGGATCAACAATCAAGCCAAAATGTCTTATTGGTAAAGTTAGATTTTGATAAGGCATATGATAGAATATGTTGGATATTTATTCTTAAAATGTTGCAATGGATGGGATTTGGTCCTAAAATATGCAAACATGTTCAAATGCATTTCTTAGATGTTAATGCTCAATTGGTTACAAATAAAGAATTTTTAGGAACCTTTCATTTGTAATGTTTGATTAGGAAAGGTTTTCCATTGTCACATTTTCTTTATATTCTTACTAAAAATGCTCTTGGGTATTTATTGCAGAAGTATAATCAAATGAACTTGATAAGGGGTAATAATTTTTTTAATGGTGTTGCAGTTCTTAATTCACACTTCACTGATGATAGTATTATTTTTCTACAAAACTCAAAAGAGCAAATTGAGAATGTTATGGGGGCACTAAAACTTTAATGTGTTATTTCTGGTTCTAAGTTAACTCCATAGAAAATTGAGTTTCTTATGGTTAAAGAATACCTTATTTCATACTAGATCCCAAATGAGTTGAAATTTTTTTTAGCATGGTTAGATTTCTCACTACTTGGGTATTCTATTTGTGTTGGGAGTTTCTCTTTCTGATATGTGAAATTGGTATTTGAACAAGATGAGGAATAAACTATGCACTTGGGGAAATAATTCTTTGTCTTTGGATGGTAAAATTCAAGTTGTGAATCAGATATTTTTGGCTTCACACATGTATTATTCCTCTTATTGGATGCCTTCTAGAAAAGGCTATGAGGACTTTAAAAAATAATTTATTATTTCCTATGGTTGAATTGGAATGGTGATGATAGTTTCAAATCTTTCTCTTGTTTGCATTGTATTCAGCCTAAAGATGAAAGTGGATTGGGTCTCTTGGACCCTAGAAGTCAAGGATTCTACTTTGTAGCAAAATGAATTGTTAGAGTGGTTAATGATCATGAAGTGTGGAAAATTGTGGTTTAGTATCGAATTCAATAGGTCACTGCTAGAAGTAATTGGCATGTTGTTCGTTGGCTAGATAAAATTTTGATGGCCCCTTATTTTAAGTTGGAAGAATTTTTTCACTTTTGTCAATATGGAAGGCTTGGAAAAGTGCTTCATTACAACATCATTTCAGTTTTGGTTCTTCCTTCATTTGGTGGAATAGAATGGTTCAATATCAAGATCAACCCCTTGATGTTGCTTTCCCAAGATATGCATAAGCTATCTTCAAGAAAGGGAGTTGTTGGCTTGGTGATCTTTGCAATTTCAATGCTATGGACTCGTTTGATTGGTAAGTCATGAAGGATATCATTGTCTAAGTAATAATTTTCAAGTTTTTGTGATCTTTTTGAAATCTTTGGTTCCTATGGAACTATTTATAAAATTATGCACTCCTTTACAATGTAATGTCTTGAAGGATTGGTGGTAGCTATCCAGATTTTAATTTGGTTGTTTTCCTTTAAAAAAATATATTTGAGCCTTCTACCTTCCTTTTCTTTAAATCCTAAACTTAATAAAAAATGGAAATGTAAGTTTAGAGAAAAAACATGGAGAAGATTGAGTGCACAAATATGGAGATCTAACGCTAAATCTAATGCCCATATTTTGGCTTTGAATTTTTTGCATTTCAAGTTGCTTGTTGGTGACAAATTGAAATACTTTGTGGTGCAGCCAACTAAATGTCCCTTTTGCTAGCATAGAGAAAGTCTAAAACATGTCTTTTGGGAATGTTTGTGTGCTAAAAGAAAATGGAATGCTATTTTAAATTTCCTTCTTGATATTTTTGGGCATACTTTAAGATAGAAAGAAGCTATTTTGGGTTTTGGCTTGCAAACTAGTGTTGTGGTTGATTCTATGAGGCAAACCATTTTGTATAACATATGGAAAAGTAGATGTGTATCAATTTTTTCAAAGCATAATGTTCATCACGAAGGAGAAATACTAAAGTTTTACTATGATGTTATTTCCCAAATTATCTTTTTTGTGTTTTTATATGCAGGGGGTCTCCAAAGAGAATGTGAAGATTGATAATCAATTGGACAAGATAAAGTTTCAACTACTGCAGTTGCATGGAAAATATTTCTTGTGTTCCAAAAAACTTCAATGTATGGTTAAATTCATACTATAAGACTGGGTCTTTGTTCTTACCCCATGATTGTAATGGTCTTATTAGAATACCAATTTTTTATTTATGTTGCAACCTGCTGGTTGCATTTTCTTATTTTAAAATTTTGCATTGATTCAATATTAAAAAAGAAAAAACAAGCCATCAAATTTGACTTTAAAATCCATCTTACAATATTAAGACCACATGGTACGAGATAGAAAAGCTCCATATGTAATAATAAAAGCATAAAAAAGTAAAAGGTGAGAACTCAAGAAAATCCATCTTACAATATTGAGACCACGTGATATGAGATAAAAAAAACTCCATAATGAAAACATAAAAAAATAAAAGATGCCAAGAAAATCCATCTTACAATATTTAGACCACGTGCTACAAGAAAAAAAAACCTCCATATGTAATAATAAAAACATTAAAATATAAAAGATACGAACTCAAAAAATCTCACCCTTCACCGTATATTAAAAAAATTGTGGACCTACTTTCTAAGCAGCTAATACGGAAATATTCGTGCCGTACTTTCTGCAATTAGGCTATCATGACACCTCAACATGTACAACGCCATAAATGACTAAGTTGACTTAGTTGGAATTTGAAAACCGTTGTGAAGATTCTACTAATGATTTTATATTCAATTATGACAATATAAGCCTGTCTCCTATACTAATTAAATGGTGGCGATTGCCTTCAACTAGGGCAGGGCTTTTTGCTTATATTATTCATTGATCTATATAAAAAATTGTTCGCTGTTTATTTCACATGCTTTTTATGTTACGTAGTAATTATTTTCTACTCTTGTTTTAAAATGAAGATTCCAATTTTGTTTTCATATATTCAATGAATTTAGACGATTTTAGCGACGTAATCCAACAAGAAGATAATAGAAATTCTTATTTACTCTTGAATATCCCCTCATGGATTATGTAGAGCTGAAAATGCGCTGTGTAAATCCTTTTAAAATATTAGGTATGCTTTCTTTTTGGGAAACCAGCGGATACTTGAAAGGAAAAGTTTCCTCTAGAGATTTGTTGAATGATGTCATATAAAAACTTTTAAATTTATAAGTAGAATATTCAGGTCTGTTTTAAGACAATTGCTATAACTATTATTTTCTAAAATTACTAGTAGATATGGGAGGTTTTATATCCCATGTTGTTTACGGTCTCACTAGAACTATACAAATAACCAAGATAATTGGGATCACATGAGACACTACTATGATTGAATAAGACAAAAAAATACACATGATTGCATCTAATGGGATGTTAATAGAGTTAGAATGCACAACATAGAGCTTCAAAGGTACAATTTTGATCTTGATATCAAGCTCCAACTATTAATTGTCAAAATAAACAATCCTATCAAATTTATCCTCTTATAACATTTGTACTCATAGTTTACTCCTATTCTATACTTATAGTTCTTTAATTTAAAAAATGAAATATATATTTAACAATTTTTTATACTTGTGGTTTTAGATTCTAAATCAAAATGTAGGATCAGACTTAAGATTTCCCCTCCCTTTGTTGGCTTCCTCTACCTCAAAAAATGACACGTGTAGTCCTTTCGGTGGCAATGATGTTGATGTGGATATTGTTCTCTAGGAGAATAATATTTCACATAGAAGAAAAGGTAAGGAGAAGTTAGACAAGGTTGAGGATTTATAAGGTAGCTTCAAGCTAGAATTAATAGAGGTCTTCTACCCTAGTCCCTTTTCTAGTCCTTATGTCTTCAACTTTATTTTGGTCCCTTTGATTTTTCATTCTTTACAACATCTATTATAAAGGATATTGCTTATGTTTTCAAATTTCTAAACAATAAAGCTTGTATCTTGGAGTATTTTTACGTGCACCATACTATCATGAAGTACTTTTTTAATTAATTCAAATAAATGAGTATTCAAATTTCTATTCTTGACAAGAAATTTGGTGGAAGCTCCCTAGAAAACTAAAAGTAAAATCATGTAAACAAAACACATTGGGATGATTTTGTTGATATTTGCATGTTGAAAGAAAAGAACACTAGGTAGGAGAAAAGAATTAACTTGAAATTATTTGTGACTTAGGTTTCATTATACCAAGTTATTACCATCTCTAGGGATGACAAAGTTTAATAAAGATGAGAAATGGAGGAATAATTTTTTTTTATAATGAGAATTAAATAATTCCTAAAATGATGATCAACACACAACCATATCATCAAATTTCAATGGATATTTTCCTATAATTAATTTTAAAATAATTATGACTACAAAATTAATTATTAAATTTATTTTGATTTATCCTAATACTTTATCAAACTAGATTGAATAATTATTTTCCACTAACTAACTTAGGTCCTAAATGCATTTAAATAAGTAAGAGTGTGACAATTAAACTATTATTTGGAGTACTAATTTCCATAGCCTCATTAAAGTAAAATTTAACTAAGGTTTCCCATTATATCAAGGGCCCAAAGAAGTAATCTCATCTAAAATAAATTAAATCCCCTAATATTAATAAAAGACACTAAATTTTTTAGGAGAATTGATGCAAGAGCATCCAAGATCACATGTAGTCATGCATCCAACAAAAATCATTTTTCTTTGTTGGTGTCAATTTTCTTTCTCATTTATTCTTGCAAGAGTTAGTAATAAAATTCTAAATAATTCTTGTGGATTTATGGCCAATTGAATTTAAAATTTGGTGAAAATTTCATAAAATGTGAGTAAGTTATGTTATTTCAAAACTTTCACATGTGGCTAGATCTGCTAGACTTTTGGGATGTCCTAAATGCCCTAACAATCCTGCTAAGTCCCTATGGAAACTCTGTTGAATGAAAAATACAACTGGGAGGGGGTGAATCAATTGTATCTAATCAAAACATCAAAACCCTCAACAATAATTAAATCCAAAAACAATCATTAACCCTTATTCTATTATAATGTGTCTATCATGAAATGCAGAGAATAGAAGCTAAAATAACAACACCATACACAAGAGAATAGTAAATTTACATGGAAAACCCAATGAGCAAAAAACCACAGTGAGGATTAGCTCACAATATAAGTAATTGCAAAACCGATACAAGGGCTCACTACTAGAATAGGACACATTGTCTAAAAAGGCTCACAGCCAGGGCTCACTACCACAAAAAAGAAAGAAAGAAGATATAAGAGAAATGTTACATAGAGAACAAATTCTTAATGAAAAAAAGAATCCACCACAAATAATTCAACACTTTCACATCCTTACATGAAATATTGAGGAAACCTTCGATTCACTACATCTAGAAGTCCAACACTTTGAAATTCACACTACTCTACTCAAATTCACATCTATACTTTTGTAATTCACATATCACATATATCTTTCCTATCTCTCTTTCTTCTTCAATAATTCAACTCATATTTATATCATCTTTAACCTTGAAAACCTTCCCAAGGTCGGAAACACACATTTTACACTTACAATTTCAAAGTAGGTTGGAAAAAATATATTCACGCAGTGGATAGGAATGAAGGCGACCCAAATAAATCCTTAGTTAGGACACAAATATATCCTAACACATATCAAAATGCTTCCAAAAGCTTTGCATGTAGTGCTAACACTAGGTTGACCATTACCTGTGCTAAACACCATAAAACTATTAAGTACATGCTTCTCATATGATCAAGACAACACATGGACAATACAAATATCTTTTACATGATCTAGAACAATCAATGAACCATAGGTAAGATCCAACAAATACTTCATCAAAACTTGAATCATAGAGATACGTCAACCTAGAACATCTGGTTAACCTTATACACACACTAACGTATGAAACACACACTTCACTACACCAAATTAAGTGAAAACTTGAATTCTGAAAGATACAAACATTATAAACAACTTCCCATATCCTCGCAGCCTGAAACTAAAATGCAGAGAAATGTAGAGAAAATATATTTATCCTAGGTCACAAAAAACACTACTAAAGAAACTGGTTCACAGACTGGTGAAAAATCTCACTCTGCACAGTGATCGAGAAACCTAAATTTTGAACATAGCAACTAATAACATCTATGAAAAATATATCATATCTGTATAGGCATAGCATCAATACAAAAGAAACACAAAGCACAACTTGGAGCATGCTCTGAACACTTGCACAACATTGTTTTATCTAAGTATGTAGATTTCTAGAAAAAACTGTGTGCAATATTTTACATAGAAAAAAAACATTTTGGATCATACTCCATGATCCATCATCAGGATCATATTACTCCATTTTATAATTTTCTCTTATATTATTTATTCTCTCGTTTACTCAATGTTTTTGTTTATTTCTTTTTCTCCTTTCGTTTTCTCAATTCTTTTTCTCCTTCTCCATTTTGATTTATCATTCCTTGATCCAGAGGATCTTCGTCAAAAATTGAACTTCCTCTTTTATCTTTAAAATTGGCATCATTATCTAAAGAGGTCAAAATTTTGAATCCAACACAACTCAAATGTGGTCAAACGGAGCTACGGAGCCCAAGATACGCTCAGTCAAACTTTGGTCAACCTTAGAGCCAGGTCAGAGAAAAAAGGGCCAAAAATCAACATCATCAAAAGTGGTCCAAATCAGTGCCAATGAGAAGATTTCGTCGCAAGCTTTCCAACAATGTTCGTTTCACAGAAAATAGAGTCTGTTTGCACGAGATATGGGTAGTCAAAGTTGGGTTGACTTTGCTGACATCATCATGGTACAGTCAATAGTCCAGTCAGTAGACACATCATCTAACACGTCATCATCCACATCAGCATCCATGGTATAGTCAGTGGTATTGACCACGTCATTGTCCACGTCGGCTTCACAGTCAACATACACATCGGCAACCATGTCATCATATTCAGTGAATCATGTTTTGCCACGTGGCCTCTTTGTCTCCTCTGACGAGTTCTAAGCTGGTTTGTTTGTTTGAACAAAATAATTAAGTGGGAGGATTTTAACCCCTCACCACTCATGGCCGAAAATCCTACCGAACCGTTGCACCAAACAACCGACGCCTACCTATGTATGGAAGCAGGTTAGTTTTGTTATATTAAGCAATTGAAATTTGTTAAAAAAACCAACAGCTAGCAGTTTGTACCCGCGACCACCGGCCCAACAAAATCCTGAAGCACAAAAAATAAATTCGATGGCTTTTGATATTTGAGGGGCATCGCTCGGTTTTGACAAATACCCAAAAACCAAATGCCTTAAAAACAAACAAATTCCCTCCAAACAATAAAATAATCTAACTTCCTAAGGATTAAATAGAAATCCCTTGTAACAACAAAAGCTCAAAAAGAATAAATTGAAGGGCTTAGATTAATTGTAGGGGTTAATTAGGATTATTAATAATCCTAATATGTAAATAAGGAAGATTTTATGTAAAATTGGAGAGATAAGGTGGATTTTGTAAATCAATTGGTTATTAGCCCAATTGAGTAATTTTTTTGTATAAAAATGGGGGGTTAGAGGCTTTAGGGGACATTATTCAGAATCCAAATTATACATAATTCAGGTGTTGAAGACTTGAGATAATTTCCAGAGAGTTGAATTTTTGATCCTGTACGTCGGGAGAATGTTGGAGTTTTGTCGTGCTTGAAGGGAAAAGCTTGTAAATAGAAGTAATGCCAAATTTCTGAAGATTTTAATCGGATTGGTCTACTCTTTGGAGAGGGGCCTGGAGATGTAGTCATTTTACAACGAACTCTCTTTCTTGTCTCTTTCTGAATTTTGTCTTTTTATCAATTCCATTAGTTTAATTATGTTCTGGTGTTGATTTCATTTTAGTAATTTGGAGAATGGAACTGTAATTGTTATACATTCTTTAAGCAATCGTCTTAGATCCTAAATCAAATCAAATTGGTATCAGAGCTGTGTTTTGACTAGTATTGTAGATTTGAGTGCTAACACGCTCCCAACTTCAACAAGGAAAAGGAAAAATTGAAGAGTTTAATCCAGAGATTGGGAAATGAAGAGCTCATTCACGAACACAGATGGCAGATCCAAATGATGGACAAAGTTATGAGATTGGTGAGAAGGAATTTCAAAAGGACTTTCTCGACATGAAGGCCATCGTCGAAGTCTTATTCCAGGAGAGGCAAGAAAAGATGCAGAGACATGAAGCTCGTGCAGCCAAAGGAAAGAAATTAGGAGATGATCCTAAGCCTCTGAAGACACCTACCTCTTCTCCTTCTTCTCCGTCTTCTTCATTTTCTCCTTCTTCTCTTTCTTCTACTCATTCTATGCCTTTTAATCCTTTCAAGGGTGCACATAAGCCCAAAATTAAGTTGGATGTAAAATTTGACTTACCAAAATATTGTGGTGAATTAAATGCTGAAAAACTAGATGATTGGATTCAACAGGTTGAAGTCTATTGTAGAGTCCAAAGCCTCGTAGATGATGCTGATAGGATCCAGCTTGCTACTCTTCGGTTAGGGGTTACAGATCTAACTTGGTGGGAGAGTAGGAATAGGGCATAAATCTCCCAACATGGTAAAGTCAACTTGTCCTGGACAGAATTTGTAAGTGCTCTTAAAAAGCAATTCTATCCCTTAGGCTACATGCAACAGTTAATGATGAACTGGCAGATGTTTAGGCAAGGGAAATGTTAGTCTATTCAGGAGTACACTCATGAATTTCGTAAAAGGGCTATTGCATTAGATGTTCATTTGTACACCCAAGATACTTTGTTGACGTATATAGGAGGTCTTCATTCCTAACTTAGATATTCAATTTTGGTTCTGAATCCCAATTACCTTGACGAAGCTTGTGTCCAAGCTACCCACTTAGAGTCTAGAGGTAAGGGATCATTCATTGATAAGTTTGATAAAAAACCATCTAAGTCTAAGGGAAAGTCTAAGGGTAAAGATAAAGAAAAAGATAAAGGTAAAGGAAAGAAGACAACTACGGTGAAGAAAGAGGGTGAAAAACCCACATGCTCACATTGTAAGAAAGAGGGGCATGATGAAACTAGGTGCTAGAAATTGCATCTTGAGGCAAGGACGAAAAGATTTGGAAGAAATAAAGGCAAACAAAAGACTACTACTACTATCATTCAACAGGATCTTGGATCTAATTCCAGAGATGAGACAAAGATCGTTGCTACTGGGATCCAAGGTAAAGGGAAAGGTATAATTCTTTCTTCTAATGCAAGTATTTCTAATGCAAGTACAAGTAATGCAAATAAAGTATCCACTCCTAAAGTTGATAAACAACGGAATGAATTGTTTCACATTCGTGTGGTAACTAAACACACAAAGATTGATACACTATTTGATTCGGGCTCTCAAGTTAACTTGATTTTTGAAGAGGTTAAGAAATTGAATCTAACTACTACTCCTCATCCTAAGCCCTATCCACTTGGATGGGTATGTAATGATGCACAGTTGTAGGTGACAAAATAGTGCAAGTTGCGTTTTGCCATCACTGCTAATTTCATTGATGAAGTAGAAGTAGATGTTGTACCTTTGGATATTTGTGGGCTTGTATTAGGGAGTCCTTATCTATATGATAGAAAGGAAATATTTTATAGGGGGGAGAACAAGTATCATCTTTTTAAAGATGGGGTAGAATACATTGTACGTGCACACAAGGTCAAGACTAATCTCACACTAGTTAATGCTGGTCAAATGAAAAGGTTAGTCAACTCTAGTAAGAACTTTGTGTTAATGCTTGTAAAAGCCAAAGAAGAAGATAACTCTAAGGAATTTAAGGGGTGTGACCCAAAACATAAGGTTGAAATGGTCAAAATTGTTTCCGCTTACAATGACTTGTTTTAGGAACCAAAGGGGTTGCCACCCAAGAGGGAAATACAACATGAAATCTAGTTGCAACAAGATGTGACATTGCCTAACATCGGATTGTACCATTTGTCCATTATGCAGAATGAGGAAATCAAGAAACAGGTTTAGGAGTTAGTGAAGAAAGGAGTCATCCATCCTAGTACATCTCCTTGTGGTTCTCCAATTGTGTTGGTTCCAAAGAAAGATGGAACTTGGAGAAAGTGCATTGACTACTATGCCCTGAACAAGATAACGGTGAAAAATAGGTATCCTCTTCCAAGAATTGATGATTTACTTGATCAGTTAAAACATGCAATTTACTTCACTAAATTAGATTTGCGAAGTGGTTATCATCAAATTAGAATTGCAAAAGATGACATTTGGAAAACTACTTTCAAGACAAAACATGGACTTTATGAATGGTTGGTTTGGGCTTTGTAATGCACCTACCATGTTCATGAGAGTCATGAATGATTTCTTTCATCCTTTCATGATGATTTTGTCATTGTCTATCTAGATGTTATTCTTATATTTAGCAAGTCTTGGAATGATCATGTAAGTCACGTAAAGAAATTTTTTTATGTTTTGAGAAAAGAAAAACTTTAGGTAAAGATGTCTAAGTGTAAATTTGTAAAGACATCTCTAGTGTACTTAGGCTATGTCGTAGGGAATGGTCAATTGAAGGTAGACCCTGCGAAGGTTGAAGCTATTGTAAACTGGCCTAAGCCAAGTACTATAACAGAAGTCAGAAGTTTCTTAGGTGTAGTCTAGTACTGGAGAAAGTTCCTTGCAAACTTCTCCTACATTGCATCACCATTGCATGCATTGATAAGTACGAAGACAACTTTTCAGTGGGGAGATCCACAACAGAAGGCCTTCAACACTTTGAAGGAAAAGTTAAGCACTGCACCAGTTCTGGCTTTACCAGATCTACATCAACCATTTGAAATCGAGACTGATGCAAGCGGGTTTGCCATGGGAGTTGTTCTTATGTAAGGAGGTAAACCAGTTTGCTACCACTTTGAAACCTTTTCAGGAGCAATAAGTAACTATCCTACTTATGATAAGGAACTTTATGCATTAGTTCAGAGTGTAAAAAAATGGAAACATTACATAATGGGCAAAGAAACTATAATCCACACTGATCACCAACCACTACAATACTTGCACTTGTATACGTCTAAAAATGGTCATGATTAAGCTTGTTAATTAATTAAATATGATTTATTTAATTAATTCTTCTAATGTCATCTACATATAAATAAATTTAATTATTTATTTATATCGTTCATCTTCTAAATTCTTCTACCTTAAATTAAATAAATAATTTTATTTAATTACTAATATTTCTACCCTCCGCTTAATTGAATTAAATAAATTTGTATAGTTTATTTATATTTAATTATCATTTGGTTCTAAAGTTTAAATATTTTTGAATATTTAAATAATGGAATATTCTTCATCCCATATTCGAATTTAAAATATTAAATATTTTATTTAATATTTTCCACCTCACCCTAATTTCATTTTTAAACATAATTAAATATAAGTTATTTAATTATGCGAATTTCCATTTTCATCTCCACTTTTAAATTAAATAAATTTAATTTATTTAATTTCTAACTCATGCTAACTCGCCCTTCCAAATTCTATCTCATCCTTCGAAATGGAAGTTTCCCTTCGAAACTCAATGACGAAATCAAAAAGAAAAAGGGAAACCTTCCATCCTTCTCTTCCACTTTCAAAGATCTCCCATCATCCATTCAAACAAGCTTAATCCGGACCGTCGATCGATTCAGCCAATCATATCTGTTCGAAAACTCTATAAATTCTGACGCAAATGCAAGCTTTTGGTTACACTACACATAATTGTTCATATTCGCACGCTTCGTATAATCATTTATGCATGCATACACTCAATCAGCATTTGCATTCATGTTAGTTTAGATATCACAGCAAATATCTTTGATTTTAGCATTAGCTTTTGCATTTTCAGCATAGTTTGCATTTAGAATCTCGTTCTTTAGCTATCATTTTGTTGAGCTTGGTCTGTTGATCTGAGATCCATCTGGAAAATAACAAAATGCTGAAGTTAGAGTAGGATAAGATGGTTTTGAGAAGCTATGATTACGGTTTGCATTATTCTGTTTTCTTTTCAACTTTTCGATTTAATGTTTTATTAACATGTGTTTGAATTTCATTTAAATTTGATCATATTTTCAATCAAACATTAAAATGGCACCCACCGTGGGGCATGAACCCACGAATTTAACATCTTCTGTAAGTTCATTTTGACAGTTTCAATGTTCTGGAACCGATTTTTAGAAAATTCTGATGTTTAGGCGCATTTGAAAATTTCTGATGCACATACAGAGAACTTTAACTTTTTATTTTGTAGAATTTCGATGCGCATCCCAGGACTATTACGACACATCCCATGACTGTTACGGCGCATCCCGTAACTGTAAATCACACCCCGTAACTGTAAACACGCATATCGTGATTGTTAAAGCGCATATCATGATTGTTAAAGCGCATATAGTGACTGTTTGTTTAGGTGCATAGAGTAAATGTTTGCGCGCATATAATTTTATTCTTACATGCAAAGTAATTATTTTGACATTTTCTTACGGCGCATCCAGTCTCTGTTTAGGCACTGATAGTATCTGTTCAGGTGCATCCAACTTCTGTTCAGGCACATTTTGTCTCTGTTTCGGCACATTTTGTCTCTGTTTTGGCGCATACAGTCTCTGTTCTAGTGCATATATGTTTCGACGCATATAGTCTTTGTTCTGGCGCATATGTGTTTCGGCGCATACAACTTCTATTTAGGCGCATATAGACTGTAACAAAATTACAGAATTCTAAGTCTGACGCATTCCATAGACAGAGTTCTATTTTCTTTTCGTAAAGTTTTAAAATGAAGCAATCCTAGGGTAGCCACATTTGGATAAAAAGAAGCAATCTAGGATAGTCACCAAACAATGAATTTTGCAATTAAAATTGAACAATCTATTTTTGGTGAAGCAATATCTTCACTTAGATTAGCTCATTGTTATTTGGATTTTAAAAAGAACATCTGCTTGCTTTGATTGTGGCAATAGGTCTATGCTCTCCCCTTAATTGCGTGATCAGAATACCAGACTTGCCTTTTTAATTTCATTTAATTTTATTGTTTCAATTACATCCTTTAGAGAGCCTGCCATAGTGGGAAAAAGTACTCACCCTACGGGAACGACTCAAGCGGGTTCAAGCCAAAGCCAGGCTATTCCGCCCCACTATAAAATTTAAAGCAGATCTGGGGAAACCCTCTTTTTCCAGTAGTGTGCAAGATAACCATCCCCAAAGCCTTTGTTCTAAAGGTTGGGAGGTCTCTTAAGGAAGTTTATTATTGCCGCACTGAACGGAAATCCTTACTACGAACCTAGTGTAGTGGCCAGCCGAGTCAGTTGCCAAACATTTTAATAATCACAGTGCAAGGGGAGGGAAGAATTTTCCCCCAAGACACTCACCATATAACTGCCAAGGACCGTTTACTCAGGGGATCCGGTATCCACTTCCGTAACTCTGAGTACACACCTGGAAAAGAAAAAAACATGGGTGCCCCTTTGGGGGTGACATGGCTGTGTGAGTCGACACAGTTCTAAGATGTGGGCTGTTGATTACTAGAATGACCTACTTGAGCACTTAAGAGTGAGTCTGTTTGAACTGTCTTTCATGTGCAAAAACCTATGAAAACATTTGATGAAAAACATTTCTTGATCAAACACTTCATGTTAGTATAGGGCTTTAAGAACAACTATTTTCGAAAATGTTTGTTGTGTCTTCCATTACATTAATTCAGATAAAGCGATCATCCAAAAGAAACATGAAGAACAAAAACTGAAAGCCACTTAAGAGTTTTTCATATCATTGCTTCAAAAACATTCCCAAATACCTTTTTCCATGCTTAGGGATTGGAAGTCAACAAAGTTTCCCAAGAAATCAATTTCCAAGAGAATTAGAAAACCTAAGAAACCGTCAGGATACAAGAAAACATTGCAAAAGAGAAAATTCTTGTACAGAAGTCGACAAGTCTTGCTTCACTATCGAGGATTTCTTCATAGATATCCGGATTTTGTTAGAGGATTCACTGATGAATATGCTGTAGATCCATTAGATTCCCGAGCTTATTATCAAAGAAGAGCTCTATCACAACGACATAATCATAACCAACCTCTTGAATTTGACAACATACCCCAACCTTCCATAGAATATCCTTCACACCCAAGCCATATTCTTCAAAGATCTTGAGAAAATCTCTTTGAAAACGAAGATCAAAATCTTTTAGAGTGCACCTTTCAAAACAGCTTTTTAATTTTTGGCTCAAGCTTCCCCATCAGGATTCTAAAATCCTTTATCATCTTGGAAGCCACAACCAATAAGTTAGGAGCATCCTTGATCATATCATAAGATTACATATCTTATCAGATCAAGATATCATCACCATTACACTTGTCGAAAACTGTGATCTAAGTTTAGAGGAACTTTTCAAAAACATATGCCTATCTCCACAAGATCTCAACACAACAAATTGAAGGATACAATCCAAAAAGAAAGTCATATTCATAACACTCACGAAGAAGGAGAAAGCAGTAATCCCATTTTCAGCATAAATCAAAATCCACTTTTCAACAACATGGACAATAGAGAAGAAAATCCTTTCCATAATTACAAAGATAAAAATCAAGTGGATAGTGATGAAGAACAAGAAGAGGAACGTCTTAGAGAGGCTGAACAAGATCCAAAATTCCATAAATCCATTGAAAAGATCTTACAGTGAGATAAAGAAAAATATTTTCACTATCTAGCCGAACAAGGGGCTAAATTACCTCACGACTATGACACTGAAAACTTGAAAAACAAACCTGAAGAGACACCCCTTTCAGATCTTAGTGCCTTGACCCAACAAATCAAGGCACTTCAAGGACAAGTTAGAAAATTACAAGGGGGAACAACCACAGAGAAATACACTCTGGAGGACATCTGTCCTTATCCTTTTGACAGAAGTTTAAACATGGTTCCTTTTCCCAAGCACTGTGAAATGCCAAAGTTTGATCACTATAATGGGAAAACAGATCCAATTGATCACATTAGGGACTTCAGAAACCTGGAACTAGAATTCACTCACGAAGATACTTACTTGATGCGACTATTTCCTAGGAGTCTTGGAGTACACTCTATGGAATGGTTATCCAAGATCACACCTCTCGTCAGGACATTTGAAGAATTGATCAATTTATTCATATCACAATACACCTACAACATACAACATCAGATCGCCATGATAGATCTTTGTAAAGTTGCACAGAAACCTGGTGAACCTTTCAATACGTTTCTTCAGAGATGGAGAAGAATGTTTGCCAGATACCCACGTCCTATTCCAGAGAAAGAAAAGATGGTTACTTTCATCAATAGTTTAAATTCAGAAATGAGCTATCACTTGAACTTACATTGTCCCTCTTCTTTTGAGAAAATGATCGAAGATACCTTAACCATTGAAAATGCTTTGGTCAAAAGAGGCATAATAAAACATGACAAAGAAAATCCTAGCTCATCTAACCATCACAACAATCAGGACAAGTCCAAATTATGGACTCACAACAAAAACATGGTGAATGATGGTATTGTTGACGCGAATCATGCCTCGACCAAACCATTTGTCCTCAGTACTCTAAGCACTCGCAACAACAATGTCAACTCAATTGCAAGTCATGGAAATAATCCTCCTCTACCGAGGAACAATACAAATCAAAATTCTACTCCCCATCAAGGGATTTCCAACAACCAGGGTTACCAAGGAAACAATAACAATCACAATTCTTTAGGGAACACCTCAAATATGCAAAGATTTTCATTCTTCTCAAATAGAAGAACTTTTACTCCATTGGGTCAATCTGTAGAATCCACGTTCAAAGAGTTGATGGCCAAAAACATCATTACTTTACCACCTCAACGGAATTATGAACCCAGTGTAAAGCCTCCATCATGGAATGAGGCACACTATTGTGATTATCATCGGTGTAAGGGTCATCGTACAAAAAATTTCCAAGCCTTGAAGAATGCTATTCAAGACTTGATTGACAATGATATCATCACAATAGAAGGAAATCAACAAACCAATGCAGACCACCAAGCATTTTGCAATCCTTTACCTAATTATCAAAAAGGTGAGTCTTCCGACAAAAAAGTGAATCACATCAATGATGATCATATAATCAACCATCTCTATGCAGACGATGAGCGGGTGAATGTCATAAAAGTCAAATAGAAGGAAGAATATAGAGAAGTCAATGCAACAACAAGAGCGCAAGCTAAAGTTGTCTTGAAAGGCGCTTCTTCAAAATCCATTGAATCCCCACCTCAACATCAATATGATTTGGTCAATCAACTTCGAAAAACCCCCGCTCAAATTTCTATTTTGGAACTATTAAGGATTTCTCCAGGCCACAAAGAAATTCTTGAAAAATCCCTCATTGAAACCAATGTATCAACTGAGTTGGATGTGAATCAATTTCAAGCCATGGTAGGGCATTTGTCCTCACCCACTTGTCTTTCATTCTCTGATAAAGATGACATTTCCATAACTCATCATCATAACTCCTCTTTGTACTTAGAAGTCATGGTTCACAAATTTCGCATTAGACGAGTTCTAATAGATGGAGGTGCTGGATTGAACATTTGTACCTTGAAGTTGGTCAAAGCCTTAGGATTTTCTGAGGACTCTATTGATTTCAGAAGAAAGATTACCATAAAAGCTTATGATGATGAAGAAAGAGCATCCAAAGGTCTAATCATGCTGTCAATCGGAGTGGGCCCTATTATAAAGAACAGTTTTTGTCAAGTACTGGATCGTGATCTGGCATATAACATCTTGTTGGGTTGTCCTTGGATCCATGAAATGCAAGCTGTCCCATCAACTTACCATCAATGTCTCAAGTTTCCTTATGATGGACAAGAAATCATGATACCTGCTGATAATTCCAACATTCAAACTTGTGCCAACATAAAAGCCAGTCAAGATACTTTGGTCCCTAATAATCGAGAGGTTCATGCTAGTACTTCTCTAAAGATTGACACACAAATCAGTCAATTAACCAATAGTTTTGACAAAAAAGATGAAATTCAAGGATCATGGAGTTGGAGAATACTCTCTTTGTCTTGTCAATTTACCTACATCACCTCGATCACATGGACAACCATATATTAGAGAACATCAAATATCAGCAACATCAACATCAAAACAAATTCCAATAGAGCCAATTACAAAATTTAATGGGCAATTCATCAAAGAAAAATTCCCCATGGAAAACCCTGAGGATATGGAAATTCTGAATTGGCTCTATAAAGATGAAGATGAAGCAGTCTCTAATATCAAATTACCCACAAACAGAAATGGAAAAGGATATTCAATCATGCAGAAGATGGGTTACGATGAAGGACCTATCAGAAAAAGGAAGGAAGGAGTAGTTGAACCCATTCACCTCTGCGGACTTGCTGCAAAAGAGAAAACTGGATTGGGTTATGATAATCACTCCAAAGCAAAACAACTGCATAGCACTATCTTCGCATTGCAAGAAAGCTCAAATTCACAAGAGGCATGTTTAACAACAATTCAGAATTTCCTAGACAACAATTCTGACACAGATTCTGCTGAATATGAATGGGACACCATTTATAATGATGAGTTCTGGAGGGACAAAGAAGTGGATGTAATACACCAATATGCCCCAACTCTAATTGAAGGACAAGGTTTAGGGTCCCAACCACAAGAATTTGAACCACAAGTCGATTATGATTCTAGTGATACTGAATCAGATCTAAACGAACAAGACTATCATGAGGACAGTATCATCATTGATCCACCTCATACCTCGGATCCTACAGATCACTCTATTATGACCTTAACCATAGCCGATTTCACACAACCTGACAATTCAATCCCTTTGATTTATCCTGATCTCATTGATTGGGATTCAACCAAACCTATTGACATACCTATTTTTCCAAGTGATGAAGCTATCGTAAACTTCCTTTCCACAGAGGATACAAATGATTGTTCCACCAGTGATTTTTGACATAGAGTTTTTGATCAGGAGAGTGTCAAGTCTTCTAGCTGGAAAAGTAAAAACAAAAAAGAAAGATCTAATGGTGAAAACCAGAATCTGGCAGTATTAGATCAAACAAAAGATAAAATAAAGAGCGTATCAGATGGTGAAAACCTCTTTGAGGCACCAGATGATGGGACTCTTGATACTCTCCCGAAGCACTACCAAGAGCGATCACCTATTCTGATTGAGCCTACAAATGCTGTCGATCTTAAGACTTCTGACAAACCAAGAATTTTACAGTTAGCTGCATCAATGACAGAGCAAGAAATACTAGAGTTTATGGAATTCCTGAAAGCAAATCAAGTCAATTTTGTGTGGTCTTAAGCTAACATGTCTGGTCTTGATCCTGATCTTATCATGCATCATTTGTCTATCAAACCAGGGGCCAAGCCGGTAAAACAAAAACTTAGAAAGATGTACCCTCATGTTGCATTATTAGTTAAAGAGGAACTGAGAAAACTTCTTGATGTGGACTTCATCAGACCAATCGACTATGCAAAATGGATCTCCAACATTGTACCTGTATCCAAGCCAGATAAAACTGTCAGAATATGTATAGATTTTAGAGATCTTAATAAAGCATGCCGTAAGGATGACTTCCCATTACCAAATGTTGACACCATAGTTGATCTAACAGCTAGCCATGCCATGTATTCATTAATGGATGGTTTTTCTGGATATAACCAAATCAAGATTGCCCCTGAAGACCAGGAGAAAACAACTTTCACATGTCCATGGGGAACTTATTGTTGGAACGTCATGCCTTTTGGTCTAAAGAATGCTGGGGCTACCTACCAAAGAGCCATGACTACAATCTTTCATGACATGATGCATGTCTTTATGGAAGATTATGTGGATGACATACTGGCAAAATCATACACTAGAGAAGGACATCTTGAAGTATTGTCCAAAATATTTGCAAGATTAGAAAAATTCAAAGTTCGCCTCAACCCTAAGAAATGTGTTTTTGGAGTCAAGTCTGGAAAACTCTTGGGGTACATTATTTCAGAAAAAGGAATTGAAGTAGATCCAGCAAAAGTTCAAGCAATTATGGAAATTCCTCCACCAAAGAACATCAGTCAGTTAAGATCACTGCGGACGACTTCAATCTATACGGAGGTTCATTACACAATTGGCTGACAAAATTTTACCGTTCACACATCTACTGCATAAAAATGTTCCTTTCCAGTGGGATGAAAAATGTGAATTGGCTTTCCAGAAAATCAAAGAATATCTAATGACTCCACCAGTTCTCGTATCACCAAATCCAGACAAACCACTCATCTTATACATTGCTACAATAGAGACATCTCTGGAGGCACTGCTAGCACAAGAAGACTCTATAGGAAAAGAATGTGCAATCTACTACATCAGTAGAACACTAACAAGTCATGAGCTCAACTACACTTCTATCGAGAAGGCTTGTCTGGCAATAGTTTTTGCTTCACGGAAGTTTCGACATTACATGCTAACCAATACAATCAATCTGGTTTGAAAAATTGATCCACTCAAGTATTTATTAAGCAAAGCTTCATTGATAGGAAGGTTAGCAAAATGGGTAATGATTCTGAGTGAGTTTGATATACATTATGTGGATCGCAAAGAAATCAAAGGACAAGTTATCGCCGATCAATTAGCTGAAGCACCATTACAAGCAGGTCATCCACTACACATTGAATTTCTAGATGTTGATGTCTTCACTACAGAATTGAAACAAACATGGTCTCTATATTTTGATGGTTCTTTCACTCAACATGGATCGGGGGCAGGCATACTTTTCGTCACCCCTCAAGGACATACCATTCCGAGATCATATCGGCTAATGTTTCCATGCACCAACAACATAGTTGAATATGAAGCATTAATCACTGGACTCAAGATAGCACTGGAATGGAGAATAATAGAACTACAGGTGTATGGTGACTCACAGTTGGTCATTTGTCAGATCAATAATGACTATCAAACCAAAGATGAAAAAATACTACCTTATAAAAAGATGGTGGAGGACTTCAAGAAATACTTTGTGGACATCAAATTTACACAAATTCCAAGGCTTGATAATAAAGCAGCTGATGCTATGGCTACAATCGCATCATTGTTACAACTCCCAGAAACTCAGCATCATTATGAATTTTTGGTGGAACAATCATTTACACCTGCATATGATACCCCTGAAAGCCAAATCATTTGTCACTTGGTAGGACCCGATTCGCCTTGGTACGAAAATTTTTATGCTTATCTCAAAGATGACATCTTACCACCTAATTTATCTCGTAACCAAAAACACAACTTTATCTGCCAATCCGCTCGCTATACCCTCATCATTGACACCCTTTATTGCTGTGGTCTTGATGGTACTTTACTCTGATGTCTTGAACGCGAAGAATTTGATAAAGCTTTACAAGAAGTTCGTGGTGGCATCTGTGGTACTCATTCAAGTGGACTGACCTTATCCAAGAAACTGATTAGAATGGGTTACTACTGGCCTACAATGGAGAGGGAATCATTCACTTTTGTGAAAACATGCTCAAAATGTCAGATCCATGGGAATCTCATTCATGCCCCTGCACAAGAATTATAACCGCTCACACCAACTTGGCCATTTTCTCAATGGGGGTTAGATCTAGTGGGAAAGATTCATCCTTCTTCATCAAATGGACATAAATTCATCATCATAGCAATAGAGTATTTTACTAAGTGGATTGAGGCAGTCCCTCTTACTAAAGTTACCGACAAACAAATATCATCATTCATACTCAACTATATCATTTGTCGGTATGGCATTCCTAACTCTATTATTATGGATAATGGACGTCCGTTCAAAAATCAGGATGTTGATGAACTTTGTGAGAGATTTCACATACATCACAGATACTCAACACCTTACTATCCACAAGAGAATGGCCAAGCAGAGGCCTCAAATAAAACTATATTGAAAATCTTGAAAAAGACTGTGAATGAATCAGGGAAGGATTGGCACATTCAACTCAATCCCGCCTTGTGGGCTTACAGAACTAGTATCTGCACACCAACATGAGAAACACCATTTGCTCTTGTCTATGGAGCAGAAGCTATATTACCCTTAGAAGTTGAGATTCCATCACTCAGAGTATCATTGAAAGGCCTTACAACAGATGATGAATACCGAGTTTCCCGACTTCAAGAACTGGAACTTCTAGATTAGAAGAGACAAAGAGCAGCTAATCATTTGAAAGCTTATCAACAAATGATGTCTCATAGCTATAACCATAAAGTAAAGCCACGTACCTTTCAGGTGGGTGATCTTGTTCTGAAAGAGAATCCATGCAATCAGCAAGACAGAGAAAAGAAAGGAAAGTTCAGACCAAATTGGCTAGGTCCATTGAACTTTGGGTTCAACTGCCTCAATAGTACATTCATTTGTTGATACAAGGAATGTTATCTCCTTCTCATACTTCTTCACTAGATTCCTTGGAATTCAATCTCTTTCATGCATTTCATTTTGAAATATTGTGAAGAAAGCAGTCAGGGCATTATTTTGTGCCCTAAAGTCTCCTAGACTGCATAGATGATGAAATATCTGGTGAGCAAGTAGCTTGTTGTCATTCCAAATTATACCTTTTCTTCCTGGTAACTCCTTCAGGAAATAAAATAATAAACACACAACTAAAGTGTCAAATCTAAATACAAGCTTCTTTTTCTTAGTTGCATTCGAGTTATCCATAAGTTGCATCCTGAGCAACTCACATAAGTCAAAATCCTTTCCTTTTTCTAGTGTGGATTGCAGTAGTAGACACGAAATTTACCTTGTTGGTAAAATATATTTTCTGCCAAGGTACCATACTTGATTGCATGGTTTGCAATAGACTTCATGGTTAAGGCTCTTCTGTCAAAAGTAGCACTGAGCATCCTTGTCACTTCATCTTTTTTCATGGATTTTAAGACTGGAATGGGTCTAGTGTCACAAAGACCAATCATGACTCGAATTGCATTTTTTTATAACACTTGGTTCATATGCCCACACAAGATTGCTATGAACCCTATTGAGGGTTATTCTCACAAATTGTACCTCACTTTCACTATAAATGTTTGGAAACCAGTTTCAATATCATCTTAACTAGGTTTTCATGTTGTAGTTTCAATTGTAGGTCATCACACGTGAACTCATTGTCCCACAAATCCTTAAGCTCCTAGTGATTGAATTCTTCTAGCTTCCCATGAATATATGTTCTTGTATCTTCAATGGGTAACACATGACTTGTGATGTGCAAGAATGCACCCATGGAATCATTTTCATATACTTTCCATTTAAAACTCTTCTAAATTTAGGTTGGGGTCTCTCACAGGCTTCCACAATAGTGGGAGTGTCCATTCTCCTTAATTATCTTGAAAATGATTTAACTGAAACTTCATTCAACTCAAAAACCACAAAATATAGATAACAAGGAATACCTTTTTCTACTTGTTGAGAACTAGGGTTTTGATGTACGATGCTTTGAATCGCCTTCAACTCACTTCAACTTTCACTACCCCTTCTCAAATTCACAAATACACTTTACTTTGGCTTCATCCCTTAATTTATTACTTATGATTTTTTCCCTAATTCACATTTATTACATTTCAACCTTTTAAAGCACTTTATGAAACTCACACTGTTAAACTATGAAATGTTTCATAATTCTCTGGATCTTCTTATTTTCTACCATATTTTTCTTCAATGACTTTAGAATGACAACTCACATCACATATCCTTGTGTCACTACTTGACAACACACATATCGAGGGATTTTTAGATTTCTCTGTAACTGCACCCCCTCAAACCATGACTTGGTTTAGTTTTTGGAAGAGGTATTTGCACTAGATGCAAATACAGATGTATTTGGGTTATCCTTTTTCTAAGGCTCTTCCTTCTTCCTCCAAATCCTCACCATTTTTTTTCTTACTTTGGCAGGATCTACTTTGTTCACAAACTTGATCTTTTGTTTTGGATTAGATTTCTCCCTAATCTTGCTTCTATAGAATTTTAAGATGTGTCCTAGTTTGTTACAAGTGTAGCACACAACATATCTTTGATCAAACTAACTTGCATTCATCCTTTATTTGCACTAGTTAGCCTTATATCTGAAGATATTGCATGTGTAACAATAGCCTTGAAATGACCGAATCCTTCTACTAGCACTAAATCTATTCAACATCATTTGGCTTCTACATTTAGTAGCTCTATGTCCAAACTTATTGCAAGAAAAACATTGTCTAGTAAAGAATCCAATATTCTAACTCATTCCATTCATTCTACTTCTACATTCTACTGCTCTATGACCAAATTTATTACATGAGAAACAAAATCCATTAAAAGATGGGTACCTTTGAGAATTAGGTTGTCAAATAGGAATCCTTCTGGTAATGCTCCTTTGATTCTTGATTTGATGGATATTGCCTTGAAACTTCTTTTGATTGTTCTCTTTGTTGGAGATTGGTTTCACCTTTGAGCTTTGTCCTTCTTCAAGACCTTGTCCACTTTTATCCTTAGAAGATTTATAAGATGCAATCAATGCATCAAGCTTTGTAGAAATTGTTTTCAATTTTTCTTCATGACCTTTTTCTTTTTCTAGATTAGATCTTAGTGTTCCCACCTCTTGTTCAAGCTTCAAGTACATTCACAATTTTATTTTGAATCTCAACTTTCTAAAATTCCTCAATTCATTTCCCTTCTTCTACTTTTATCTTTAGTCCAGTAATGTCCTCATTAGCCTTTTTCAATTGGTCACTAACTTCTCTATGTCTCTCTTTAAACATTTTGATCTACTCTCTTAACTTTCTTATGCTTTCATTTTCTTCCTTTAAGTTTTCTTTCAAATTTTCTTTCTCATCTTCACTTCTGTCCAATTCTTCAAGAGCGACATTGATTTCCTTAGATGTAGAGTTTTCTTCCCGAGGAAAAGAATAGCTTTTTTTATCCATGTATTCAAATTTTGGGACCTTCCTCAAGTTGTACGACTTCTTTAGAGGAATTGAGCTTTGATACCAATTGTTGAATGCATCGAATACTAAGAGGGGGGGCGAATCAATATTCTGCTAACACAATTAATTACTAACCATCCAATTATCAATCCACATCTAGCTGCAATAGTAAACCAAAGCATAAAAGGAATCATAAGACATTGACACTGGAATTTTTACGTGGAAAACCCAAAGTGGGAAAAACCATGGCGAGGATTAGCTCATGGCATATTATAACCAATCATAAGATATTACATGGCTCATTGCCAATACTCACTATCCTTGAAAGGCTCACAGCCTAATTACAAAAATGGCTTATTTCCATAATACAAAAAGGGTATGGCTCACTGCCAAGGATGAATTGAGTAAGTACACCTATAATGTGCAGAGATCAATTCTGGTTAAGCTTTGGAATATCAAAATTATGCTCTAGTCTCAGACATACAACTTTTAGAACCTCTGCATCATTGTATACCACACCACTCCTTCAACTCTCTTTCGCTTTTGTCTCAGTGTTCTTTTCTTCGTCACCACATGCTTATATACGACTATATCTTTAAACATTAAATAGGTCAACCGAATTAAATGCATAACTCATACTGAGTTGTCGGCTTAATAAAAAAACCCTTTTTGGCACATACAACAAATTATAACAAACATGAATTAGGTCATCCCGAACCTAATAAGAAACACTTCACCAAAAGATAAGATAGCAGTTCATAACTTTGTCGGCCCAGACAAAATGTCAAACTTCTGTCACTTAGAAAGCACAACTGGATTAACCAAAGTTGTTGAAAGCACGTGTATAGTTGTAACTGATATACCTTATCAACATATCAAAACCTTATGGCATTTCCTTTATCTGAGAGGATTTTTGGATCAAAATACCGAATCAGAGTAGACACCTGATATGCTTAGACAATTACCAAATAGTGTTGGCATCAATGACAACAAATCGAGAGGTCACCTTCTTCATTCTTCCCACTAATAGCCCTTTCAACAAGATCCCTCAATTTTTGTCTAAAAAAATTAAATTGTATAACCTCCAACAAATATAGGCGTGCATGATTTCTCCATTCTAAACATCTAAAATACAAAGAAAGGTGAAACAAGAAACCATGAATAATTTCAAAAACTATGAATAAAAAAAAAAAACCATTTTGAATGCTCAAATTAATTCTCTTATTTCAATTGCCCCCTCATGATGAGTCTACCGACTAAGAATAGTATGTAATTTTTGAAGCCATACTTTTCACCTATCAAAATTAGCCCTCTGCCTTTGAACTATTCAAACCTTTAACAAGGTGCTCTTACACCTAATACTTACACATCATAAATTAATCAATAGTATTTTTTTATGTCCTTTCGAATCCACATTGTAATCCCACTTTGCATGTTTTCACATGTAATACATTATCTTATGTATGTCGAAGATGCTCTTATAAATCTTAAATGACATAATACCTGTACACACACCTTAATACAGTATCCAAAGTGATTCAATTTGCAACTAGAAAGAATCTTGAGATTTCACCAATTGAATATCCATTTTCGCCGTGATGCAATATTTACGGCATAACTTACGATGATCAATAAATACAAATTTTTCAGTAGATTAATATACTGTAAAACGCGTTCTTTGCTCAAACTGACCACACGGAAACAATAGACCCCGACATACGCAGAGACTAATAAATCATAATTTGACGATATGTACAAATCGTGCCGGTCGGTCTGGTCTATTTATATAAAATTACTAATATTCAGACAACTTAAACTATTAAACTGACCGCTTAATGTGCTTACAAAAAACGAACGTGGTCCATTTTATTTAATCAATGCTATTTAGCGTTTCGACAACGTAAGAAAAGACAAACTAATAGAAATGATATATATAAAACTGAACCTTTCCTGGAAGTCTGGACATAGAGCGTGCTCTGTCTTACAGCCTCGACGTCATCTACTGTACAAACTTGCCCGCAGTTTGTAAAACTTCATGTCTATAAATAGCGAAGGCCTGCTCGTAGTTGGAGATTTAGAAGCGTAAGTCGCCTTTTGTGTGAAAGGCAAAAACTATACCAGTCCCTATGGAACCCAGCAACTCTGACCAGAAGGATAAAGAAATAGCACCCCCTATCGAAGGGGAGAAGCTGAAAAAGAAAGCAACGGGACCTGTTGAAGCAGTTGACAAAACCAAGAAATCGGACAGTAAGCCGGAAAAAAAAGAAGCACCCTCGGTTGAACGAGTTTCTGGGAAATCCAAGCAATTGGACATTAAGGCGGGAACAGGAGCAGCATTCCCTCTGACATCCACCCAATTGGTCAGTAAGGCGGAAAAAGGAGCACCACCCGCTGGGAAATCCAATAGCTCGGGCAGTAAGGCGGAAAAAGGAGCACCACCCGCTGGGGGATCCAATAGCTCGGGGAGTCAGGCGGAAAAAAAAGAAGATCATACGGAATCCGAGAAATCGGGCCGTAAGCCGGAAGAAAATAATGCACTCCCTCCGAAATCCGAGAATTCGGACAATCAGGGGGGAAATGTTCCAGTCCCGCTGGAATTCATGAAGGTTAACGTGAATGAAAGTATACCAGGTTGGAAGTTGGCTTCTGTGCTCCAAATGAAATATAATTTTGTTTCGATTATGGAAAAAAGAATCCTTCGTGAGAAGGATAGGGTACGCCTCTCGGATGGATACGGGACTGGAGAAGATAAATATCCGGATCTGTCATTGGCAGATATAAAGGAGCAGCTGCTTGTTAAAACAGGTAAATCAAAGCCAACTTCTGACTACCTATTTAAGGGCAGCTTGCCTGCCTACTATCTTTAGTTTAAATTCATTTAACAACAGCATTTAAGGGCACTAATTCTCAATTGACTGTATTGCAGCAGGCCCATCTGATCAGCAACCCGCAGAGGCAGTTTAAAAGGACGACATTCGAAACTAAATGGGAAAAGTGTCCATATTTAGCTCCTGACAAAAAACTTCGAGTATTCAGAATTACTGAAATCATGGAGAACTGTGTGCCGTAGGATTGTTCGGGATATTGATGGGCTGGGATAGTATGGTTTGTTCTAAATTAGGGTTTAAAGTTTGCAATAATATCGTGTTTAATATAGTTAGTTACTTTCATATTAATATTGAAGTATGTTAGTTTTGCTTTGTGATAGCTGTTGTGTGGTTCCAGGACAATTGTGTCATGGAAAGGTTTTATAAGAGTGGGATTGTAATGAATGTAATAACATTCCAGTTGAATGATTAACATTTCAAATAATTTAATATTATGATTATTATTTGTGTTATAATTGTATCAACATGTTTGTAAGTCATCTTTCAAGTTTTGTTTAATTTTTTATTTCATTGTCTTCAACAATAAGTTACAATTTATATTCTTTCTAACAAGTTTTGTATTTTTTTGTCAATTGATTTGTTTAAATTATTAATTATATATTTAATAATATTGAAAATAGTATTGATAATTTATACTTTAATTTTTATTAGATAAGATGAAGTATTTAAAATTAGTTTTTATATGATTTTGATTATATTTTAATTTTAATTTTAATAGATTTACAATAAATATATTCAAGCAATTTGTGAGGATGTTAAGTGCGAGTTCCTGGTTGAATTAAAAGTTATTAAATGGTGTTCAAAATTATATTAAAAATATATTTTAAAAATAATATTTATTTTTAATTTATGAGAAAGAAGAGTTTACACAATATTCAAATAGATATGAAGGCATGCAATATGGAGTCTAAATTATTAGTGTGCTTGAAATGGTAACCATAGTTCATATAGCAATGTGGTCCTAGAAATTCCCAACACAATTTTTCTTACTCTTCACTATATGATTTCCTAAATGTTAATTCAATCTCCAAGGTAAAGATAGCCCATAAATGAGAATTGAAATGTTAGGTAGAGTTGATGGTTGTCATATATTGTTGGTTTTAAAGATGATAATTGTAATGTTCTTAGTGAAAAATATAGTAATGTATGTGTTGCAAATATTAAAAAATTTAGAAACTAGATATTTCCAAATGACCAAGGTTACATATTTCATATATAGTAGCTAAGGATGATTGAGAAAGCATGATGATTAAATAAAACACACATTTGTCACCTATGTAAAGTATAAAATTCATCACTATCAAAAAATGAGACTTTTTAGCACAATCAAGACATGAACATATAGTAGATGATGAATGGAAAGCACTAGAATCAATTAATGAGTTCTAAAAGGTTAATAGGTCAACACTTTCCTTGAAAATGCATGTAAGACACCACATTATCATATTTTGTTACTTGATTAGCTTATTTTTAGTATTTTGGTAATATTTGGATTTATGTTTTTTATTAGAGGTAAATGATAGGTTTTGAAGGGGCCCAAAACCCTTTACAAAAGAAAGGAGTTGATACTAAAGAAAACTACATTAAGTATATATTAGCCCAAAAAATAACGAATCAACAACAAAACATTAGTCAAAAAGGAGGACCCCAACCAACATCACTACATGTTTTTGAGAATATCAGTCACCTCCACATCACTCGCCGCAGCCTTCTAAGCATCATCCACAACATCAGGCAATTCTTTACCAGAAGCCCCACCCTGAGTGTTAGTCTTGTTTCTAGTTCTAGCCCCAAGCCCACCCATATTCACCTCAGTAATCAAAACATTACTCTTACCCCCACCCTTCTCAATAGTAACCTCCTCCTCCATTAGCTTGCCGCAAGCACCAAACTCTTCAGCATGAACAGTTTCCTTACGATTCATGGCACTAAGAAAAGGAGAAGTAGCACCAATAGATTCAAAGTTAACAATAGACTTAGGCACCTCCCCACCCTTGACCACACTAGTACAATTTTTCTCCAACTAATCCTTGAGGGTGAGAACTCTACCTTCCAAATTCTATTTCATCTTAAGAGTTTCCTCCACCATAATGTTCAAGGAATTAAACAATTCATCAATCTAGTTTTGAATAGAGGACTCTTCAACCTTACTCATCACACCCCTACCTTTGACTTTAGTCATATTAAGTTCATGAAAAAACAATTTGAACAAAATAATGGAACCCTCTCTAGCAGTTCCCAACACGTTAGAGATATCTTCCCTATCAAAATAAAAAACCCCCTTCCCCACTGTATCTTCCTCTTTAGAGGAGGTAACCTAATCCTGATTGATAGAGACTGCCTTACCTTTCCTAGCAACAATTGACATTTTAATTCTACAGATGGATTTCACAATCTCTTCAGCCACAACCTTTCTTTTCTTTAGCCTCTCCAAGTCCATAGCCTGGGTCTCCATAGCATCTTGACCACTAGTAGCCCCAGCCTTACCTTTCTACTATGAATTTGGGTTCACAATCGAGGAATCATCAACAGCCGGACCACTCATGATCATGAGAGGAGAAATCCTCTCCAATAATTGACTTGCATTCCTTAGAACCTGTTTCTTCTTACTTCCCTCCTCCAACTCCTTCTGCTTGGTCATAGGGGGCAATAAAGATGCCTCACCACATAGATCATTCTTCTCCTTCACGCCACTACTCAAAAAATCAATAGCCACCTCATCACTACAAGTCTCATAGCCCTTGTTAGGGCACAACTCCCCTTTTTTTGACCTTCCAATAGTAGGGGGTTGAGGACCCACCTCCAAAGAAGAAAGCGATTCTAGTATAAAGTCCACATCCTCTTCAAAATCTAGCTCCTTTTCCAAAATAATTTTCATTTTCTTCCCTTTTTTACTAGTCAGCTTCTCTTCTGAGACAGTCTCATACTCCTCCACCGGCTTAGACTGCTTACCCTTTGGGGTAGCAATCAGCTTAGCCACCTCAAAAAACTTAGCATATTCAAAAACTAAAAGGGTTAACCTCACATGCAAAACATGATTTTTGAGGTTTTTCTTATGGTTGAGACCAGATTCCAATGATGCTAGGAGATAATAGGGAAATAAGATCATTTTCTTGTGGTGGAAATGATTAAGAAAAAGGAAGTGGTAAGAATTTACCATAAATAAGCATCCTTCCAAGGAGATATAACACATGAGTTCCCCCACCACATCACCCCACAGTGCCTTAAGAGAGCTCCTCTTGTAGCCCCCACTCCTCACAATCTTCAAGTCATTAGCTTGATCCCCCTTGAAGAAGATTTGCATAGAATTTTATGACTCCTTTTTGTCTCTAAAGAATTTCATACCATCCATGGCCAAACCAGTGATATTTGCTATAAATTCTTCATTCACATCAAACTTCGTTCCTCCCAGCTTCAACACCCTATTATTCCATGCTTTTGCAAGCAATGTCATAGTCTGTGGATTGTTACCATGCAATCTCTCTAAGTATGGAGTCAACCCTCCTTTCTCCAACACCTACCAAACCTTCAACTTCTTCTTGACAACTTCATGGGAGAAGGCCTCTACGCGGTTCCTATCTCCACCATGTCTACATAATTTGCAAAGTTCAAATGCTTGAGAGCTCTAAAAGCTATGAGAAGGAACCTCAGGAAGATGATGCAAGGAGTGCTTAGAATCCATGTGAGAACGAAACTAAGAAAAAAAGAATTAAGATCATAGAGTTCTATTCCCTATGGGTTTTAGCCACCATACCATTAAATCATTTCAAATCAATCTTACCATCCTTTCACACAATCATCAGCCACGTGAAGATTGACATGCACACCTCAAGCCATAATAAATCCTTAAGCAATTTAAATTTTGTAATCATTGTTAATACTTGATATTGCCTCTATAGAGAGGGGATCATTCAAACCCCATTCCCTAACACCTCTAACTCCAATACTAGCGAATACATCCGCTAGCCCGTTACCCTCTCTCAAAATATGAGATATGTAATATTCATCAAAAGAATTAAGAATACCAATGGAGTCTCTAATCAAGGAATCAATAGTCCAAGAAGGGGTAGCATAATTTTTCAAGTTATTGATGATATTAAGAGAATCACCCTCTGACCAAAATTTCTTATAGCCTTTGACTTGTGATAGCTTAAGACCATGAATCAACATTTGGATTTATGTTGTTTAACTTTGTAAAAGTCATTTTTGAAGGATAGATGGATTTATAGCTTAGAAGACACATATAATTATCTTCAATGTCACTCATGAATTAAGAAATGCAAAGTATAAACCACAAGCTCATTTGTGAAATACATTGAAATTATAAAAAAGTATTAAATAAATGAACCAGGCATAATAACACACTAATTTTACAAGCTTAGAAATATGACCTAGGTCATGTTTTGCACTGCACATGCCCAATACCAACAAAACACATCAATATTTAAAATGAAGCTTAATATTACAAAATATATTAAAAAACTACAATCCAATGGATATGAAAAGTAACCATTATTGTTGGGTTTTTAAAAATTAATTAGCTATCCTAGATTTAAAAAAATACAAAAAATTTTCTAATCCAAATAAATAGGTTAATATAAATGAAATATGGCTTTGTAATTTTAATTTTCCACTTATAAAATTTGAGTTTTCACTTGTATAAATTTTATCATTTGGTAGGTACGTAACTCATTCCTAGTTAAATATATCATCCACTAAATACAAATATAGATATAGAATCACTTTGGGTCAATTTACCAAAACTAGATTTATTTAAAATTATGAAGTTATGAATACTCTTGCTCACATAGATATATATTTTCAAAATATAAAAATTACTTTTCTTTGGATCTATAACTATAGTTTTTTTATCATATATTTTATAAATATTTTAAATAGTTTTTATATTTATATTTTTATTTTTACTAGAATAAGGTCATTATCATCAAAATATAAGATTTATTGTCTTCTTAAGAAAAAAATAGAGTCTAGTAAAATTTTTGAAAAATGAAATGACGTATTAAATGATAGACTCAATGTAGAGAATATTCTTTTTCTATTTTCAACAAATAGTTAAGACAAAAAAAAAATCTCATCAAAAAACCATTGTGATTTTATTACACACATATTGGAAGACTTATTTTAAGATATATTAATAAGATAGGAAATATAATCTATCCATAAAAAAAAAACCACATTATAAATAAGAAAA
>VDFB02271358.1:384175621-384354546 GCA_007258455.2 Sequoia sempervirens | reverse complement strand
CTTGGAGAGAGATTTGTTGCAGTGAACTTGAAGATTTCAAGATTTGTGGTGCTTTGATGGTGAAGGGAAGTCAAAATGAAAATTATCTATGAAAGAAATTCATGTTGTTTGAAGTTTAGTCCTCTAAGAGGAGAGGTGGTGAGTCTGTTAAAAGAACCTGATGAGGAGGTCATTAAAGTTCCATATCTACAAATTTCCAGAACAATTTGCAGCAGTGGCAATGTTTCTAGGTATTCTTCATGTATTTGAACTTCTTAGAAAGGAATTTTGGTTCCCTATTTATTGATTTAGCACTACCAAAGGGAAAGAATGGTGAATTTAATTTTGCACACTTCCACTTGTTGGATCGGTTGAATGTAATTGTAGTTCCATTGAAAGAATTTTGTCTAGTGCTCAAATTTTTGCTAATTTGGATGGTTAGTCTGAAGGATTTCCATCCATTTGTATTGTCATACATTTAAAGTCTAGGTTGTCATTATTTCATTAATTGTCATTGTAATCCTTCATATGGTCATGATTAAAGTCTAGGTTGTCATTATTTCATTAATTGTCATTGTAATCCTTCATATGGTCATGATTGTAATTATCCATAATTAGAGAGCCTTGAATTGTAATATCTATGGATCATAAGATAGCCACGCCTATAGAAACTTTGAGACAACTTGTTAAGAAGTGTCAAAGGTCTGATAATCTTCATTCATTTGAGACCCCAAAGTGTAAGAACACAAGAGTGCATAAGCATAAGATATGGCCTAAATGAAAAGTAGTGTTTGAAAGAGGTTTTAGGGAAATGGATGAAAGACACTGGATGTTTTCACAAGCCTAGTTAAGAGACCATCAAACTGTGTCTAATTGTCAAGTTGTTTCACCTTATGTTAATTCCTTTGACCCATTGTATGCTCAATTAGATTTGTCATGGGTTTATTACAAAATTCAAAGTACGTCAGCTCAAGTCTATAAGGAGATGCCTAGATTTCATGAATACAGTGTTTGTGAAGGAAATGCACATGTTAAAAGTTTTTCCAACTTCATGGAGAAACACTCATTTGAATATCAAGATATGTGGATGAGATTCTTTGTTAGATCTCTTGAACCACAAGCTAGGGATTTGTATCTAAATTTTCTTGAGAAGTCATTTCCTTGTTGGGATAAATTGGTAAATGCTTATAGAAAAGAGTTTGCAAGAGATCCCTATGACCTTGTCATAAGGTTAAAGTAGATCAAGAAACAAGATGAAGAGTCAAGTGTTGATTTCAATCATAGATTTGTTGCTGCCTTGTCACTAATCCTAGACAATTTCAGACCTAGAACATCATATTGTATTCATATGTATTTTGAAGCTTATGAAGAAGGATTTAGTGCATTCTTAAAAGAGTTTGAAATATTGAGTATGCGGAAGGCTTACACAGTCCTGGACAGTTTGGAGAAGTAGAGGAATGAATATATGCAATGCTTGTTGTCTTCAATTTTTAGTAAACATGTTGATGAAATCGGTAACTGTGTGAATGTGAATGATCAGAGGTGTTCAAACAAGTGCATAGTCGAGAAGGTAGAAGATGAAAAGGATGCATCATTAGATGATGAGAAATTTGTTAATGAACAACCTATAGAAGAAGTATACCGAACTAAGAATCAACAACTGAGTCTTTCGAGTCAAGAACATGACGAAGGATATCAGTTGGACTTACTCTTTGAAGAAGAGAAGTGCAATCAGCAATGTTGTAATACAGTTGACCATGTCAATCCTACAAGGGTTGAATGTAGCTTAGGTATAAATTTCCATGATGAGACAAAATAATATGTTGACTTAGGGAACTCTTTTGAGAATACCAGTGTATCAACTACAAGCAAAGAGGAGGATGTAAATGACAAACTCAATCATGACATCCAATCCAATGTTGAAATACAAAGAGATGTGGATTGTTGTTATGACAACCCAGTGGTGAGTAAGGATGGAAAAATGGACAATCTATTCTCTTTGATGGACTGTGACCATGCATGTTACAATGTTGGTAGAAATTCAATCTCATATGACTGGGGAGGCCTTATTTATGATCAACCCATTGAGTTCTCAGATCTTGATGATGATGACAACTTGGGATATCCTGATTTGCAATTTGATAGTGCATTCAATTCCAATGAAGGTCAAGAAGAGGAAGTGGTTGAGAGGATAGATCAGAGTAATGATCTATTGAGTTATGAAAAAAATTCAAATATGTTGACCACTGAATATTAGAAATGTGCACATAAGAATGATCCTCAATTGTTGTGTGCTACTCCTATTGTCTTTGACAGCGATGTTGACCTTCAAGATGCAAGGTATGATGCAAGTGTCTTTGATTCTCCTTCAAATGATGAACCAATTGATCATGATGATGATAATGCAGATGAAGACAAGCAACCATTTGATGATTTAAACAAGTCTTTGTTTGTTGACTTGAATGAGCCTAGCCATGAGTCTTCTCATGTGGATGTAGAGGTTGATTTTGATGAGAAATCAGATTGTGATTTTGAACCAGAATTGCTTTTTGTTGAGCAAGCTTGTGATATTAAAAATGTTGATACTTTATATTCAGAAGATGACAATATGATAACAAATGACGATGAGTCAAAAAAATTTAATGACTCTCACTACCAGCATGGTGAAGAACAAGTACAGAGTGTGCTAATGCATGAGTGTATATCTTTGAATACACTTGAAGATAGTTTGCATGATGACTAGATCTTCTAATAGGTTCATGTGATGGTTTACATTTTGATATGCAAACTAATGATCAAAATGAGCTTAATAGTACCAGCCATGTAGCAGATTGTGAGAGCTATTTTTGTCAGCTGGAAGGAGTTTTCATAGAATGTGGCAATGTGCAAGATACTGAGGAATGTTGTTTTCAGTTTGAGAATGATGTAAATGATGAATATGATAGCTTGTTGCCACATGACAATCAACATTTGGAAAGTATGTCTGACTTTCAAATGTATAGTGATTATGAACATGTTGATGATGTTGTATATGATGACCTATTGAGAGGTACTAGAATGTTCAATCCGGAAAATGGTAATGATCAAGCTATGCTTTCATATGGTATTGATCCCCATTTTCTCATGTTGCCACTTGATACAAAAGTAGACAATGAAGAGAGTGGAAATGATGTGCCCTATGTCATTTGGCTGCCATATGATGAAAAAGCTGAATAGAGAGAAAGTTTCCACTTGCATGAAGGTAGCCTAATACTTGTGTTTGCAAGGGTCCAGTCACCCATGTTGTTTTGGTTTGACAGAGGCAAGCATGAGTTGAGGGAGATCAACTCTTTTTGCAGAATTGTGTTTGATAGAGGTAAATGTTGACCCCCTTTTTCATTTGGTGCCCTGGTGTCACCAGATGAAGTTGAAAAAGAAAGATGAATAAAGGAGTAGTTTGAGGACACCCGATGGACTCAATATTTGGTCTACTCCCCAGAGATCTAGAATCTTGCTATGCACACAAGGGGCATACATTCCCAGTTAGAGCCACTGATGGCACTCTCAAATTTTGCAAATTTGAGATGCTTATATCAAAAAATTTGCCTATGCACTTTCAGAAGTGCACCTGATGAACTTGCCTGAATAGCCTATTTTGGAGGGTCATATTTTGGAGCCTATTGATTTCTAAGAAAAATCCCTTTGTAGACACACTCATGTGTCCTATGTGAACATGCATGTAAATTTTCAACTTCCCACGATGAGTGTTGTCAAGGTTTCAAAAAGTGAAGCTGGAGGGTTTTGCCACTGTTCAACTGTTTGTAAACGTTTAGTTCTACAAAGTTTCCTCCTGTTTGAGCTTGCATTTTACAACTCGTTGACCATCATGTCAGAATGATTATTTTTTTGCATTCTCTATACCAAAATGAGCTCACATGTCAGTTTTCAAAGCCTCACAAGTTGATTTTTTATTTTTAGCAAATCAAAACCAAATGGAATTTCTTTAGTTTTGCACTAAAACCTTTCTAAGAAGCCAACTTCGAGTGGAAATATCTTTTGATCAGATATGATTCAAGATAATTCCTCTTGCACACATCTTCAGTGTACCCAAATGTGCTTATGTTTCCAATGGAATCCTCTCAGGACTTGATTTGTTGTTTTTCAAAATGGGTGATTGGATCAGTTTTAACTAGTTTAGAACAACTGATTGTTGCAAACAGTTCAAGTAGGCAACTTTTCCAATTAATAACTTTCATTTCATGACTCCCTTTTCTGAAATTTCTTTTGCATTGCATTCTATGGATCAATGGACACATGCCTAAAATTTTTTATGTCTTCACGAGGCCATTTGATCAGTTTCCCAAGCTGATTCTAGAGCCTGTCTAGCCAATTTTCACCATTTTTCAAAAGTACCCGAAAGCAAGTTTTAATGGAAACCCGGTTCGTCTTTTCACTTCAAATTCACTTAGAGGTTTTCATGAATCAATTAGAGAAAAAGTTGTTTGAAAATGAAAATTTTTTTTAGTCGAGCCCAAAAGCGACCCGACATGTTACACAATGGAAGATGGTTTTCACTTGATTTATCATAGGACAAAGTCGCAACACTATTCAACTTTGCCTAGGATTTTTCAAACAAATTATATGATACTAAAATGGTAACTTTTGAAAGGCTAATGCTATTCAAAGCTTTGCTTGAACAGATGCATATGTTTGCAGCCATGGCTGAAAATTGGAGAGAAGTCTAGTTAAGTACAAATTCAATTATAAATGCATTCTAGATAAACAAGCATTTATCAAATTCATTTTTTTTCTTGGCAACACAAAGATGATTTAAATCTCCACAAGAGTTCCCTAGTCATGTGGATACATATCAATGTCTTGAAGGCTAAAGCAGAGGCTCTAGATGATTCCCAATTAAGTATTATCTTGGAATGGTGGGAGATGCATTTTAGAATGGATGTTTTTCATGTTGTTTGAGCTCTATATGTGAATAGATTGAATGATGGAAAACTCAATTCTTTGAGAAGCTTAAAAAATATATTGTGAAATGCTAGCCCAAAAAATAGAGATATAATTTATACTACTCAAAAGGAGCTTGATATATATGTTGGTGTAACACTTGCTACAGGGGCTAGTTTGACTTGGTAAATCTAACATAGAGTAGAAAGAAGGAAGAAACATTAAAACCATTTTATGGGCAAGCATCAAAACAAAAAACTGAATCAAAGACAACACATGTTGGTCCAATAAAGTTCCTCTTCCAAATCATGATCTCAGAGAAATAGCAACAAATACAATCATCAAAGATAGAGTGCCAAGTTGGAACTAGTTATGGACCTCCACCAAAGCATAAATGAGAGATAAGTTCTTTGTAGCCACAACAAACTGGTTCAAAGTGCAAGCATAGACATAATGCAATATGCGTGCAGAAGTAGGTTCAATTGAAAAATTAGAAACTTATAAACAATTTTTTTGCAAAGCCTGAAGATCTAAAACCCATGCTACCTAGAATGGGGGAATGCATCAAAGCACACCATGGAGTAGCTAAAACATTGGACGCATTTGCTGAAAGGGGTTTAAGAACTTTCAAGCATATGCATTTGGAATTTGTAAAAATAGATGGCGCCAAGCAGACTAGCAAACAGGGGGCATGCAGAAAACAAGGGGCTGAAAAGCTCGAAACACCCCAAGGAATGTGTTTGGAGAGGGTGTGGACATTCATCAAAACAAAATGGAATGCCTCCATGGGCACACACTAGAAAAGTGGATATGTTGAGAATACTCTAGAAACTTTTAAAACAACATCAATGAATATAGGCTCGCATAGGAAGCAGTGATAAAGGAAAGGCTATAGTAACCTTCAGGAAAATTCATTTAGCAGTTAGAATGCCATAAAATGGAGCAGTGTACATATAAATGGATTTAATGAAAAAGCTCAATCCAATAGAGGGCACATTTATTGGAATATGCATCAAAATGCATTTGTTGAAAGGGATTTTAGAAACTCTTAAGTCAATGCAGCTAAGAGAGGGAGTCTTTATATGAAGGAAAGAACAAGGACACCATAGCCACTGCAAAGTGTGCATAACAAATGCTATTGCAAAGGATGAAGAAACATGAAACTACACGCACCAGTATGAGCAAAGAGTGGAATGTTGAAAATATTTTAAAATTACAAGCAAATGCAGTTAGCATACAGATAGCCACACATCACAAGGAGGAGATGTTATAGACAAGGCACGTGGCCTATTAAATACAAGTGCCTTGAATATATGTGGTCTCATGGAACACCAATACTATGGGGTATACGCCAAATAGAGATGTTTAAAATGCTTTAGAAACTTTCATGCAAGGGTAGCACTTGCATTAAGGGCGTGGTTTGGATTAGAGTATGGATACCCTAGGAGATAGGGGTGTCATGATTCTTGTAGAGAATATCCATTGAAAATCCATTAGAAATTGATGACAAAGACCAATGCATAAAAGGAGAAGGACACGCCATTAAAGAATGAAGGCAGATGGTGCTCACAAAATAGATTTTAGAAGAGCTTTAATAAAATTTCAAGCCAAATGCAGGTGTAAGAGGCTCAAACCAGGATAAAGGAAGAAAACCCCAAATGAATGCTCTCGATAGGAAAATGCATCCGCCCTGAACAAGAAACTTGCAGATACAATGGAGCTCAAGAAAATGAAGTTAGGGTAATGAAAATGGAGGAAATAAAATCAATGGAAAAGTATGAGGCATTGGATGTAGCATGATCTAGACCACACACTAGCAAATCACAATCCCAAGATGCAAGGAGGTTAATTCTTGTGAAATGTCTGGCTAGTGCCATGTGGCAAGTGTGGGCCTAGGTGAAGTCTCATTCATGGGTCAAGAGCTTTAAAGGGGGTGGGGATAATATTTTTAAATGTTTCATTTTCTTTATTAAAATTAAAACATTTAAAAGGGAGCTCGATGAAATAAAAGAGCCCGATGAGAATTAAAAGAAAAACATTTAATATAAAGTTTTGCTTAAATGCAATAAATGAATGGTGGACCCAGTGTATTATAAGTGCATGGTTAAAATATTTTACCCAATGGTATTAGGGGGGAAATATTTTAAATGGGTAAATGTTTAAAACTAAAGATGAAGCACTGGTAAACCAAGGTAAAGGCCATTATTAAATCTCTTGAGGGTAAAATGTTTTTCCTTTGTGAATAAATATTTCAGGTGAAATATTTTAGTGAAATTGCATGGGAAGGCAGTGAGGTGCCATTTAAATATGGAGGTTAATATTTTATATGGTTCAGTGAGTCCCTTTATAAGGAAGCTTTATTTGTTGGGAATGAACTTAAAGTGAATTTATTCACTTTATAAAAGTATTTGTGCTGGGAGATAAAGTTTTGTTACAACTTTTAAAATGAGCAGAAAATATAAATTTTCACAGGCACAAGGAGGAATTTTCACACAGTTGCTAAATGGAATGGAATTCCATGACATGGTCTAATTTTTAGTTGAAGAATAACAGAGAACAAAGGAAAAAATGGAGGCAATTTGAGTTTGTTGTAGAGAGAGGATAGAGGCTTTTCTGTTGTGGATCAACGATGAAGAGGTTTCTAGATGGCATCTTCAGATCATCTTTAGGGACTCTTCTGGATACTTATATTCTTCTATTTATTCTCTTCTCTTCTCATTATTCAAGGTTTTGGGATTTTGTATGGGGTTTGCTAGATAGAAAATGTCAAGTTTCGAGTCATTTCTTGAGTTTGTAAGCTATAATTTCTGATTTCATGAGCAAATACAGCCAGTTTATGCAAATAAATCATGAAAGTGTGTGCAAATTCATGAATATCTTCAAATTGTCTCCACACTTTTACAAATTTAATCATATGAATTCAATAATAAAAGGTATCTTTGAGTTTGTCATCTCAAATTTCATGAGATTGTGTTATTTGTTTATGGGTCTATTTCAAAGAAATGGTTAAATAGTTTGAGCTAATAACAATGATTTCAAGTGTGCAAGTTGGATTTGGTAATGAGAGTTTGATTGATAATAGGAGTAGGATTATTGGTGTAAGGCACTAATAGTTCATGCAAAGCATTAACAATTTAAATCCACTGGTTGAATGTCATTTGCCGATGAATTATTTTTATGTGTTTGACTCCATCACCCATAATTAGGCACTAATTTATCTTGCATCTTTGTGAATCTTAGAAATTTTTTATAAATTCAAAATTATTTTAAATACCTATAGGTTGTAGTTATCTCATGCTCCAAATAGTTGATATTATTGATGAACATCCAATTCTATTCAGTATTATCCTATTATATTGAGCTATTAAATGAGATTATCTATTGTTGTTAATGTTGTTTATGATACCAGTGCAGAGGTTGTAAACACATTAAGGGATCACCCTCCCAAGTCTTGCAGAGCCAAAAGTGTAGGAGGTCTTTAAAATCCTCATTAGTTGGTCCAGATCCTTCGAGCTGCCCTTGTTTGGAATTGGCAATTCCATAGGGAGATTAGAAGACCAACCTGGTTATAGTAAAAAACCACCAACATACTCTTCCATTTTCCTTAATAATTGCATGTAACTAACTTATGATGGCTCAAATTCTGGTGCAAATGGAATCAAATGTAAATGTAATTAAGCCCGACTCTTGTTTCTCCCTTGTTCTATAAAAGGGATATCAATGCTTATTACGGGGGTTAGATTCTTCAGTCTCAATAGGGATTTAGGTGAAAGCTAAGTTCAAGAAAGGCTTTGTGAATAGAGCACTGATAATAGGCTAGAGGTTTGTCATCGACATGAAATCATGTATATAGTAATCTTAAATGAGATTTATAGAAAGTACTGATATTGAAACAAATATTAGTCTAGAAACAAATACTCTGCTATGTAATTTTTTTACAAGTTATGAACGAGAAATACTAATGGTCTTATCATTTATCTTCAAATGTTCCATCTGAGTGTATTATTATATTTTCAGCTTTAATTCAAGGAATTAATTAAAATGCTTAAATAGGGTTATAAAATTATTAAGGAATTGCTTAGGATTCATAAGAAGTGTTTCAGGCATTGTGAGTTTTCATAAATGCAAAGCAGTATGAAAATAGTCCACCTATCTCTAAATTAAGTAGTTTATATATCACTGATTCTTACATATTTGACTTTGTTGCTCCAATTGATGAGACACTAGTTAGTTTGTTGGAAAATCTTGCATAAAATGAAAAAATAGTGTACCTGCAACTAGAATTAAATTAAGACAATATTCATTTACAATCTTTTTGAGGATAGTGTGGGTAAGGAATATCCCCAATTCCTAGCAAATAAATGGTCATTCATTCGAAGATCTGCCAAATCTTCAATGATAAGGATTTTATTTACAATAAATAGGAATCAATTTGTGTATACATTTGTTACTAATCAAATATACTTTATGAAAACACAATTGGGATCACCCTCCTAGGTTTCACAGAGCCTAAAGTGAAGGAGTAAGGATCACAAAATCCTATACTCGTTGTGTTTGCCACTAACCCTATAGTTCTTCATTATAAGATTTGGCTACTTTTTAGAGAACTATTTGGTTTTGCTGGAAAAATCACCAATAGGTTAAAAGAAAATTCACTAAGAAAAATTCTTTTCATGAAGAAATTCAAAGAGGATCAAAGTAGTGATAAGAGAATTTGAAGAGTTCAAGGTGATTTGAGATTAAAATCATCAAAACCCTAGTTCGATAAATGAAGTTAAAAGGGTATTTTGTGAATCTTGTTTGTCCTAAATTTCAAAAATTTGTGTTTAAATGTATTTTGAATCTACTTTGTGATGGCTATTGTAGTTAGGGTAAAAATTTCAAACTAGGGTAAATGTATATACATCAATAATGACACCCTAACAAGCACAATGAAGCATGAGACAACATGAAAATTGAAATAATAAACTAAAATGAAAACTAATCTACATGCTAAACTCGATTCATCTCCATTTCTCTTCTCAACCTCGCATGAGAATGCAAGATTTTGACTGATTGATAGTGTTTGTCATTGCGGGGAACGATATATCCCTAGATCAACACAAGGATGATTGATTGATTGATTGATTGGTTGATTGATTAGGTTTACAACAAGATCATGATCAAGACCAAAGGATGTGATTGGATAATTTGACAGGATTGATTGACTTGATTGGTATGGATTGATGATGACTTGCATTTGGATTGTTCCTTGGAATGATCAAAGATGATTTGATGAAGATGATTGATTTTTTGAATGGTTGGATGATTGGATTGAGGTGATGAATTGATTAGATGAAATTAAAAGAAGTTATTGGATTGATTGATTTTATTTGTTGGATTGATGGTGTTTGTCTTTTTTCAGGACCTTTTCCATCTTTTTTATATTTTTTGGGGACATTTTAATTTTTTTGTATTTTCTGAATATTCATTTTTTTTGGATTTTTTTCAAGATATTTTATGATTTTTAGGCATCTTTTCAAGAATTTTTAATGGTAGAGTGCAAGGATAAGGCTAATGAATAGAATGATAAATATCAACTAGATAAGATATGGACACAAATGCCTAAGTATTTTTCCCCTATTTCTCATCAACACCAATGAAGGGAAGAAAGGATGCATTTAGATAGAATGGTGGAGTATGGATAAGGTAAAGGATATGTTACAAAATATATTGATAAAAATGAATAGGATAAGATATATGATGTTCAAGAAGATCCTTAACCTTGTCAAGATCAAAGGTGGAAAGGTAAAGGATGAACATAAAAATGATAATGGATATGAATGATAGGATGGATGAAAATTTCCCCCAAGTGTAAAGTGCAAGAGGAATATGGAAGATAGGATATGGATAGGAGTAAAGAGGAAGGACTCAAGCATGAAGTTTCATGGCTAATGTCCCTCAAATATGTACTCAAATAAACTATGGAAATGGGAATTAGACTCATAAATGTTGGCATGATGGAAGAAGATAAGGAATTAAGAAAATATTTGGATTAAAGGAGGATAATTGGGAATGGATGTTGGATCATGGATAGGAGGTTGGAAGCCTTGTTGATGGATATATTGAAAGGATGGCAAGATCAACATCGACACACACCTTGAAGGGTGGTGGAGTGATGGAAGAGAAGTGGATTTTGAATTTAGAGATTTAAATGGAGGAGTGGATTGGTATTTTTGGATATAAGGACCCAAAATGGATGGTGGTGATAAGGGATATTTAGAATTGAATGGACTTTTTGGATAAGAAAGTTTGGATGACAATTTTATTTTTATTGCTTCTACAAGACTTTTAGGACTCCACATAGCTTTTGAATTTTATTTTTATTTCATCGTCCTTTGTGATGTAATGCAAGGGAGGCCTTCAACTATCCAACCTCAAATTCACTTGAGGAAATAAAACTTTCAACCTTCAAACCCTAACAAGGGTGACTCTTCTCAACTTCACTATTTAGTCTTGTAGGTGTGCCAACTATGTTTTCCAAACACAAATTTCAATAGACTACTCAAATCCGCAAACAACCTACAATTTCAGGAATCAATTAGGAAAATTTTAAACATATCACAAAATCACATGCACTTACTTTGGAACCATACCACTCAAATTGACTTTGAAAATTGGAAAAGGGCTCAATTAGCCCACTTTTATGAAGGAACTCCTCCTGAAACTTGCTGCCAACCAAAAATTCCACCAAACTGTATTAGACTGGGTCTCCAACCCTCCAATTCCTCAACTCTTTGACAATGGAATGCTCTTTAAGTCACCAAACCAAGAAAACCCTCCTTTTCTTCAATATAGACAAGGTTTATTGAAAAACCTACTTACAAGACACATGTGACCTTATCACCACCTCAAAAATTCTTTTCAAGCATGTACATGCTTAATAATCCTTCATATTATGCTTCCCCCCAACTTTACTCACCTTTGCACTCAAAAACCTCACCTTTCCACTCAAAACACCTTTTCCTCAAATAGGGCTTCATGCTGAAACATGAAATTGACCTCCCCTATCCTTGAAGACCTTTAAACACATCAAAATCCACCAGAGTTCACCCACACTATCATGTTCTAGCTTTTCATCAAGCCATTTCCTCTGTTTACCTCTTCAAGCCTTACTTTTTAGGACTAAAAATTGATCTTTCCACTGGGGTAGCATTGCAAAACTCTTCAAATGACTTTTCCAATGTTAGAATATTTCTCCTACACCTAATCATACTCTAACCAGGCCCATTCCATTGAGACATAGCCTAAAAAATAGGTGGAATTCTCTTTATTGCATTCTAAAACTTCAAACCCTTAAATCTGCACTCACAAACCCATTTTCAAAAAATTGTCTACAATATGCTCCAAACTCTTCAAGAATCCACCAAACCTTGTGAAAATCAAAGTTAACTCCCTCAACCTCCTATTTTATTGCAAAAAATATTAGAAAAATTATGTGCAAGAAAGTACAAAAACTTGTCATTGCAGATTATCAAAATTTTTTGAGATAGTTACAAAATATCAAGAGTTATCTTATTGGTTCAACAATCAAAACATACAACCACCACTTCATTCGACCAAAAAAGGGCATATATACCCCTACCATCCTAAAATAATTGACTAACCACCTTGCACCTTATAACTAACCATTGGAATTCAAAAATCTTCCTTTTTGCAACCTTGGCAATTCTACATCTTTGCATCCTTTTAGTGACAACTTTGTCTTGCAATATTAACAATATTTGCATCATGAGCCCACCTTGACTCATAAGACTAAAAAAAACATTACAAAATGGCTTAACATGGCCTTCTTTGACAACATCATGACTAAAACAATCTAACTAGATTCAATTCATAAATTGGAGGAACAATGTGCTCTCCACCACTTTGTGGCCTTTGAGATTTTTCTTTTTGCTTTATGGGCCTTTGTGTCCTTTGAATTTTTTCTTTTTGCTTTATATTCTTGTAACTAAGGGTTATTTTTCAGGTTTGATTAAAGGTTAGCAAATAAATATAAATTAAGAAACCCAAAGCAATTACAAAACACAATGGAAGTAAACAAAAGAACAATTATACCTGTTAATTGTCGATACCTCCATGTTTCACTTTTGTAATGCCTTCTAGCTTGCTAGCTGGTGTGTTGCCCTTAGATTCGACATGCGAGCAATCTGGAAATACAAGTCTAAGTCCTACACCAAGCTTTGAAGGATTTCAACAAATGTCTATGCCTATGACTATGATTGACAATGCCTATGCCTAAACATGTTAAAAATTAATAAAATAAAGACAATAAATATTGCAATTGCTATAAAAAATCTAAGTATGCCAGTGCGTAAGTATGTAATATGTCTGTGTAATCAAAAAATGAGAGGAAAATGGCATTTTATAGAAAATTCCATTTTGAATGGACGGATGAGATTGACTTATGACGAAGACCTAAAATCAGAGGCCCAGATTAAATATGATAATCCTTAATCAGGGTTAGGGAAAAGTCATTAATCCAGTAGTTGAGATGCCATCTAAGAAGATTGAATCGGCGATGGAGAATAAATGAGGAAATTAATTCAAAAATAAAGATTTTCAAAAATGAAGAAGATAAAGACTGAACTGAAGATCAGATTTGAAAAGATCAAGAATTTGCCCAATCACTTGATTTTTGGAGGAAAGTTACCATTTTGAATTAAATTACTTCCAAATGTGAATTTTGTGAAATAATAAATAATCAATTTTCAGAAAATTTACCAAAATGGACTGTTAGTTAAGATTGAGATGACATTTTAAATAATTTCATTTATTTAAAATGAGAAGAATATTAATTTAGGCAATTAAATAATTAAAGATAATTATTTAATTTAGCAAATAAGACTAATAATTAAATTAATTAATTAATTCATTTAATTATGACAGTTAGTGACATATTAAATAAATAAATAAAACTTGTTTATTGAATAATCAGGAAGAAATGACTGAAGAAGGGTAATTAAATAAATTTAGAAATTTATTTAATTAGGGGAAGACTTAGATAATTAATGACGTATTTAGTAAATAAATAAAATTTATTTATTTAATAATCATGAAGAATAAAGGGACATGAATTAATCAAATAATTATGAATTATTTAATCAATAGTCGAATGTGGACCAAAAACATAATTAAATGTCATAATTATGCTTAGGACGAAAGTGGTAAAAATGAAGCTTGCAGGCCTAGGTCATTTTTAGGTGTCTACATTTTGCCCCCTCTTTGTCATAATGTAGCATGTCGCATTGTGACAAAGAAAATAAGTCAAAAATATGCCCCAATGCAAAATAAGATGAGGAAGAACGACAAGGAGGGTAGTTGTATGCCCCCTCGAGAGGACAGACGGGTTCCAAAAACATGGGTGTGCTCTCGAAATGGATGAGAAGACTAGAATATGAAGAGACAAAGGAATGCTAGTGCAAATGATATGGATGATGAAGATGTAGACTAGATGAAAGAATCCTTCAAAACTTGTAGTAGGACTTTAATATTTATTGCTCTTAATCATCATTGGGTGGTAAAAATGACACAAATGGACAACAAACACCATGATATGACATAGACCAAAGTGTGCAAGGTCATCCACTTGAAAAACATTTAGTCACAAACAAGGAATGTCCTAACTCATACTAAGGGTGAAGTTGCCCCAGTCTTTTTGTCAAGACAATCCACAAACAATAGTCAAAGAAAATAAACTAGGCCAGGAGACGTCATCGTACCTCTAAATCCTTCATGGGACATCCTCGAGGTAGCTAGTAACATGACCAAAAAGACAAGACAGTAAAAAGATAAGACAAAAATAGAAAAAATAGTCAAAAATATAAGACAAGGCATGCCAGAAAGATTAACACCCATTTAATTTTGTTTTCTAATGTTTTTTTTTTGCCAAAGATTGAATTCTTGCCGGTTTGACAGTTTTGACAGTTTAAGAGCTTTGCCAATTTGACGATGTTGACGGTTTGACGGAGCCTATTGTCAGGAAGGATGCATCCTGAAAAGGAAAAGGACATTTGATGAGGTCTAACTCCCAGAAGGGCACATCTTGAAGAGGACCAAAGAGTGACGAGATTGACATTTTTTTGATTAATATGTTTTGGCAAGTTGACTGATGTTGACTGTATGATTGATTGGACAGTGTTGTCTAATTTTGACCAATTTTTACATTGACGTTTCAAATGACTATCTTGTGTCCGAGTTTGACTACATCTGACTTATTTGACCGATGTGACGATTGTGACAAATGCCATAATTTTATTTGGACCAACCTAAAAGGACTGACCTAATGACTTGGGGACTCATCGACTGATGGCCTTGCCTACGTAGCAAATACGCAAAGACCACATAGTTCAACAATGACATGGACTGACTGACATGACTGACTTTGACTCCATTTTTAGAATTTTGACATTGATTTGGATTTTTTTTTAGGATATTTTATGATTTTTTTGGATTTTGACGTTTAAGAGAATTGTGACAAATGCATATGACTAATCCCTACACATGAGAATCCAAGGAAAAACATGATTGTACCCCTAGTCAAGCTGAATACCAATTGATAGGTGATGACAACATTGTTTGACGTGGGAAGGACGCATCCTAAAACAACGTAAGGACGATGATGATAATGTGACAAAATTATGGAGGTCTACAGCTAGGCCAGGAACACAGTCAAGTAAAATTTTGGATAATGTGCTTGTATGGATTAGACTCGTTGCATTTGGAATGACTTGGTTAGGACTAGATGGGATGATGATTATCCTTAGACCGTTTGACAAGGGAAATCCAAGATAGGTGACAGGCATGAAAGGATAGGGGGCGGCCTTGGTAAAAGATGGGAGACATGAGACTAATGGAATTGTCATATGATTTTCAAGGACTATGTCGTATAAGGACAATAAGACTATGACGGTCAATGACATGATGTTTTGTGAATTGTGTATGCCCGAAGGATAGACACATCAAGAGTTTTCCCAAAGCATGATTTATGTGTGCTAGTTTTATGTCAAGACCGAGGTAAGTGGGAAAAATGTGTGGAAATGATAGGGCTTAGATGGATGTCAATGTCATGAGGAAGGCATGGGAAAATGAGACGACTTGCCCCCAAGTATAAAATTCCACATAGACAATTTATTTTACACATGGCACCTGTTTGCCAAGTTTTCATCATGGTACTTATCCAAGGTGCCTGTTTGCTAGGTTTTCATCATAGGATGAAATTTTTCTCTTTACTATTTTCTTGACTTTTTAATTTTTTTGGTGTCACCAAGACGCCTATTTTCCAGGTTTTCATCAGGGTGGCAATTTTTTTTTTTTTGTATTTATGATTTTGTGGATAGCCTGGATGCTTTAGATGACCACTGCTTGTTCTGAATTCGCTAACGATGTTGATGTAGAGACTGGTGCCATGATATTCCAATAATGACCTTGTTGAAGAAATTGTCTTTTTAGGATCATAGCGCTTGTATACAACTGATTGATGTCATTGTGATCCTTTCTAAGACTAGATTTGGCCTTATCAAAATACACACATCACAATAGAGTGCCATGAGAGTCTTTGTGGTAAAGAGTTGCTGCCATGATGTGACGGATTTGTGACATGGGATTTTTGCACTTTAGGTGAGATGTAGGATTACGACAGATGATGGTAGATGTGGAAATGTTATTTGGACATTTCAATGAATCACCTTTTATTCTCCAAACTTGGTATGGTGTATGACAAATTTTGGAGGGATGGTGTTTGGAACCAACACTCTTAGATGCCTTGTTTGATGACCATTTTGAAGGAGGTGGACATGTGTTATATATGGGAGTCCTCTTGTCTTGTGGCTCCACATTGTGATTGACTTTTGTATTTGACTTGGTGTCTTTGTTTGATCCACACTTCGATTGAGGTCATCCCTTGGAGTGGTCTGTGCTCCAAGCAGGCCTCCTAAGAAGGGTATGAAAAAAGTGAATCGAGTGAGGTTTCTTTGAGCACACATGCACTTGATTAACAATCATAGTTGTTAATTGATGCTTAGAAATGAAATGTTTGTAAGAAAAAAATGGAAGCATGTAAGGTCTAGAAAAAACTCACTTACTAATTATAACTCTTAATTTCCAAGTTAATTTAGTAGAATAAAATTATTGTAAAATGGTGCAATAAAAGAGGAATAATTAAATAACTTTTATCACTATATTTAAATGGAATAGCATACACCCATGAATCAAGTGTACCAAAATAAGGCTATGTCATTTTAAGATATAGCCATATAGTTTTACACAAAATTTATCATATCAACAATGCATTTAAATTCGAATACTGTAAAGCAATAGCAAAATCATAAATGCAACCACAAAGGAACCATAATACAGAGATTTTATGAGTGGAAAACCCTCGTAGGGATGAAAAACCACTCACAAAAGTGCCTTACCAGCTTAATAAAATGCTTCTCTAGTTACAAGATGCCTCATTGGAAATGATCAAGCTGTCTTATAGAGATGCCCATTTACAACTCCATTACACTTTTCTAGATATCATGAATATCAGACATAGCAAGGAGCATATTGAAGTTCTTTTACAAGTCACAAAGGTCTACAGACAACATTTGTTGAGTCTCACCAATGCATCAACTTTTCATATGAAATGAAAGAAATGTCTACACTATTATGAAATGCTTCCAAGTATTTGGAATTTTAAGACAGTTCTACCTCCAATGACTTATCAAATAAAACACAAGTATACTGAAAATCATAAGACAACCACATACAGCTTCATGAAAGTAATCCTAAGCCCGTTAGAAATTCACACATGCTTATGTAATTAAAACAAGAATGCTTACTTCTAAACTCATTGTTCATAGAGGTTTCAACAATAAGAGAAGAATACTATAAAAGAGTTAAGAAGGTATAACTCATGTATGTATGTGAGTACATATATAAGCTAGTGGATATATGAGTATACATTCTTATAAAATAAATAATCATACAATCCTATCGTGCCAAGGTCCAATAATTATTAAAGAGTCATCCAGGGTTTTCGAGTTAAGGAAAGAAAAATATTTTTAAAAAAACACTTTCAGAACACATTTTATTTTCAAGTTTCCTTTCAAGTTTACTACTGGTAACTATATTTGCAATTATATCAAAAACGAAATAGCTCAAGAAGACCAGTTACTAATATTTAATTCTACAACTCATTTTAACAATTCACTCCTATTTAATGTGGGAGTAAAAAAATATGCCTTTATTTATTTATTCTTTCACATTGAGTGCAAAAATTCAATAAACAAGTTCAATTTAAATATTTCTATCTAAAGTTAGATTTATACCATAAGCACACTTCCTAATCAAATATTATTTGTAGTACCCCTCTATTTATGCTTATGTTTTCCGTTGCATGTTTTTATACTATTAGACTTTGGATACTTGGATCGCTGATTTTGAGTGATAGTGGATTTACTTTGTGACATGATGATACATGTATTGTGATATGTGATTTCTGACATGCTTTGATATAGCATAGATGTTTTACTTCACATGATTATTGCTATGTATTTGTTATGATGGACTAACTGTTATTTAATTCATCAGTCTATTGTGACGTGTATTGGTGTGGAGAACGGAATTACATCACTCATTTGCAAGTGCCCTATGATGTCTATGATTTTCTCTACACGGTGTGCCTGTACAATGGATTATATATATATGCATGTTATTACTTGGTTGTAGGATTGCAGATAACATGACACTGACTCCACCTGGTTACTCAAGTCTGAGCGTGTAAAGACTCAACGAAAATGTTGATTGGGAGTTAGTAGCATGGTTCATCCTGGTCTAGTCTATAACCTGGTCATAGTACATCGTTAGTTTAGTTTGGAGTCTTAGATGGTTCTGTATGTTTCTGTTTAGATTATTTGTCTGAAAAGAAATTTTTTGTTAATTTTAATAATAGTTTATTATTCCTTAATTTACTGTTATTTAAATTAATTTTTAAATATTAAAGAACTTAGTTTTGCATGTTATTTAATAAATTAATTAGTTTGTTTGGTTAAATAATTTGATCTTAAAGATTAAATTTATTTAATTAAATTAATTAATTAATTAAATTAAATTGTTTTAACTGAGTGAATAAATTTATTTAAATTAAATATTGTTTGTGGAAATGGCATTTTAAATTGTAAATAAATTTTGTATTTGGAAATTGGAAAATTTTAAATAAATAAAATGCATGCAATCTTGAGAGGAAGATTGCCGAGAAGTGGTTAAAAGATATTTTGTACTTCTCGACATGTGTGCAAGTTGCATTTATTATTTTTGTTGAGGAATTGGCCAGAGGTTATTTTGGATCTGGAAAATACAAAAGAGGTTTTTCTATTCTGTTCTTCATGGGAAAATTTTTGAGCTCTGTTAAATTTTTTTTTTTTGTTTATGTTATTATCGTATAAATTGTGGAAGTTCTTTGGTTGCATTTTGGAAAATTTGGTGTTCGGGAAAGGTTCTAGAAGCTATAGATAACAGAGGGTTTCCTTCACCAGACAAATTTTTGGAAGCTAAGGAAATAGGTATTCCCCTTTGAGTATTATTTTATTTGTTTTTTTTTAAAAGAGAATGTCTGAGAAAAGAAAGTTTTTAATTCTTTAAAATTTTTGTAATTCTCGGGAAAGTTAATTACTGTATATTTTCTGAAGGATTCATAGATTTCCTTTAAATCTTAGAAAACTAATTTCTCTGTAGAATTAAATTAGTGAAAGGAAATTATATGAATAGAAAATGAATTTTAAAACCTTTGGGGTAAACCAAATTTTAAATGGAAATTTTCTATGTGTGTTATCTTTTGAAAACCCTGAAGAAAATTTTATAGTTTCACTGATTTCCTTACTATAACCCTGAAGGAATTTCTGTATACTTCTATTGTGAAATCCTGTGAAATTTATATATATACATATATATATTTAAATATATATATATATATATATATATGTACATATATTTTATACATATATGTTTTCATATATAAATTGGATTGTTAAATTTTATTTAATTCCATGTTCATCACCATACAAGCGTATTAGGAAATTTTATTTAAAAATCTATAGTTTTCAGTTTGCCGTATGGGCGAATTTTAATATAAAAAAATTTAAATGTATTTTGGGGAGGGCCGAAACCCTCCCCTCACCCCTTATGGGTGGGCGCAACCACCATGGTTGCGCACAGAGCCAGGGGCTGCCACAGCCCTGGTAAGGCCCTCCCCAAAGGGAGGCCGCAGCTTGCATGCCTTTGTTTTTAAAGTTTTAAAATTTATTTTAAAAAAAAAATTTGTATGGAATAAAATTAGAATTTTATAATATTTATTATATATAATTTATTATAATATATATATTATATATATATATAGTATATATATTCTATATTATATATAATATATATTATTATAATGTATTATATATATATATATATAAATATATGTGTTATTTATATTTTCATTAAAATATTTATTTGAATATGAATATTTAAATGATTAATTCATTTTTATAAATTTGAAAAGTGTAAAAATTAGTATTTGATTTATAATGTTATATTTTCAAAATTGATTTATTATGACAAAATATTTACACTTAAATTAATTAGATATTCTTGAGTTTTTAAAGATCATGTTTATATGTGTGATTGTGTTATTGAGCAAAGTATAGATTTTATTTTTGAATAAGATGGAAAACAAATTTAATTTTAGATGATTCATTTTGTACATCATATTTTGATTGATTGGATGTAGTAAATCCTAAAGTAGAATTCCAATGTTTTTAATTTGGTTTAAATAGCATTTTCTCTTTTATTGGTTAAATTGGGAATGTCGTAGATGTACAAGTCTTCTAGACCAATTGTAAAAGTGGGGATTGTGATTGTTAAAGTTAAATTCTTGAGTTAGCTAAGGTTGTGTACATGGTATTGGCGTGGTGTTTAGACACCTGATTGTATGAACATAGTCATTGTTGTTCATTATGAAAAGTGTAGAATTTCTTCTTGTATTTCTGTACACCTTGTAAACCTTAGTCAAGAAAACTTAGAATTCCTATGTTATGTTTAGGGGAGTGGTTCTGTGCAAGGGCCGGCACACAAAGTGGTGCCAAGGTAACTTGCAAAGTGTTAGTAAGTCGGTGAAAACTAAACAACACTGTAGTTAGAATTAAAATCCTTAATGAGATGTTTATGCCTCACTTATTGACTCTTGAAATAGTTCAGTCTTGAGTATAAGATGAGAAGGCCTGGAATGGAAAATCGATGTCTTGTTTCTTCAAAAGACATTCGATTTTGTAATAGTATGCAATAGGGGCCGGGTTTCATAAGAGGTTTCCAGGGTAACCCAAGGTTGGGGGCCGGAACCTAGGAAGAAACACCAGGGTAACCTTTGCAACATTGTGATGACACTCCACCTAAAGTAATAGTCTACCTTGTGTACTAGTACATTCAATTGTCTAAAATCTGGAAGCAATGTAACCATCAGTTAGTTATGTACTTGTGTCTAGGGTTAGTAGATTATGTCTAGGTAACCATATTACTATCTCCTAGCACGGGGGGTGGACCTACGGGTACCACATGGTTGGGTGGAATGTGCACCTTACTCCGTTGGGTCCCCAGTTTATGATCATGGCAATGAGAGCTTCATGGATGGAGAGCTCGTATTTGGATGCATATGTATACTTCTTCATTGTAAATTGTAAATCATATATTTGAAACATCGCTCAATTGTTTATGAGGTGAACATTTGTAAATGTAAATTGTAATAATTATTTGACCTACCTCATCAAATGAATGAGTATTGTAATATCTTTTCAAATGAAATATAAGAAACATGTTTGTACTTTATATTATCTTGAATGGAGTTTCAATTGATAAGCAATTTTTATTTTTAAGTTTATGATTAATTAAATATATGCAATGCGAAATACTAAAGTTGTCTATGGAAACTCAAGTAGTGTAATGCCACATAACATAATGAATGTATGCAACTAATTAACTTAACATTAATACTTTAAAAAAAAGTTATTTCACTTTTAAATACAATTGCAACATTCCTTAAGTTATTATGATGAGGCATTATAGATTGGTATCAGAGCCAAGGTTACAAACACTGGACGCTCTGGGTAATCGTGAGCCCATTAGGTTGACCTAGTACGTAGTGTTGCTATTTGTTAGCCTCAGTTGAATAGTATCTAAGAATCATTATTGTTATGTGTAGGAACATGCCTGGGCGAGATGGAAGAGGTCATGGTAGAGGTTGAGGTGGAGGCTAAGGGCCAATCCCTCAGGTTACTCCCCCTTTGAGCCCTCATCACAATGATCAGGCAGAACAGTTGGATCAGAGAAATGAGGGAAAAAATCCCAAACAGTTAGGGGTAAAGAGTTCACAGATGCATCCTTTATTAGAGGAGATCCTAGCTCGACTTAGACCTAGGTAGGATGTTGAGCAGGAGATTGTCAGAGAGAGAGATAGATCTCCTAGGAGAGTAGATGATACAGTACATCAGGATGCTATTACTGCAGGACACATGGGGGATTTACTGAGGGCACACCCTCCTACCTTTGACGATACAGGAGGTGGCTTAGAGGTAGAGACCTGGCTACTGGATTTGGGTAGATGCTTTGCCATGCACCCTTACGGTAGAAATACCCATGTGAGATTCACCTTCATGCATCTGAGAGGATTTGCCTCTACTTGGTGGCACCTGGAGGAGTAGAAGCTCCACTTAGATATTGGGTCAGTGTCTTGGGAGATGTTCCTAGAGAGGTTTAGAGCACGGTTCCTATCGGAACACTGGAGGCAACGATGGGCTGATGAGTTCCATGATCTATGTCAGTTGGCTCTTTCTGTTGAGCAATATGAACACAGATTCTATGAACTCAAGCAGTATGCTGGTATTGGCGATGATGAGCCTATGCTAGTATAGCATTTCATCATGGGTTTAAACACCCGCATTAGTGGTGGTGTCAGAGTCTTTGAGCCAAAGACTATGGAGGTTGAGGTGGAGAAGGCTCGCATAGTGGAAGAGAACCTTGTTATGGCATTAGGTGGTCACACAGGAGTACAGATTGGCAGTGCTCCTGCAGCAGGTTTTAGTCCACGGGGTGGACAAGCACATACAGGAGGTTCCTCTAGGAAGCAACAGACACCCTCAAAGGGTGGGCAACAATAGCAGCAATGAACACCTCAAAAGAATAATAATCCACAACCACATCAAGGTAATAGTCCACAAATAGGAAAGGGTCGCAACTGGTGGCACAACAAGTGCAATAGGCAGGATTAGCCTATGCAGAGTGCTCAGTCTACTGTCAGTAGAGGTAGTTTCTAGCAATCCAATGCACCTTTGGGTGGTAGAGGATTTGGTAGAGGCACAGGTTGTTACTCATGTGGACAGCGAGGACACATAGCTAGGCAATGTCCGATGAGAGGTTCTACTAGTTTTGGGCCTCACCCTATAGTTTCAGAGCCTATAGTGGGTGATGCAGGACAATCACATACAGTATATGTTGTGGTTAATGACTACCAAGCCGATCACTAGAACACAGTGGTCGAGACTTTAGGTAAGTTACATGGTGTTATTGTTTCCATTCTTTTTGATTCTGGAGCTACTGACTCCTTTATTTCACCGACCATCGTAGACCGTTGTGGTCTTGTGGTGGTAAAGCAAGGTGGTAAGTGGTAGGTTGAATTTTCCTCTGGGGTGAAAGTAGCGGTAGAGAACTTAGTACATAATTGTGAACTTAAAATTGGTATGTTAACTACTTCAGTAGATTTATATGTTACACCATTAGGATCATATGACATAGTTCTTGGTATGGATTGGCTAGCATCTTATCATGCTGTGATTGACTATTGACTTAAGACAGTTAGTTGCATTAATGATTTAGGTGCGAAAGTGGAAATTATAGGTGTTCAAAGACCTATCTCTTTGCGGATGATATCTGCTATGCAACTAAAGAGATGTCTTTGTCAGGGGTGTCAACTATTTGCAACAACAGTTACTAATCTAGAAGAAGGTGAGAGTCGGGAGGTATCTCTTGATGATCATCTTATTCTTAGGGAATTTGCAGACGTGTTTCCCGATGACATACCTGGAATGCCACCAAAGAGGGATATTGACTTTAGAGTTTACCTAGTTCCTGGAGCTGAGCCTATATCTAGAGCTCCATATAGAATGATGACTCAGGAGTTAGAGGAACTTCATATTTAGTTAGAGGAACTATTAGAAAAGGGTTTTATTTGTCCTAGTGTTTCCCCTTGGGGAGCACCTATTATCTTCGTAAAGAATAAGGACATATCACTTAGGCTGTGTATTGATTATCATCAATTAAACAAGGTTACAATTAAGAATCATTATCCTTTGCCTAGAATCGATGATCTTTTCGATCAAATTAAGGGAGCTAATGTGTTCTCTAAAATCATTTTGAAATCTGGTTATCATCAATTGTGAATAGCTGAAGCAAACATTCATAAAACTACTTTTCAAACTTGTTATGGGCACTACGAATTCATAGTAGTACCGTTTGGGTTAACGAATGCAACATCAGTATTCATGATTTTAATGAATGGTGTTTTTCATACTTACCTTGATTGCTTTGTCCTTGTATTTCTCGATGATATTTTGATCTATTCGAGAAACATTAAGGAACATGAAGAACACTTGAGACATGTATTGCAATGTTTAAGGGAAAATCAATTGTATGCGAACCTAAAGAAGTGTGACTTCTTTCAAATTGAGATAAAATATCTTGGATATGTGATTTCTGGAAAAGGTATTGCTATGGATCCTTCAAAGATTCAAGCTATTGTAGATTGGCTTGTGCCTACTAATGTAGGTGAAGTTTGTAGTTTTATGGGTCTAGCTCATTATTATAGGTGGTTTGTAGAGGGATTCTCTAGAATCGATCATCCTATTACTTCTCTTCATAGAAAAGGGAAGAAGTTTTTTTGGACAGAGCAGTGTCAGTTGGCTTTTCAGACACTTCAAGAAAAGTTAACTAATGCACCTATACTGATTGTTCTTGATCCTACTAAGGATTTTATAGTATGCACAGATGCATCCTTAGAGGGCTAGGGAGTAGTTCTGATGCAAGATGGGCATGTGATTGCTTATGAGTCTCGCAAACTCAAGGATCACGAATTAAACTATCCCACTCATGATTCAGAACTAGCGGCAATAGTGCATGCATTAGTTCGATGGAGGCATTTCTTATTAGGACATCGTTTCAAACTTCATACTGATCACCGTAGTCTACAACACATTTTCACACAACCTAACTTGACTGCTAGGAAGAGATGATGGATGGAGTTCTTGTGTGAGTATGATTTTGAAGTAAAATATGTTCAAGGAAAATAGAATGTAGTGGTTGATGCTCTTAGTTGTCATCGACATGAGATCTTTGCTACTACTCTTGAAGTAGATTTGAGAGGTCAAATATTAGTAGCACTTCCTATTGATAGATTATATCAGGAAGTAAGGTCAGAGATTGAATCTGGTAGACCTTTAGAAGGTTGATTTGCAGGATATGTCCTAGAACCGGATGGTATATTACGGCATTTAGGTCATATTTATGTACCACATTTTGAGGGTCTTTGTACATTAATTATGACTAAAGCACATCAACCTCCATACTCAGCTCATCCAGGGGTTAAGAAAACGCATGCCGATCTTCAGAAATTGTATTTCTAGCCTGGTATGAAATGAGATATTGCTAATTATGTATCGAGATGTCTTGAATGCCAGCGAGTCCAAGCTGAGCATCAACATCCTGCTGGATTATTGCAGCCACATCTCATTCCTGAATGGAAATGGGATATTATATCTATTGATTTTATTGTAGGGTTACCTACGTCATCATGTCGACATGATGCTATTATGGTAACTATTGACTAATTGACTAAGGTAGCTCATTTTTCACCAGTACGATCATCTTACAATGCTTCATCCATAGCTAGGATATTTATGGAGGACATAGTTAGATTGCATGGGATTCCACGTAGGATTATTTCTGATAGAGATCATGTATTCACTTCAGCCCTATGGACTTCATTACAACATGCTCTAGGTACATAGTTGAACTTTAGTTTGGCGTATCATCCTCAAATCGATGGGAAAACAGAGAGAGTTAATAAAATATAAGAGGATATGCTTAGAAAATACATAATGGACCAACAATCACATTGGGAGGATTATCTGTATTTAGTAGAATTCATTTACAATAATGGATATCAAAGTTGTATAGCTATTGCACCATTTCAGGCATTATACGGTCATCCTTGTCGAACTCCATTGAGTTGGGATCGACTAGAGGATAGAGTACTACTTGGACCTGAGATGCTTCGAGACATGGAGCAACAGGTTGACCGTATTAGAGAACATTTGATAGTAGCTCAGGATAGGCAAAAGAAATATGTCGATGTGCATAGGATAGACAGACAGTTTGCTGTTGGTGAAAGAGTGTTTCTTCGAGTGCAACCACGAAAGAGTCCAATTCGTTATGGAAAAGGCTCTAAGCTTGCGCCTCGTTTCATTGGGCCATTTGAGATCTTAGAGAGAATTGGTCCTATGGCGTATCGACTCACCTTACCACCCAGTTTGTCACATATTCATGATGTTTTCATTGTATCAGTTCTTAGACCATATCATCCCAACATATCTTATGTACTTGATTGGAATGCGTTACAGGTAGTGGACAGGCAGCTGGCTTTGGAGCCCATGGCCATTCTACAACGCTGGACGCTCGGTCTCAGGGGTTGAGACATTGATTAGGTGAGGGTCCAATGGGATCCTAGCCATGAGGCTTCTGCTACTTAGGAGGATGCGACACGCATGAGGGAACTTTATCCATATCTATTCATAGCCTTTTAGGAGAAAGCCTGATCCTAGGGGGAGGATGTAGTACCCCTCCATTTATGCTTATATTTTTTGTTGCATGTTTTTATACTGTTAAACTTTGGATACTTGGATCGCTGATTTTGAGCGACAGTGCATTTACTTTGTGACATGATGATACATGTATTGCGATATGTGATTTCTGACATGCTTTGATATAGCATAGATGTTTTCCTTCAGATATTATTGCTATGTATATGTTATGATGGACTAACTATTATTTAATTCATCATTCTGATGTGACGTGTATTGGTGTGGAGAACGGAATTACATCACTCACTTGCGAGTGCCCTATGATGTCCGTGATTTTCTCCGCACAGTGTGCTTGTACAATGGATTATATATATGCATGTTATTGCTTGGTTGTAGGATTTTAGGTACATGACACTGACTCCACCTGGTTACTCAGGTCTGAACGTGTCAAGACTCAATGGAAATGTTGATTGGGAGGTAGTAGCATGGTTCATCCTAGTCTAGTCTATAACCAGGTCATAGTACATTGTTAGTTTAGTTTGGAGTCTTAGATGGTTCTGTATGTTTCTGTTTGGATTATTTGTTTGAAAAGGAAAATTTTGTTAATTTTAATAATAGTTTATTATTTCTTAATTTACTATTATTTAAATTAATTTTTAAATATTAAAGAAATTAGTTTTGCATGTTTTTAATAAATTAATTAGTTTGTTTGGTTAAATAATTTGATCTTAGAGATAAAATTTATTTAATTAAATTAATTTTTTTTAAATGAGTGAATAGATTTATTTAAATTAAATATTGTTTGTGGAAATGGCATTTTAAATTGTAAATAAATTTTGTATTTGGAAATTGGAAAATTTTAAATAAATAAAATGCATGCAATCTTGAGAGGAAGATTGCCGAGAAGTGGTTAAAAGATATTTTGTACTTCTCGACATGTGTGCAAGTTGCATTTATTATTTTTGTTGAGGAATTTGCTAGAGGTTATTTTGGATTTGGAAAATACAGAAGAGGTTTTTCTATTCTATTCTTCACGAGAAAATTTTTGAGCTCTGTTAAAAAAAAAATTCTATTTTATGCTTTATGTTATTATCGTATAAATTGTGGAAGTTCTCTGGTTGCATTTTGGAAAATTTGGTGTCCGGGAAAGGTTCTGGAAGCTATAGACAACAGAGGGTTTCCTTCACCAGACAAATTTTTGGAAGCTAAGGAAATAGGTATTCCCCTTTGAGTATTATTTTATTTGTTTTTTTTTAAAAGAGAATGTCTGAGAAATGAAATTTTTTAATTCTTTAAAATTTTTGTAATTCTCAGGAAAGTTAATTACTGTATATTTTCTAAAGGATTAGTAGATTTCCTTTAAATTTAAGAAAACTTATTTCTCTATAGAATTAAATTAGTGAAGGGAAATTATATGAATAGAAAATGAATTTTAAAACCTTTGGGTAAACCAAATTTTGAATGGAAATTTTTTGTGTGTGTTATCTTTTGAAAACCCCAAATAGAATTTTACAATTTCCTCGATTTCCCTACTGTAACCCTGAAGGAAATTATGTATACTTCTATTGTGAAATCTTGTGAAATTTATATATATATATATATATATATATATTTAAATATATATATATATGTACATATATTTTATACACATATGTTTTCATATATAAATTTGATTGTTAATTTTTTTTTAATTCCATGTTCGTCACCATACAGGCGTATTAGGAAATTTTATTTAAAAATCTACAGTTTTCAGTTCGCCGTACGGGCGAATTTTAATATAAAAAAAATTAAATGTATTTTGGGGAGGGTCGAAACCCTCCCCTCACCCCTTATGGGTGGGCGCAGCCACCATGGCTGCGCATAGTAGCTAGGGGCTCCTGGGTGTAGCCTTGGTGCAGGTTGCGTCCTCCCAAAAAGGGAGGCCACAGCTTGGCCACAGGTCTTTTGTTTTTAAAGTTTTAAAATTTATTTTAGAAAAAAAAAAATCGTACGAAATAAAATTAGAATTTTATAATATTTATTATATATATCATTTATTATAATATATATTATATATATATAGTATATTTATTATATATTATATATAATATACTATTATAATGTATTATATATAGGTGTTATTTATATTTATTTGAATATGAATATTTAAATGATTACTTCATTTTATAAATTTGAAAAGTGTAAAAATTAGTATTGGATTTATAATGTGATATTTTCATAATTGATTTATTATGACAAAATATTTACACTTAAATTAATTAGATATTCTTGAGTTTTTAAAGATCACGTTTATATGTGTGGTTATGTTATTGAGCAAAGTATAGATTTTATTTTCGAATAAGATGGAAAATAAATTTAATTTTAGATGATTCATTTTGTACATCATATTTTGATTGATTGGATGTAGTAAATCCTAAAGTAGAATTCCAATGTTTTTAATTTGCTTTAAATAACATTTTCTGTTTTATTGGTTAAATCGAGAATGTCGTAGATGTACAAGTCTTCTAGACCAATTGTAAAAGTGGGGATTGTGATTGTTAAAGTTAAATTCTTGAGTTAGCTAAGGTTGTGTACATGGTATTGGCATGGTGTTTAGACACCTGATTGTATGAACATAGTCATTGTTGTTCATTATGAAAAGTGTAGAATTTCTTGTTGTATTTTTGTACACCTTGTAAACCTTAGTCAAAAAAACTTAGAATTCCTATGTTATGTTTAGGGGAGTGGCTCTGTGCGAGGGACGACAAACAAAGTGCTGCTAGGGTAACTTACAAAGAGTTAGTAAGTCAGTGAAAACTAAACAACACTGTAGTTAGAATTGAAATCCTTAATAAGATGTTTATGCCCCACTTATTGACTCTTGAGCTAGTTCAATCTTGAGTATAAGATGAGAAGGACTGGAATGGAAAATTGATGTCTTGTTTCTTCAAAAGACATTCGATTCCACAATAGTATGTAATAGGGGCTAGGTTTTGTAAGAGATTTTCAGGGTAACCCAAGGTTGGGGGCCAGAACCTAGGAAGAAACACTAAGGTAACCTTTGCAACATTGTGATGACACTCCACCTAAAGTAACAGTCTACCTTGTGTACTAGTACATTTGATTGTCTAAAATCTAGAAGCAATGTAACCATCAGTTAGTTATGTACTTGTGTCTAGGGTTAGTAGATTATGTCTAGGTAACCATATTACTATCTCCTAGCATGGGGGTGGACCTACGGGTACCACATGGTTGGGTGGAACATGCACCTTACTCCGTTGGGTCCCTAGTTTATGATCATGGAAATGAGAGCTTCATGGATGGAGAGCTCGTACTTGGTGCATATGTATACTTCTTCATTGTAAATTATAAATCATGTATTTGAAAACATCCCTAAATTGTTTATGAGGTGAACATTTGTAAATGTAAATTGTAATTATTATTTGACCTACCTCATCAGATGAATGAGTTGTAATATCTTTTTAAATGCAATATAAGAAACATGTTTGTACTTTATGTTATCTTGAATAGAATTTTAATTGATAAGGAATGTTTATTTTTAAGTTTATGATTAATTAAATATATGCAATGTGAAATACTAAAGTCGTCTATGGAAACTCAAGTAGTCTAACGTCGCGTAACTTAATGAATGTATGCAACTAATTAACTTAATATTAATACTTAAAAAAAAAATTAATTATTTCACTTTTAAATACAATTGCAACATTCCTTAGGTTATTATGATGGGGCATTACATTATTACATTTACTATTGCTCCAATCAAAATAAGCACAATAATTCTAATAAGTTGGCTGCGTCACAAATTTTTCTAATTTTAAATACTAATTTAATATATATTCATACATAGAATTATTATTTTCAGAATTAGTTTCATGATTAACTTATTTTGAAGTAAAACAAACCCATACTCATACAAGTAAATGCCCACTTTTATGTATGAACATAAGTAAATTTACAAAATATCACAGACAATGCTATTTTACAGTAAGAATATATATACATTTCTGTGATAATATATATATATCTTAAACAATAATATATATATATATAATACAAAATGGATTACAGTCCAAGAGTATATTTATATATACTCAAATATATATATATTTCTCTATATATATATAAATAGAAAATTGTAGTTTATGTTGAAGTAACTTACATTCAACCATATTTTAAACAACTATATATGTATATACACATTTAGTTATATATGTATATATATATACACTTTCAGAAAATTACTTTTACAACAAAATAAGAAGCAAGCTACAACCATATAATTATTTTCTACACTCTTACGAAACTACTTTTACAACAAAGTAAGAAGTATAGCTACAACAATGTAATTATTTTCTACACTTTTAGGAAATTCCATTTACAACAAAATAAGAAGTAATCTATAGCCATGTAATTATTTTCTACACTCTTAGGAAATTATATTTACAACAAAATAAGAAGTAAGCTATAGCCATGTTATTATTTTCTTTTAATTAAACAAAAGTAGAAATTTTCTTAGCAAAATTTCTTAAACAAAAGTAGAAACTTCTCAAGAAATTTGTTCATTACAAAATTTCTTTATTTCAAAAAAAAATTGTTCAATAATATAATAATATTATATATTTATATATTTACAATTTGTATATATATATATATATATATCTATAAATATTATAATCTTGCTTTCGAGGTATTCAATTTAAATGTGCAATTTGTCAATATTGGTCCAATATATAAAATTCAATCTCAAATTTCTTTTTAGAACACAAATTGATACATAATATTTTTAATATTTATATAAATGTATTTATATAAATATATATAATTATATATAAAGAGATTAGAACAAAAAGAATACAGATTTCTAGAGCAAAGAAGCTAAATAGACATAGTGAAAAGAACATTCAAAATATTTTAAAGGATAAATAAATCTTTTCACTAGCATTTATCACTTTTTACATTTGAAATTAAAGTACATGGGAAAGAGGATTTAAAAACTTGGAACCTGCTTCCTGAAGATTTTCTTCTTTTTGTTTCTCTTTCCTCTCCTATTTTTCTTCCCTTCTCCACTCATTCTTGATTTACTATTTTTCAAAAACCCTCTTCTCCACATACATTTCTAGTTATATTTTGTATGAAAGCTATTGTGCTGTTGTTGTTGTGTTTCCTGTTATGTCTTCTCCTTTTAAAGATTTCTTTTAGTTTTCCAATACCTAATCTTTAAAATAAAATAAAAAAATTATTTTCACATTTATCATTGATAAATAATAGTAAATAATTCTTTTTTTAATTGCAACTACGTAATTATTCATAGTAAATAGTGAGAAAAGGCCATTTTTAATTTGCAACAGAAATATTTATCCTATGTAAGCAAATAAGGAAATATTATTCACTTGCAAATTAAATATTTACTCCAAATAATTAATAAAGAAAGTTCATTCAATTGGGAATAAAAGTAATTATTCTAAATTAACCAAGTATTATCATTTATTTGGAATAAATAAAATCTATATTAAATTTTAATTAAATCCCTCTTTATTTTATTGTACTTTTATTTCAACACTAATTAATTTAATCAAACATTGTAGAATACATTCGAAGCATAAAAATAGGGGTTGTGACATCCTTCCCCCCTTAAGAATCATCGTCTTGATGATCAACTTAACTAAATTGATTACTTCACTATTTTTCTATCTTTCCAAGGTGTAAAAATCTTTGTTCATAATCATTAGTCATCCATAAAATTTAAACATACATAAAACAATTATTCATAAAATTTCACTAAGCTAAACACATGTTTGACAAAATAAATGCAACCTAGTTTTATGTGAGTGTGTGTATTCCATTGCTATGTTCAATTTCATAAAGCTAGGTCACCTCTACCAAACAATGTTATCTTCATTGTAATGGTAATGGTCTTTCTATGACATTCACGAAAATAACTTTTCACCTTAGTCCACATTAGTACGCATTCAAATTCAAAAATTCTTCATAAACTTTCTTCTCATCTTCATAAGATTTAATCATCTCAATGCTTAAGTAAAATAATTAATTTTGAATATTTTCTTTATCTTCAAAATCATATTCATGCGTCTGTATACCTGTTCTTACCATACCATTATGGTTTGATAGGTTGGTCAAGTTTCCCGTGATTCCTCTTTGATATTCCTATATTATATTATACACACTTGTTCTATTTCTATCTCATTCAATTGTCAGTATCTTATGAAAGGATCAAATATTACAAAGAAAAAGACTACTACTTGGATACATGAACAATTTTAAACTAGGTCACTACTCGATCATAAGTATGTAGAAATGCATATAAAATTTCTTTGCATACCTTCTTTTACGAATGATAATCTTGTGTGTCTATATATCGTCTACACATGTCAATTCACCAAGGTATATTGTCCTTACAAAATGATTCTCATAGAGAGACTCATTTATGATGCAAGATCATCAATATACATGAATCAAAAACAACAATAATTGAATCAATACATATAATCTATATACATGTTATATCTCTACATGTGCAAGTGCATCAATCATATATTAGTATGTTTACGAATCACAACACTCTTACCAATGCTATTGCATCATACAAGCAGTATTCAAGTAATGCTATGTCATACATAAACATTGAAGTCTCTGACTATCACTCCACTCATGGTTCTAAAGTCAAAGTAAAAAACATAAAAAAAATAAAAAAATAAAAAAAATTTATACCTCTCTACTTTGTTTTACCTTAATGTTGAAAACAACCCATCTGACAAGAATATCATTTACTTCAGATACCAATCTATTTATAGCAACAAAGATTCCTATTGCTAGCATCCATACACTTACACACCTCATTATCACATCATGTCTTCATCTATTCACTCTATTGATCTTTATCTAATAAAAGAATGTATCTAATTCAATTTACTTCATACAATCTTCTATATTATACAAATCTTTTTCATATTCAAAGATATTTACTGATGGAAGGAGAACAATTATGATCATTTTGTCAACATACCTACTCGCATGAGACACTATAAAATTTGACTTTATGATGAATAACAAGCATCCCATACTACCTATTATCATCATTAGTAAACTAAAACATTAAACAAAGAAAAGTCTCAATAAGCAGAAAATGCAAACCAATTACAACAAAGCCTTCATCTTGATCAACAACATAGAAATTAGGAAGATCAACGAGTTACACAATATCATCAACATAATTAGAAACATCATAGATAAGAATTTTATTTATTAAGGGAAAGGTTCAAATTTATTACCATAGCAACCAGAATATCATATGTCAGAATGATCACCAAGAGCTGAATATTGATTCAACCAGTTACTAAATTTTACAACAAAAAGTAAATCTCATTCTATAATTGGAAATAGTAATGTAATCCTTTACTATGTTACAAATGCAGCAAGGATGCATGAAAGAGAAGTGCAATCATTTCAATTTAAAAATCAAGTCATACAATGATCTATGCAATGATACATACCCCATTTATGAATTACATAAAGAAAATAAAACATTTAATCAATCTTCAACTGCCATAACCCAGTGTTCTTTTGCAAGCTGAAGGTCAAAAGCATGGTTAAGGTGTTTTTCCCACCCAACCATGAAGCATAACACTTCCCCGGGATTCTTTCTAACTCGAAGAACACCTGGCCCTACATGAGGTGCCTAAAAACCAATAATAATAGGGCAAGAGGGAAACTCTTGATGCATGCCTAATGCCTTATATGCACTCTTACACTAGAATGAACATATTTCTTGCATATAGTATGTGGAAAAGAAACATATATATATAAATAAATTCTAGGAAATCATTATCCATCGATTTCAATGGTACAGCTCGCTTTGGCCAAAGCATATATAGAAGAAAATTTGGTTGATCTTGGAAAAGGAGATCACCTTCTCTATTAATCCACATTTTGCATCCTATCCCAGAAGGTAAGCTTAAAATTTATCACACACCACATTTCCAAGTATGGAGATGGAGGTACATCCATAACATGAAATATATAAACATAACATGTATTCCATGAATTATCCATAAATGCTCAAGAAATTTCATATAACACTATCAATGTACATGCACCAGTAAGGGTGTTACAAATCATCTATTTCAATGATACAATAAACAAGAATACATAACCTCTGGTGCCTAACTCACATAGGGTATGAATACATAATTTACCTATAGTGTCTCACTCACACAAATATGGAACATGTCTCGTACACAATGTGCATTACTCATTCAATTTTTCATACAATAAATATGGTAAGTGCATCTCTCACACAAGTGCATTGCTTGGACAAAAAGTGAAATTCAATGAGTATCAAAAGTATATCTCACACACAAATACGAAATGCATTAATTACTCAATTTCTTTATCCATACGAAGGAATCAGGAACTTATTGTCGTGCATCACTCTCACAAGAACAATAATAATATGAAATATGCATCACTCACATTAGTTTAGTGAACATTTCTCGTTCAAGTATAGATATGAGTATAGTTTAAGGCAACAATTTTTTATGATATGCATGCAATCATTCATATATAGAGGTTTCATTCACACAGAGCATGAGAAGTGCATTATTGCACAAGTATCATTCTCATATAGTGTGCATATGTACAAGTAATTTCACTGAAAACAATCAAGCATATAAGATTCATCACCTTAATCACTTCTACCTTGTGTAATAGGTAGATCAAGTCATTTATCAAATCAACTTCTATCATGAATTGCCAATGAAGATTCTCAAGACATCAGAACCTTGCATTTTCAAAAGTTCTCACTAATTCAATCAGATCCAATTCCTGAAGGAATAAGATGTTGCACCACAATCAACTTGCCTTAAGCATCCCTCATAGGTATCTCACCTTCATGAAGGTTGAACCAATATTTATTTATTATTTTCCACTTCATTTACTTCACAAGCAATTTTTTTTCTTCCTCTCATAAGAAATTTCCTATTTTCTTCTTCCCTTTTATTTTATCAACTCATTCATACTTTTTGTCATCTAAGAGATCTCTCTTCACCATATAATTCACTTATTAATTCATTTTTTGTTGCCACATCATCTTTCAAGTGTTGTTACCATAACACTATCCATCTAGGCCCACTTTAGATAACACTATAATTTACCTATCTTGACTTACTTCAGATAGCCACCATCACCCTTACTAGCATTTCATATGGAATCATGACTAAGGCGAAGAGGTCTCACACCTCCAAATTTTTGAATGATCAAATTAAACCTAAACTTCTAATTGGTTCCAAATAACCATCAAAGAATCACCCATACTAGGATTCACTATACAATACAACAGGTTCATATACTTCAATGCAACCTAAGCACAGAAGACTCGAGGCTCGAGTGTTGAACTTGAGTTCTCTAATACCAAAATTTAAGGTCCACAAAAAACTCACCTACTAATTATAACTCTTAATTTCCAAGTTAATTTAATAGAATAAAATTATTGTAAAATGGTGCAGAAAAAGAGGAATAATTAAATAACTTTTATCACTATATTTAAATGGAATAGCATACACCCATGAATCAACTGTATCAAAACAAGGTTATGTCATTTTAAGATATAGCCATATAGTCCTACACAAGATTTATCATATCAACAATGCATGTAAATTCAAATACTATAAAGAAATAGCAAAATCATAAATGCAACCACAAAGGAACCATAAAACAAAGATTTCATGAGTGGAAAACCCTCATAGGGATGAAAAAATACTCGCAAAAGTGCCTTACCAGCTTACTAATATGCTTCTCTGGTTACAAGATGCCTCACTGGCAATGATCAAGTTGTCTTATAGAGATGCCCATTTACAACTCTATTACACTTTTATAGATAACATGAATATCAGACATAACAAGGAGTAGATTGAAGTTCTTTTACAAGTCACAAAGGTCTACAAAAAACATTCTCTGAGTTTCACCAATGCATCAACTTTACATATGAAATGAAAGAAATGTCCACACTATTATGAAATGCTTCCAAGTATTTGGAATTTTAAGACAATTCTACCTCCAATGACTTATCAAATAACACACAAGTATACTAAAAATCATAAGACAACCACATACAGCTTAATGAAAGTAATCCTAGGCCCGTTAGAAATTCACACATGCTTATTCAATTAAAACAAGAATGCTTACTTTCAAACTCATTGTTCATAGAGGTTTCAACAATAAGAGAAGAATACTATAAAAGAGTTAAGAAGGTATAGCTCATGTATGTATGTGAGTACATATATAATCTAGTGGATATATGAGTATACATTCTTATAAAATAAATACTCATGCAATCCTATTGTGTCAAGGTCCAATAATTATTAAAGAGTCATCTAGGGTTTTTGAGTTAAGGAAAGAAAAATCTTTTAAAAAAACCACTTTCAAAACACATTTTCTTTTCAAGTTTCCTTTCAAGTTTACTATTGGTAACTATATTTTCAATTATATCAAAAAAGAAATAGCTCAAGAAGACCAGTTACTAATATTTAATTCTACAACTCATTTTAACAATTCACTCCTATTTCATGTCGGAGTAACAAAATATGCCTTTATTTATTTATTCTTTCACATTGAGTGCAAAAATCCAATCAACAACTTCAATTTAAATATTTCTATCTAAAGTTAGATTTATACCATAAGCACGCTTCCTAATCAAATATTATTACATTTACTATTGCTCCAATCAAAATAAGCACAATAATTCTAATAAGTTGGCTGCATCACAATTTCCAATTTTAAATACTAATTTAATATATATTCATACATAGAATTATTATTTTCAGAATTAGTATCATGATTAAAACTTATTTTGAAGTAAAACAAACCCATACTCATACAGGTATATGTCCACTATTATGTATAAACATAAGTAAATTTACAAAATATCAAAGACAATGCTATTTTACAGTAAGAATATATATGCATTTCCATGATAATATATATATATATATATAATTGTAGTTTCTGTTGAAGTAACTTACATTCAACCATATTTTAAACAACTATATATGTATATACACATTTAGTTATATATGTATATATATATACACTTTCAGAAAATTACTTTTACAACAAAATAAGAAGTAAGCTATAGCCATATAATTATTTTCTACACTCTCACAAAATTACTTTTACAACAAAGTAAGAAGTATAGCTACAACAATGTAATTATTTACTACACTTTTAGGAAATTCCATTTACAACAAAATAAGAAGTAATCTACAACCATGTAATTATTTTCTAAACTCTTAGGAAATTATATTTACAACAAAATAAGAAGTAAGCTACAACCATGTTATTATTTTCTTTTAATTAAATGAAAGTAGAAAACTTCTTAACAAAATTTCTTAAACAAAAGTAGAAACTTCTCAAGAAATTTGTTCTTTACAAAATTTCTTTATTTATAAAAAATTTGTTCAATAATATAATAATATTATATATTTATATATTTACAATTTGTATATATATATATATATATATGTATAAATATTATAATCTTGCTCTCCAGGTATTCAATTTTAAAAGGAAATTTGTCAATATTGGTCCAATATATATAAAAATTCTATCTCAAATTTCTTTTTAGAACACAAATTCATACATAATATTTTTAATATTTATATAAATGTATTTATATAAATATATATAATTTTATATAAATAGATTAGAACAAAGAGAATACATATTTGTACAGCCAAGAAGCTGAATAGACACAGTGAAAAGAAAATTCAAAATATTTTAAAGGAGAAATAAATCTTTTCACCAGCATTTATCACTTTTTACATTTGAAATTAAAGTACATGGGAAAGAGGATTTAAAAACCTAGAACCTGCTTGCTGAAGATTTTCTTCTTTTGGTTTCTCTTTTCTCTCCTATTTTTCTTCCCTTCACCACCCATTCTTGATTTACTATGTTTCAAAAACCGTCTTCTCCACATACATTTTTAGTTATATTTTGTAGAGCAATAAACCCTCTTCTCGACATACATTTTCAATTATCTTTTGCACAACAATCAAGATTGTGTTGTTTTTGTTGTGTTTCCCGTTATGTCTTCTCCTTCTTTTAAAGATTTCTTTTAGTTTTCCAATACCTAATCTTTAAAATCAAAAATAAAATTTATTTTCACATTTATCATTGATAAATAATAGTAAATAATTCTTTTTTTAATTGCAACTATGTATTTATTCACAGTAAATAGTGAGAAAAGGCCATTTTTAATTTGGAATAGAAATATTTATCCTATGTAAGCAAATAAAGAAATATTATTCACTTGCAAATTAAATATTTACTCCAAATAATTAATAAAGAAAGTTCATTCAATTGGGAATAAAAGTAATTATTCTAAATTAACCAAGTATTATCATTTATTTGGAATAAATAAAATCTATATTAAATTTTAATTAAATCCCTCTTTATTTTATTGTACTTTTATTTCAACACTAATTAATTTAATCAAACATTATAGAATACATTCGAAGCATAAAAATAGGGGTTGTGACATCCTTCCCCCCTTAAGAATCATTGTCCTGATGATCAACTTAACTAAATTGATTACTTCACTATTTGTCTATCTTTCCAAGGTGTAAAAATCTTTGATGATAATCATTAGTCATCCATAAAATTTAAACATACACAAAACAATTATTCATAAAATTTCACTAAGCTAAACACATGTTTGACAAAATAAATGCAACCAAGTTTTATGTGAGTGTGTGTATTCCATTGCTACGTTCAATTTCATAAAGCTAGGTCACCTCTACCAAACAATGTTATCTTCATTGTAATGGTAATGGTTTTTCTATGAGATTCACGAAAACAACTTTTCACTTTAGTCCACATTAGTACACATTCAAATTCAAAACTTCTTTAGAAAATTTCTTCTCATCTTCATAAGAATTAATCATCTCAATGTTGAAGTAAAATAATCAATTTTGAATATTTTCTTTATCTTCAAAATCATATTCATGCATCTGTATACCTGTTCTTACCATACTATTGTAGTTTGATAGGTTGGTCAAGCTGCCCGTGACTCCTCTTTGATATTCCTATATTTTCTTATACACACTTGTGCTATTTCTATCTGATTCAATTTCTCAGTATCTTATGAGAGGATCAAATATTACAAAGAAAAAGACTACAACTTGGATACATGAACAGTTTTAAACTAGGTCACAACTCGATCATAAGTATGTAGAAATGCATATAAAATTTGTTTTCATACCTTCTTTTATGAATGATAGTGTTGTGTGTCTATATATCGTTTACACACATTCTCAATTCACCAAGGTATATTGTCCTTACAAAATGATTCTCATATAGAGACTCAGTTATGATGCAAGATCATCAATATACATGAATCAAAAACAACACTAATTGAATCAATACATATAATCTGTATACAAGTTATATCTCCACATGTGCAAGTGCATCAATCATATATTAGTATGTTTATGAATCACAACACTCTTACCAATGCTAGTGCATCATACAAGTAGTATTCAAGTAGTGATATTTCATACATAAACATTGAAGTCTCTGACTATCACTCCACTCATAGCTCTAAAGTCAAAGTAAAAAACATAAAAAAAATAAAAATAAAAATAAAAATTTATACCTCTTTACTCTATTTTACCTTAATGTTGAAAACAACCCATTCGACAAGAATATCATTTACTTTAGATACCCATCTGTTTATAACAACAAAGATTCCTACGACTAGCATCCATACACTTACACACCTCATTAGCACATCATCTCTTCATCTATTCACTCTATTGATCTTTATCTAATAAAAGAATGTATCTAATTCAATTTACTTCATACAATCTTCTATCTTATACAAATATTTTTCATATTCAAAGATATTTACTAATGGAAGGAGAACAATTATGATCATTTTGTCAACATGCCTACTTGCATGAGACACTAGAACATTTGACTTTATGATGAATAACAAGCATCCTATACTAGCTATTATCATCATTAGTAAACTAAAACATTAAACAAAGAAAAGTCTCAATAAGCAAAAAATGCAAACAAATTACAACAAAATATTCATCTTGATCAACAACATAAAAAGTAAGAAGATCAATGAGTTACACAAGATCATCAACATAATTAGAAACATCATAGATAAGAATTTTATTTATTAAGGCAAAGGTTCAAATTTACTACCATAGTAACCAGAATACCAGATGTAAGAATGATCACCAAGAGCTAAATATTGATTCAACCAATTACTAAATTTTACAACAAAAAGTAAATCTCATTCTATAATTGGAAATAGTAATGTAATCCTTTACTATGTTACAAATGCAACGAGGATGCATGAAAGAGAAGTGCAATCATTTCAATTTAAAAATCAAGTCATACAATGATCTATGCAATGATACATACCCCATTTATGAATTACATAAAGAAAATAAAACATTTAATCAATCTTCAACTGCCATAACCCAGTGGTATTTTGCAACCTTAAGGTCAAAAGCATGGTTAAGGTGTTTTTCCCACCCAACCATGAAGCATAACACTTCCCCAGGATTCTTCCTAACTCGAAGAACACCTGGCCCTACATGAGGTGCCTGGAAACCAATAATAATAGGGCAGGAGGGAAATGCTTGATGCATGCCTGATGCCTTATATGCACTCTTACAATAGAATGAACATATCTCTTGCATATAGGATGTGGCAAAGAAGCATATATATATATAAATAAATTCTAGGCATTCATTATCCATCGATTTCAATGGTACAACTCACTTTGGCCAAAGCATATATAGAAGAAAATTTTGTTGATCTTGGAAAAGAATATCACCTTCTCTGTTAATCCACATTTGGCATCCTGTCTCGGATGGTAAGCTTAAAATTTATCACACACCACATTTCCAAGTATGGAGATGGAGGTACATCCATAACATGAAATATATATCCATAACATGTATTCCATGAATTATCCATAAATGCTCAAGAAATTTCATACAACACTATCAATGTACATACACCAATAAAGGTGTTACAAATGATCTATTTCAATGATACAATAAACAAGAATACATAACCTCTAGTGCCTAACTCACATAGGGTATGAATACATAATTTACCTATAGTGTCTCACTCCCACAAATATGGAACATGTCTTGTACACAATGTGCATTACTCATTCAATTTTTCATACGATAAATAGGGTAAGTGCATCTCTCGCACAAGTGCATTGCTTGCACAAAAAGTGAAATGAAATGAGTATCAAAAGTATATCTCACACACAAATACGAAATGCATTAATTACTCAATTTCTTTATCCACACGAAGGAATCAAGAACTTATTGTCATGCATCACTCTCACAAGAACAATAATAATATGAAATATGCATCACTCACATTAGTTTAGTGAACATTTCTTGTTCAACTACAGATATGAGTATAGTTTAAGGAAACAATTTTCTATGATATGCATACAATTTTCTATGAGTATAGGCTTTATTTCTTTTACACCTTCATTTGACTCAGTATCCTCATCTTCTAAGATAGCTTCATAGGTTCTTGTGCTCTTATTCTTCCTCCTCTTACTAGAAGCCTTGTCTTGAGTTTGCATAGGAACTAGCTTGGATGCAAGAGTGGATGGGGATGGGGAACTCCTTGTTGATCTAGTATAGGTAGAGGATGTTTCCGGACTAGTAGAGTTGGTTCTTGCTAGCTCTTTTCTTGCTTTAGCTTCATCTCTCATCCTTCTCACTTCTTTCAATGCTTTTGCAGATATACCCATTCTTTCTGCAATGACTTCCACTTCTTTTCTTACTCTTTTGATAAGCTTAGGCTTCTTCAGTTGTTCATACACCCACATATCCTTTTCAGCATAGGTTCCAAACCTCTCTTCTTTCAGATCCAAAGGCTTTTTCAACAAATGTTCTGCATACACCTCCAAGATGTTATCCTTGACTTCATATGCCATATGCATAATCCATATCATTCTAGGATCAGTGGCTTCCATTAGGCATTGATCAATATCTACCATGAAACAAATTGTATCTTTGTACTCTCTACAATTGAAGTAGGAATTCTTTCTCTTGCATGGATCATACTCTAAATTTTTTTGAAGTACCCCTAGAGGGAAATTGTTTTGGTTTGTCTATAATTAATTCCAAAACACATATCTCTTATTTGAATAGCTACAGGCTGATTACTTTTCCAATGAACTTTCCCAACACTCAGAACCTCACTCATGAAATAAAAGAACAGACACAACAACAAATTACCATATTTAAAAGAGTTCTTTTCTTTCTTAATCTTACTCAGGTTATCCATCAACTGACTTCTAAGTAGCTCACACAAGTCAAAATATGCATTTTCTTTTACCATATGATAGGATACATAAATGGTTGTACCAGATATTGAATTATCTTAGCTAGAGTGATAGACCTTGTAGCCAATGACCATTGATGCAAATTTCACACCCTCTTCAACAATATCTTCTATTTTCATTCCTTTCTATCAAACTTTGCACCTATTATATCAATAACTATCTAATTCTTTACAGATTTCAAGAGTGGCAATCCACTAGAAGAATTTAGACCTGTGACAATGCTTATAGCCTCTTTTTTAATCTTAAAAAGTATATTCAACCACATGAGCTTGGCATGAACTTAGCTCAAAATATATTGCACCCATTCACTTTCCTGAAATATGGGGAATTCACAAACTGTGTGAACTTCTTCTCTTCTAGGGTTTTGTATTCCGGCTTAATAGGGAAGTCCTCTCCAATTATATGGTTGGAATAAAAATTCAGCATTTGTGAGCTCCCTAACTCTTCAATATTAGCATGAATGAAATTTTAGTGTAATTAATATTTAATTACACTTACATAACTTTACTTAGGTAATATTTTAATTCCTAGGTTAATTATTGTCATCCTTATCTTGTTGAGCTATCTTTTTGCTCAAGATAAGATTAGTGTCATGCATACTTTCTTTTATAAAGCATATCATCTCATGTAATTATGAATTCTTGAATAATAATATTTTGCACATCTTTTTGCAATATCTTTTCTTTTTCTGATTTTCTCTTTTGTGGAAGGTTTTTTGGTTTGCATGTATGATCTTGGTTTCTAACATGGTATCAGAGTCTTCATTTGCAACCCCTTCTCATATTTTTGAGGAAATCATTGTAGAGTTAGTTTGGGATTCCTAGAGGGTTTCATACCTTGAGATTGTCTCTCTGTTTGGGTGCTCTTGCATGGTCACTTTTGGTGAATGTTGGAGGAAATTTGAGCTCATTTTTGAGTCTAGGGCTATCGAAAAAGTTAAGATCGACTTTTGTTTCACCTAAATCTGGCATTTTATGCCAAAGTTATGAGGGTTTGAAGATTTTCTAGATCTGGTAGTTGTGACACTTTTGGCACATTTTGAGGCATATCGGACCTCACCATCAGATCCAGAGAATTTGAGAGACAAAAATCAACATATAAGTTGACCTATTTTGGCATTGGAAGCTTTTGAGGAAAAATAAATTTGTTTCAAAAGCCGTACAGTTTGTGTGTGGCCTCTGTATATGCAATCCAAAAAAAAAAAAATTGGTTTTTTTAATTTTTTCCCTACATGCAAAAAAAAAAAATCTATTGTTTTTTTGAAAAATGAAATTTGCTTTAAAAAAACCATAAAAGAAATTAAAAGCTTTTTTTAAAAAAAAAAAATTTGAGGGTTTGATTTTTTTGCAAGGTACTGTAGGGTACCTGCACATGGCAAGTCCCTATGGGCCCCGTACTTCATAGTCTACAGCGGCGGCCACTTACCGACGACTTCCTCCGTCTGACCACTTTACTCCTCCAGCAGCCCCTTTCCTCTCCTAGACGACTGACGGCTTCCTCCAGTGCCCCCCTTAGTGGCCAGCTATCCCACCAGTGGCCACAATTTTTCTAGTAGCCATCTCAGAAATCCGGTGACACATGGAATATTCCCTAATCAAATATTCTAGGAGAGTGTACAAAATATTCCATCCACATGCACGGTTCGCAGCGGCCGCCATATTTTTTCCGGCAGGGGAGGCAATCTTTTCTAGCAATGGCTAGATGGCCATCAAATTTATGCTCATGAAGTGTTGACGTCAACATGACATCATCGGTCATACAACCTTCTTTGCCCCCTCCTAACCCTACTTTGCCTTCAAGGAGCAGTTTTTTTCTCTTTTGTATAACTTGGGTATATGGTGTCGAAATCAGGCAAACAATATACCATTGGAAAGCTGATTCTGAGTGTTATCCTATGGTACAGTTTATTTATAAGTATTTTTTTGTTTAGCTTCATTTATTTTTGTTTGATATCAAATTTTCATTTATCGCTTCTAAGCTCATAACTTTTTGCCACGATCTCCAATTTCCGCCTTCTTTACTGTGTTCGAAAGGTATTGAGGAGCTCTATTTTTCTATCCATGCACTTTTTTTTGTATCTATCCTAGGTTGATCATTATTCCAGATTTGTCCCAATGGGTGTTTTGGAGATTACTTGGATTTTTTGGTGGTTGGAAGGGTGAAACTTGAATATTTGCACTTCATTTCAATACCACATCATTTTATTTTTTGTTTATGCATGTTTAGCATTCTCTCCTTTTACAATCATTCGGTTATTGTAATAAATGAAATAAGATAAAGTTCCATCAAGGGGGAACTTTCTTTCATAATAATCTGATTAGAGTGTGCATGCACGTTGATCTCCATCTTCATATTGATTTGTTGATAACTCGCATGGGTTATATCTGGTTTCTTAGTTTCTTTTGGCCACATCTTGGCTTAGCTTGACACATATCAGATTCACATTAGTTCACACTTCAGATTGGGAGTTTATGGTTATTGATCCGCATTGGTTCAGATCCTTCTTACTTTGAGGGCCATGTTTTTATGGTAAATGTTCCAGAGTCTTTATGGTGCTTGTTCCCATGGAAGAGTTTTAGTCTCAATTTGGCATCAGCATTTAGATACATAGTTTCTAGATTTTTTCATAATTTCATTTACTGTTGCTTCACAGATTCCAGGGTTGTTCTAGTTTGTGAGTTTTCCAGTGTTCCATGGCATTGGGTCTGCTATCACATTATTATGATTTCGCTTTGGTTTCTTGTAGATAGAAGTATCTTTCCTTGCTTGTTGGGTTGTAGTTCTAGTGTTACTCCACAATGTTCTTCCAGTGCTTCTTTGCAATAGTTATCTCATTGTAGGTGGGTTTTATCCCATTGAGTTTTCCTTCTCTACCTCATTATTGCATTTGTACATGGGTACCTGATTAGGCCTTTGTTTTTAGGACCCATTCATGCTTTCTTGGATTCATCCTAACATTTAGGTGCATGATTTTTTAGTCTCCCTAAGTTGCACTTATGGGGGGCTGTTAGTGTAATTAATATTTAATTAGACTTGCATAACTTAGGTAAAATTTTAATTCCTAGGTTGATTATTCTCATCCTTATCTTGTTGAGCTATGTTGTTGCTCAAGATAAGATTAGGGTTATGCATACTTGATTTTATAAAGAAAAGCATCTTATGTAATTATGAATTCCCGAATAATAATATTTTGCACATATTTTTGCAATAGCTTTTCTTTTTTTGATTTTCTCTTTTGTGAAAGGTTTTTTGGTTTGCATGTCTAATCTTGGTTTCTAACATGTAAGCCCTAATGTCTTCAGTATGCAAGACACCATTTAGTACATATGAAAATGCACCTAGGGGCTCGGTCTTAATAGACTTAAAAGGATGCCACTTGAACTTCAAATGGGGTCTATCCTTGACTTCAACTGCCAATGGAGTGGTCATTTTTACAAATTCACAAGTTTTTTGATAAATTCCTTTTCATCATATTGGATTTTGATCATTGAATCTTCTTCACACTTGAATCTCGCTATAATTCAGAAAAGTTTTCCCTAGAGCTCTCCAAACTTCCAAAATGGAAAATGAAAGATAAATTCACCTTTTATCATTTGCACACCTAACCCTTTTTGTTGCAATAAATGCTTTTACCCTAACTCACCTGGTTACCCTATTTCCATACACTGTGATGGATAATTCTTCTATAGATCTCCAATATTGTATAATACTTTCTCCAATTGGTTGAACAACATTTGAAAAACATCTATGCACTTACAGTACTTATCCACATTCTGGTGTCAGTTAGTGGCAGGGGTTTAAGAGATTTTCTTGACAACTCCCCCTAGGCCAAAGGCCTAAAACTAATTCCTAGAGGAATTACTAGAAGCAGATTCTGGTGTTGGAACATTTCCTTCAACAAAGGGATTCTTCTTCACCCATTTCTTCTTCATTTTCCTCCTGATCACATATGTAGTGACTTTACCTTTTCCCTTAACATCCTATTGGATGTTTTGTTTTACCAGACCTCTTCTATTCCAACAAATTCTAGCAATGTTGCCAAATTTGTTGTAGTTATAACACAACATTTCTCTATCCAGACCTACTATTCCACTAATTTTTCCTTGATCTACATTGGTTAGCAATATGCCCAAATCTATTGCATGCATAGTGTACACACCTGAAAATGGTCATCACATTCAATTAATTAAATACAACCTATTTGATTAATGCTTCGACTACAAATAAATAAGGTCTTGCTTTATTTATATTGTTCACTTTCCTTTTGATTCTCCTAATTCACATTCTTCTAAATTAAATTAACAAAAAACCCTAAACGTGTCTATTTAATTAATCTTCCCTAATCCTGATTAAGAATTAGAGCACATTTCTATAAATTTTTTATTTGCCACCTCATAAAGGTCACACGAAAATAAATAAGCCTAATTATTAATTAGAATTATCCTCACACACTTCCAGCAATAAGAAAAAGCACATGGCTTTATTCCCCCACACTTCCAACAAATTTGGAGCACGTGGGTCTTTGTTTCACACACTTGGAATCTCATACGTTTGGCATGCTTCAAATTGGTCAAGGGGATTCTCTTCACACACATAGCATGTTTTCCTTGGTCAAGGGGACATTTCTTCTAAATTAAATAAACAAAAAACCCTAAACGTGTTTATTTAAATAATCTTACCTAATCCTGATTAAGAATTAGAGCACATTTCTTCAAAAAAATTTATGTGCCACCTCATAAAGTTCACATGAAAATAAATGACCCTAATTATTAATTATAACTATCCTCACACACTTCCACCAATAAGAAAAAGCACATGGCTTTATTCCACCACACTTCCAACAAATTTGGAGTACATGGGTCTTTGTTTCACACACTTGGAATCTCATACATTTGGTATGCTTCCAATTGGTCAAGGAGATTCTCTTCATGCACATGGCATGTTGTCTTTGGTCAAGAGGACAACATCTTGATTCCTTTCATCTCCACCGTCTATCTTGTCTCCTTTGACTTTGAACCGTTGATAGGTGCCACCTCACAAAATCCTTGCAAAACTCTTTAAATACACCCCTCATCCTTTGCATTGTCATCCACCTTTTGAGTAATGTTATAATTATATTTTGAAATACAAATTGGAATAGTGTTATAATGCCATTTTCCATCCACACTTTGAGTATTGTTACCATGCAAGTTTTTTCGTAGGATCTTGGACCTTTCATGGAGTCTTATACTTACCTTGCATATCATATGTTACTTTGCATTCTCATCTTAGATTAATTAGTTGCTTCATAGTTACATTTTAGGTTATTTTTTTTTATGTTTGCATTTGAGCATATGCATAATCATAGATAGCTCATTATAGTTGCATATCATCTCACTCATCTCCACTTGTTCATCCATCAACAACATCATCCTTCATTTATCATTGCATTCATCATCAATTCCATCATCTTGTTTCATTTAAGAGCATACCATTAATCTTTCCACCACACATTTGCACATAGAAATCATCTTAGCTTGCATATTAAGCATAAAATCTTGTTTTCTAGGTAGTCATTTTAACAACCTTTGTGCTCATAGAAATCTTAGGGTCAAATAGTATAATAAATTGCTAGAATTAGAGAACAATGATATGTATTTGAAAAGTTTGATTGTATTAGGAAAATATTAGTTTTACTTGCTTCAAACTTTGAATGTAAACCATTTCATTAAGGTTTGTGTTGACATTAGAATAACTAACTCATTCTACAAATTTTGACACACACCACAAAATGGCACCCACTGTGGGGCCTTTGCCTCACTTATTGCTAAATTTTTTAATCGTTTCATGATTGTAGGTGCAAGGTTTATGACTTGGGAATGTTTTGCACTAGTTTGGAGGTCGTTTTGAACTAGTTTGAGCCATTTCTAGGCTATTTGTAGAGTTTTGGCGCCTCTCGTCTCTGTTTTGGCGCCTCTTGCAATTTGTCACCAAAATTAGAAAATCACATTTGATGTTGTGCATTTGCAAGTTTTTCCAGAATCACTATCAAAAACTCAAAACATAAACTACTAACATATTGCAGGGGCTAGATGTTATGTACTTGTTTCCATTTTGGTTAAGTTAGGAACGCAACTTAAGTAAAGGGATAATGAACATCATGTTTCCTTTTGGTTAAGTTAGGAACATAGCTTAATTAACGGATTAATGAACACCATGTCTTTTGTATGTGATGGATGGTAGGCATATGCTCTCCCCTTAACTAGGTGATCCAAAAAGCTAGACCCATTCTTGTTTATGTGCAAGTGTAAGTGGGTATATGGCATGAGTTATCTCTTTATTCATGTGAAATAAAGATCGATTGAAATATGGGTATAATCACTTCCTTTTGTTTATCCTAGAGGGCCTACCTTGTGGGAAAAAGTAATCACCCAAGGGAATGACCCAATCAGTAACACATTAAAGCCAAGCAACTTCCAACTGGGATATAAATGTGGATACTTGAGGAAAGTTCAAGTATCACAAGGACAATTCTGATGAGATGGATCGAAAGAGACTCTCGCCGTATGGATTATCCCCCATGAATGGAATGCCCACATTAAAACCCTTGTAGATTTTCCAAAATCCTTTATCTATTCTTTTGGTGCAATAACGATCATTGCCAAGGCATCCACATTCTCACAGTTTTTAGTAGAGGTGATCAGTTCACCATGGGAGTTTCATGGGGACTAGAAGTTTGGTTGGTCTAAGAAGAGAGTGCACTATAAGGGGGAGCCTGTGTAGCCAAGCTTCTGAATTCATTTGCTAAAGATAGTGTGGTTGGGGTAAAACCTATGTGGAATCTAAAAGAATACAGTCTTACACAGCATTAGGAGTGCATATTCTACTTGATGTGTCTTCAAAAGGAAACTCAAACCAAACACCATAAAAAATGTTACATTTTGTAAGTGAAAACCTTGATTCAGAACTACATCCATTGAGGTAGACAAGTCGGTAACTTAGGTCCATCTATTTTTAGAAAATTAGTCCTTCCACTAGTATTGAACCATTCCTTAGGCAAAACAGAGTCAGAATATGTGGTTTACATGATGATTTCACAAAAGGTCAAGGTTAGAAAACTCAAGCTCAAGCCTCTTAGTTTCAAACAACACCAATAACGTTTGTCTATGCTCTACAACTTTAGAGAAATATTAACCTTCAACTTTTACAAGAGAGCTTGCAAGGACAATCTAGAGTTATACATGATGTACTATTGTCAAAATCCAAGACTTTTCCAATGTTTTGAGTACCTTAATTACACAACAAGAATCTAAACTCCAAGTCCAAGATCGTTCCTTAGATACCTTACAAGTCTAAACATTTTCGAAATGGACCTATACAAGTGGAACTTTTTAAACTAAACCTATATCTAAACATTTCAAGTTGCTTAAATCAATCAATATCCATCACATCTTTTTTTATACAACCTAGTTTCACCTTTGGGATTTTTCATCCTTCTATCAATGAAACGATGTCACACAATCAAATCAAACTTATTCTAATCAATAGATTTTGTCATTCTATTTGACTTAATTGTAATCCTTGGCACTATTTCAAACTTAGATCAAATCTTAGTCCAAATCATAACATTTGTATGCCCATCGAAACAAGATCACAAAAGAGGAGACTCAAAGACAAGGAACTTGGAACACCCCACTTTGAAATGGAAAACATAGGAAGTCTGAGTAGTGAAACTTTCAATATCGAAACTCCCAACATTGAAATTCCCAACATGGAACCTCAAAATAGTGAGATCCCTAGCAACATGGCTGATGCAGAAGAAATCCCTATTCCTAGACTCACCAACACTCAAGGGGAAGAAATAAATGATGAGGATATCCGAGAAGCGCAACAAGACCCCAACTTCCATAAGTTTCTAGAAAATATTTTTGAAAGAGATGGAGAAAAATACCTATTAGTGTTAGCCAATCAAGGAGTCAAACTTCCCCCTGATTTTGACATCGACATCTTAAAAGTACCTCCCAAAAACTTTGAAAAGGAAACAAAACAAATGGTTGCTTTAACTCACCAAATGAAGAACCTTCAACAACAAGTCCTAGATATGCAAAGGAGAACTTTGAAATGATACTTGATCGAGGAAATTTGTCCTTATCCCTTTAATCCATCCATCAACATGATTCCTTTCCCTAAACGTAGTGAATTTCCAATGTATGATAAATACAATGGTACAACTAATCCATTAGATCACGTAAGGGAATTCCAAACCATGAGTCTAAAATTTGCACACAAGGAAACTTACTTGATGGGACTATTTCCATGAAGTCTAGGAGGGACATTCCTTGAATGGTTTTCAAATATTACACCCCCCATCAACACATTTGAAGAGTTGATCAATAGATTTCTCACTCAATACTCTTACAACATGCAACATGATATCACCATGAAAGACCTTTGCAAATTAAAACAAAAGAAGGGTGAGTCCTTCCTCATTTTCTTGAAAAAATGGAGGAGATTGTTTGCAAGGTATTCTCATCCCATGCCTGAAAAGGAAAAGATAGATATTTTCATTGACAACCTAAATGATGAGATGAGTTATAGGTTGGAATTACAATGTCCCCTTACCTTCAAAAAATTTATTGAAAACGGAATTAAGATCGAAAAAGCCTTAGTCAAAAGAGGGGTCATTAAGATATATAATGAAAACAACTCATCCACTTCCTCTAACAACTACAACGGTGGGGACAAACCTAAATTTTGGCAATGAAACAAGAATGTGGGTACCAATGAGGTCATAACTGAAAATCAAAATACCAAACTAGTATTCAACCTAACTGCAACTGCCACCAGGACTAATTAGGCCAACAATCCTCCCAACACTCCAAATGTTAGCCAAAAAAATAATCAGACTAATCTGGGGACTAAAGCAACACTATTTCCAAAACCTTCCAATTGACAAAAATTTACACCATTGGGACAATCCTTAGATTCTGCCTTAAAGGAACCTATTGAGGCTAAGCTTATCATAGTGCTAGAAGCATGAAACTGGGATCTGCAAGTCAAACCCTTTTGGTGAAATGATGCCCATTACTGTGATTATCATCAAAACAAGGGTCGTATGACAAAATATTGTTGGCAATTAAAACATGCAATCCAAGTTCTCATTGATAACAAAAGTGTACACATTGAAGGACCCCAAACAAATAGTGATTCGGTTGTGTTCAAGAACCCTTTACCCAATTATGAAAAGGGAGAGTCCTCTACATCGAATACCAAAGGAAAGAATATAAACTATGTTTATGATTCTACCATTCATTGTATTGAGATGGTTGAGAATTCCATCCAAGACATTAAAATCGGAAGCCAAGGGAAGGATGCCACTATTGAAATCCAACAAAATGATGACACCATCTCACACCAAATCAATGATATTGAACCTAGAAATTGGAGCACTAACGTTGACACAAATGACAATCGAATTAACGTCATCAAAATCACAAATGAACAAGATAATACACCTATCAATGCAATCACAAGAGGACAAGCCATGGTAACATTGAAAGCAACTACCCATTCTACGTCCAAAATGAATGTTTTTCCTGTAACTCAATATGACATTTTCTATCAATTACTGAAGATACCTACTCAAATATCCATACTGGAACTTCTCAAGATTTCGCCAGTGCACAAAGAAATCCTGGAACAATCTTTAGTTGCCACCACAGTACCAAACAATATGGAAGTATGTACATTTCAATCTATGGTGGGACATTTGACTGTACCTCATTCCTTATCATTCTCTAAACATGATGATGCATCCACAACCCATCCACATAATGCTGCTCTTCACATCGAAGTCCTCATCCATCAACATCGCGTCAAACATGTCCTTATAGATGGAGGAGCAAGCCTAAACATTTGCACTCTCAAGCTTCTTTGTGCATTAGGATATTCTAAAAATGCTATTGATCCTAGAAGGAAAATCACCATAAAAGCATATGATGATGAAGAAAGATCCTCCCAAGGATTAATCATCTTACCCATTCAATTGGGACCAATCGTCAAGGACATAGTGTGTCAAGTGTTAGACAAGGAATTGACATATAACATATACTCTTGGGATGACCATGGATTCATGAAATTCAAGTGGTACCATCAACCTATCATCAGTGCCTAAAATTTCCTTTCAATGGATAGGAGGTCACCATTGCTATAGACTCTAATAATCCCCAATATTACAGTGCACTCAGAACAAGTCAAGATACATTTGTACACATAATAGAGAAGTCATTAGTTCTTATCCATCAAACAAAGAAAGTCCAGTGGGTTCTTCGTCAAGACAGTATAAGGAAATGGCTCAATCAAAAGGCAAAGGGGTCGTTGACTCTATTTCATGCAACAATGGAAGTCAATTTGATGCCTTATCAAAACAATTGGAAAATATTCAAATAAAAGACAAGGGCATGGGGGAATACTCATTTGAGAAATCTTCATACTTATCACAACTTTCATCTTCTCCTAAGTCACATGGACAACCATCCACCTCAAGGAAACAATATTTAGAACCCATCATGCACTTTGATGGGAAGTTTATAAAAGCAAGCACTCAAGTGAAGGAATCAAAAGATACGGATGTCCTAAACTAGTTATACAAAGATGAAGAACCTTCATAGGTATCAATGTCCAATATATGCACAGATAAGTATGGAAAAGGTCAAACAATCTTGACAAAAATGGGATATGAGGGAAATGGTCCTTTGGGTAAAAGGAAAGAATGCATTAGTGAACTAATACAACTTGTTTCAATGAACCCCAAAGACAAAATAGGGCTAGGCTATAGACAAGACATAAAAGAGGAAGCTACTCAAAGAGCTATCGAAAGAATCTTATAGCTATAGGCTAGTGAGGATCATGAAATAGATTCTAATGAATATGAATGGGACTCTCTCTCTAAGGAATCTTTCCATGACAAAGAGATCAATGTAATCCAAAAGTATACACCAATATGTATGAAAGGAAAAAGTTTTGGTTCTAGACCACTCGAATTTGGATCACAATATATCATTGACTCAAGTGAAGACAATCATTCTTTGAGTGAGATAGACACATCAGAAGAAAGTAACATCTTAGAACTCCTTGGAAAATTTGACAACATGGCTATCCTAATGCTTACACCTTATGACCTTGACCAATCTAATGATTCCTTGTCCTTAATGCATCCTGAACTAATTGATTGGGATCAAAATGAGTCACTTGACATACCCACCATTTCAAATGATGATGCCCTTGTGAAATTCCTATGTTTCGATGATCCTAACACATATTCTACCATTGAATCTCATAACGAAGCTCATGACGAAGGGAGTGTTAAACCTTTTAGCTGAAAAAATGAAAAATATAAGAAATGGATCTAATAGTGAAAACCATCTAATGGCACTATTAAATCGAGAAAACTAAAAACAAAGAGCATATCTCAAGGTGAAAAACCTCCTTGAGGCACCAAGAGATGGAAGGTTTGACACTCTCCTAGAACACTATCAAGAGAGATCTTTAGTGCTAATAGAACCTACACAATCCATCAATGTTGGTACAGTTGAGGTAGTGAAGACCTTGCGTTTAGCAAAATCCATGACAGAAGAGGAAAAACCTCTTTTCACCAAATTCTTTGAGGAGAGCCAAATCAACTTTGCTTGGTCATATGCTGATATGCTAGGCATAGTTCCAAAACTCATTATGCATGATTTATCATTACCACCTAGCATGAAACCGGTAAAGAAAAAACTAAGAAAAATGCATCCCCATATTGCCCTTCTAGTAAAAGCTAAGTTGAAAAAGCTATTAGATGCAGGATTCATAAGATCTATTGACTATGCCGAGTGGATATCAAACATTGTTCGGGTATCCAAACTAGACAAGAGCATCAGGATATGCACAGACTTTAGAGATCTTAACAAAGCCTATCTAAAAGATGATTTTCCTCTACTAAACATTGATTTGATTATAGACTTGACTGCTAGGCATGAAATGTTATCACTTATGGATGGCTTTTCAAGATACAACGAAATAAAGATAACACCTGAAGATCAAGATAAAGCGGCCTTCACATGTCCTTAGGGCACTTTTTGTTGGAATGTGATGCCTTTTGGGTTGAAAAATGTTGGAGCTACATATCAGAGGGCTGTGACTACCATCTTCCATGACATGATGCATACTTTTATGGAAACTATGTGGATGATATGCCGAGAAAAATCCTACACTAGAGAAGGACACTTAGAGATTCTAGACAAAATCTTCACAAGATTGGAGAAATTGAAGGTAAGGTTAAATCCCAAGAAATGTGTGTTTGGTGTAACATTAGCTAAACTTTTAGGATACATTGTCTCAGCTAAAGGCATCGAGGTGGATCCCACAAAGGTCAAAGCCATTATGGAAATGCCTCCTCCTAAAAACATCAATCAACTCAGATCATTACAAGGAAGGTTCTAGTCTATCAGAAGATTCATTACACAACTAGCTGATAAAACTCATCCTTTCAACCACTTATTACACAAGAATGTCTCTTTCAAGTGGGATGACAAATGTGAAGCTACCTTTAGTCAACTAAAGCAGTACCTAATGACACCACCTGTGTTGATGCCACCAGTCAAGGTAAAACTGGTACTATTATTATACATTGCAACAACTGAGATATCTTTGGGAGCCCTATTAGCACAAGAAGATTCTACAAGAAAGGAAAGAGCCATCTATTATATTAGCAGGACCCTAAATGGTTATGAGATCAATTACTCCTTTATTGAGAAAGCCTGCTTAGGGGTTATATTTGCTACACAACAATTGAGGCATTACATGCTGACTCACACCATTAAACTCATTGCCAAAATTGACCCATTAGAGTACTTACTCAACAAAGCTGCTTTGATAGGGAGGTTAGCCAAATGGGTCATGATATTGAGTGAGTTCGATATCCAGTATGTGGATAGGAAAGCAATCAAAGGTCAAGCCATAGCAAATCAACTAGTTCAAGAACCATTTCCAGATAACAATCTAATGAACATTGAATTCCCCGATAATGATATCCTAACCATATCTACACAATAGTGGCTGCTATACTTTGATGGATCTTATACACAACATGGATCAAGTACAGGAGTCTTTTTTGTCTCACCACAAGGATACACAATTCCTAAATCCTACAGATTAATGTTCCCTTGCACCAACAACACAACTAAATATGAAGCATTGATCATTGGAATCAAGATAGCTGTTGAATGGAAAATCACAAAATTGCTAGTCTATGGTGACTCACAACTAGTCATCAACCAAGTCAACGATGAGTATCAAACAAAGGATGACAAGTTACTACCCTACAAAAGGATGGTGGATGATTTCAAAAAGTACTTTGTTGAGATAAAGTTTGCACAAGTTCCCAGAATAGAAAACAAAGCTACAGATGCAATGGCCACCATTTCTTTTCTCTTGCAGATACCTGAACAAAGAAGACGTTATGAATTCATGGTAGAACAAGTGTCCAACCCAACTTATGAAGATCCATAATCCCAAGTGATATGTCATATTTTTGACCCTCAAAATTCCCTATATGTAGAGATCCATACCTACTTGCAAGACAATATGCTTCCAATTAAGTTATCCCAAAATGAAAAATGAAACTTCATTTGACAAGTGGCTCGCCACACCCTAATAGTTGATGTACTTTATAGACGAGGTTTGGATGGTACTCTTCTTCGATGCCTAGAACATAACAAAGTTGAAACCGCTTTACAAGAGGTTCACGAAGGTATTTTTGGTACACATTCAAGTGGCTTAACCTTAGCTAAGAAATTGTTACCATTGGGGTATTACTAGTCGAAGAAGGAGAAAGAATCATTTCAATATGTCAAAAGGTGTTCCAAATGTCAGATTCATGGAAACTTGATACATGCACCTGCACAAGAGTTGCATCCTTTCACAGCTACATGGCCTTTTTGTTAGTGGGGATTGGACCTTGTAGGTAAGATTCACCCCTCTTCCTCCAATGGACATAAGTTTAAAATCACAGCCATAGAATACTTCACCAAGTGGATTGAAGTTGTTCCTCTAATCACCATCACTGGAAAACAAATCTCATCATTCATCCTGAATTATCTCATATGTCAGTATGGTGTTCCTCAATCTATCATTACAGAAAATGGTTGGCCCTTTAAGAATCAAGATGTTCAAGAGCTTTGTGAATGATTCCATATCCAACATCAGTTTTTACACCTTACTATCCCCAAGGGAATGGCCAAGCAGAGGCCTCAAACAAGACTATTCTAAAGATTTTGACAAAAACCGTTAATGAAGTTGGATGTGATTGACATGTTCAACTAAACTCGACATTATGGGCTTACAGAACTAGTATCTATACCCTGACAAGAACACCCTATTCTCTTGTCTATGGATCAGAAGCTATTCTACCTATTGAGGTTGAGATACCATCCCTGCGTGTGTCACTTAAAGGTATGATTTCAGATGAGGATTATAGAGTATCTAGGCTACAAGAATTAGAACTGTTGGATGAATATTGGAAACATGCAGTTGACCATCTAAAAGCTTATCAACAAAGGATATCTAGGAGCTACAATCATAGAGTAATACCTAGAGCATTTCAGGTGGACAACTTAATCTTAAAAGAAAATCCCCATAATCAACAAGATTGAGAGAAGGGGAAATTTGAACCTAACTGGTTGGGTCTCTTTGTTATAGTATCAGTCTTCAGATTGGGAGCATATTAGTTGTCCACACCAGAAGGTGATCTATTTGACGAACCCATCAACAACTTGCATCTCAAAAGGTTTTGCACCTAGCTCATCTAGTGCATTGGTCAAGATCCTAAAATAATACCAAAAACATCAGAAAATGTCTTGAAGAAATATAAATAAAAAATAAAAATAATGCAAAAATCCAATAAAAATAAAAATAAAAATAAAGAAGAAGAAAGAATCATCCTCTAGCAAAAACCACTTCGGTGGCAATTTGCGCAAGTACCTTGGTGAAAACCTAGCAAATAGGCGCCTTGCGTAAAATAAAAAATCTTCATCTATCTTGGGCTATGTGACTTACTCTGCATCATTTATCCATCATGCTTCCATCTTTGCACCTATCACACTTCCATGTTTGCATCATAGCTTGATCCAGTGTTTGTATCAAGGTACTCCCCTAGCATTACTCGGCCCATTTTAAAAATTAGTTTGTCTTATCATATCACACTGGGTGCATGTATTACATTGGATTGGATTCTTGTACATTCTCAAGGTCGGAAAATTGAAAATCCCAAAAACATTCAAAACATATCAAAATCCAAAAACAGGTCAAAAAGTCAAGAAGTCAAAAACATAATCGTACTTTGAACTACATTGTCTTTGAGCTTTGAACATAGGAAAGGGTGATCTTTGATTATCCCCCGAGACATTTGAGTTAGTCTTTTTAGTGTCTGCTATGTTCATATTTTCATCTTGGTCGTGTCGTCAGTCAAACTACGTGGTCTTTGCGTGTATAATGTAGGCAAGGCTAATCTATTGATCAGCCCCTGAGGGCCCTAGGAAAGGTCTTTAGGTTAGGTCTTGGTCATCATGGTCGTGTCACACCCTCCACTAGGGGAAAAATACTACACTCACTAGGGGAAAATAAAATTTGAGCTTGAAACAATAGGAAAATAGTCATCAGACTAAAGTTACAAACACAAACTTCAAATGGATGATGATCTTTCTGAATCAAGGGTTTATCATGTTAAACACGAAAGTTCAATTTGTTCTACTTTTATTTTTGATATCATATCTCTCGAGTCCTCGATGATGTATCGAACTAGAGGAGCAAGGAAGGAGTATGATTTTTCTTTGTTTGATGTCTGTGAGTTTATCATTATTACATGCAAGTTGTCGTTAGACATGTGCTACAAAGTATCACTGATGGAATTCCTAATTTTCATAGGAAAAAGATTAACTCTTGACTGTTCACGCAAGTGACATTCAGGTCATCTTAGTTTAATTATACTTAGATGCTTGTATTAACTTGCAATTTTAAAACATCATGGAAGTAGTACTCAGGTCATCTTGGTCTAAATGTGCCATCAATGCTTGTACTCACTTTCAACATTTTAAAGGCCCATTGATGATAAAAAGTGTGACAAATTGGTTAATATAAATGACAACTTTTGAAAATGAGATTTTCATTGCTAAGTTAGACTACATTCATGTTAGTATTGCATGTGTAGTTATGGGGTTTTTCAATGCTGAAACAATTCCACAATGGTGTCATCTCTATTATTAATGGATTGAGTACATTGGACATTAATAAAAAACATATCATTCTCAGTTAGTGGCACATCAGATGCATCATCATTTGCATATCTTGGAAAACATTCTCATTTCATCTACATCCATACATTCCATCATGATATTTGCATCAGAAAAGACAGCAGAAAGGACATACATTGCATATCATTTTCAACATCATGTCATCCACTACACTTAAATAAGTGAGTCTCTTCATATTTCCAAGAAAGTTGGGAAATATGTTAGAGTTATGAAGCTTAAAAGATCAATCTACTATAATCTTCCCACAATTTTTGGAAGTTGGACAGACTCACTTATTCAAGCTTAAGGCATTGAACATTTGCACTCATAATCATTACATCACATTGCATCATCATAATAGATCATATCACATTGCATAATCATAATTCATTCATCACATTGCATAATAATTATCCTCATCTAGAAATTAAATAAAGTCATAACATTGCATATCATAATAGGGAAATCAAGTGCATGTCAACATTTAGATCATAATCACTGCTGCATATTATATATCATCAAAAATTTCATAAATGTCCACGTGTAGAAGGATATCCAAAAAGTAGGATGAGATACATCAAACTCTAAAAAGGAATTGTATTATGGGAATCACATCCTCAATATCACAAAAGGTGCATACACAATGTCCAAGGAACATCACAAAATGCTATGTCAAACTCCCACCAAATGTTGTTGCTCTCATGGAACTAGTACCCCCTCTTCCTAACGAACCTGCACCTGGATCTCTCCTATCTTTAGGAAATGGCTGCATGACACCCATGCTAGCAGTCCAAGAATGAGATCTAAGAGAATGAGACTATACAAAACTCTATCGCCGCTCAGGAGAAACCAACTCATGATATTTACCTCTATAAAATTGCAACTCTTGAGAAATGTCTCGAATCTCTCTCAAGAAATATGTTGTACCTACAGATGGTGTCATCTACTATATCCTCTCAGCAATGGCCTCAACCTACTCTTTTTGGTGTATAAAGGCATCCCTCTCTAATGTAAATATGATCATCTATGCCTGCAACTACTGTATATGCTACCTATTTGTCCCTCTATCAGTCCTCAAAATATCAATCTGTGCCTGACACTATCCTAACTCATCCTGAAGGGACATAATCTATGCTCGAGCCTGCATTATCTCACTATTATGTGAGGGTATCCCAATTTGAATCCTCAGAAGTAGTGCCACCTGAGCTATGATGAAACTCCTCCTACACCTCAGAACTGCAAAATCCAATAGATGATTGTCATCTGCCCCAACATCATCACCTCTGCAAGCACCCTCTACACCACCCTCATCAGCTCTGCAAACACCATCCTCACAACCCTCGTCCTCTCCTCTATCTCCATCAACTAGTGGTACTGGCTCCTTTGGATGAGTAAATGTAGGAAAGGGATGCGTGTGGAAGAACTTTGAATAATCCTCGATCATCCTGGTGTCTGTAATATACATAACATAATCCCATAAACCAGGGGTCAAGGTATAATACTTTATACAAGTTGTCTCATATGATACACGTGGGCCCCACTCTAAAATATCCTATAATCAACGTCCATAATGGGCAACTCCCATGGGCATCCCCTGAACCCATCCAAATTGTCGACATACTCGCAAATACAAGTAGCGCTCAAGAACAACAGGTGTCTGCCTAATTAGATAGTGGGATAATAACATATATGACATCTCCAGCTAATCCTCTAGCCACTGCTCACAATCTAAGTACGGCTGCCATGTGATAGTCTCCAAATCATCCAAAACACACCTCCAATAAGCAATCTTTCCCAACTTATGCTGGACATGTGGACCATTATAACTAGAAACATAGGATCTCCTAGGAGGTCGATGTCTCTCTCCCATGGGCCGAGTGAGAACTATATGCTCCGATGCCCAAGTCTACAGTAATGTGGCACCACATGACAAACTTGTTGCCCCGTAATAAACAACCTCATGCAAATATCGATATAAGTGGGCTAACATACAAGAACCCCAAGCATACCTTGTACCATCAAGTGTCATCCTCAATAGCACACGACCCCAACCTGCTGAAATTCCCTTTGACCTACGATCAGGACAAAGGAATCCACTAATGAATCCATAAGGCACACACAACAAAGGAGCATATTTGCTGATCATCTCTGTCTAAGGGATCCATCGGCCCATAACATACTCATCTTGACATAATCTCCACAATGCAGCTATCCCACCTTGCTCTCTCTTATTGTACACTACTATCTCTCCCATCACTGGGATCCATAGAATATGATAGACATCCTTAGGAGTCACGGTCATCTCTCCAGTTGGTAAATGAAATGTTTCATGATCACTATGCCATCTCTCTGCCAAAGCTATCAATAAACCTCTGTTGATTCTATATTGTGGAATGTTTAACAAGGAAGTCAACCCACAATGGAAAATAATCGCTAAGTCAGCTGATGACAACTGGAAGACCATGTTCCAGGTCTTCGGGAATCACTCCTAAGACTGGAGTACATGTCCATCTCCCTAATCATGAATACAAATAAGTCAATTAATGTCATGTTCACTCAAAATCATTAGTCAATCAAACTAATGTACAGTCATTCAAATCCACTCAATCAAAACAACCAACATCTTGATCAATCCTACCCATCGTTCCTCACCTATCATGAGGACGATCTGCTATCAATCCTACCCATCATTCCTTGCCTATCATGAGGACGATCTGCTATTAATCCTATCATCGTTCCTTGCCTATCATGAGGACGATATGATATCAATTTTACCCATCATTCCTCACCTATCATGAGGATGATCTACTATCAATCCTACCCATCATTCCTCACCTATCATGAGGATGATATGCTATCAATCTTATCATCGTTCCTCACCTATCATGAGGATGATATGCTATCAATCTTACCCATCATTCCTCGCCTATCATGAAGATGATCTGCTATCAATCAACCCATCATTCCTCACCTATCATGAGGACGATACGCTATCAATCCTAGGGTATGTGTAGGATCATCATGGAAAAAAGGCCCTTAAGTGGCAAAAAATTCAGAAAAATCAGAGTTACGCAACTTGACGTAAAAATTTGAATAAGTTAGATCTATATTATTTCATAAATGTGTAAGAATAGAATCTATAGAAAATTGAATGTAGTTTCTAAACTACTAGGTATGTTTTAAAAAACAAAATCTATTTGGTGAAAATTTGAAATTTCAATGCAATGGTACTTAAATTTTAGGGAAAAAATAAGAAGTAGGTGTCTGTTTGACCACCCTAACAACAATAAAATGATAATATTTTTTTATAAGATTTTATATATAAGTATAGGACTCATGCCCCGATGTGATGCATATTTATTTGTAATTTTTTTCCAAGTAAATAATTAATTATGAATTTTTTATTACAATTTTTTTTAAAATATAAAAAATCATATGTCTAACAACCTTAACTTAGTAAAAACTTCATGAAATTCAATTTTTCTTTTTTTAATCCTGTAGTATGTGAACCATAGAATGTGATGCATGTTTTGGATTCAAAAAATGTGATACCATTTGAAAGCTATAGATATTTTTTAATCAGCCTATCATTAGGACTTTAGTCATAATTTGAATAGAAAATGAATAATAATTACTTATTAAATTAAAAGTAAATCATAATTTATATTGGTGGAAAGCTGAGAATCTCCTTTAAAAACCCTTTTCATTTCATCAATTTTGGTTGAAAAAATAGTCATCAGCTACATACCCATCATATTGCCACTTTTTGGCCCATCATGATCCTACACATACCCCCTATTATCGTTCATCACCTATCATGAGGATGATACAAAACTGGTTCTATCATTTGATTCTCGCCTATCATGAGATCAAATCATCATGCAAAAAATCAATCAAACACTACACATACCACAATCTAACTGAAATCAATCCAAAACATGACAAACCAATGACTCCTAGGCTTCAAGAACATCAACTCGAAGGATTTTTGCAATCAAACCTTACAAAATGCATCAAACGACAAGCTAAACCACTTCAAATCACCAAAAATGACAACTTTCCAAGGCAACAAGAGGCGCCATTTCGGACCCCAAGGGTGCCAAAACAGAGTATGCAACTCAAAACAAGGTTTTAAAGGATTACAAGAGGTGCCACTTGGGACCCCAAAGGAACCAAAATAGTGTTGGAGCACAAAAAATGCATTTTCAAGGCTTACAAGAGGTGCCACTTGGGACCCCAAAGGTAGAAAAACTCTCACAAGGCTCAAAAACACCCATTTCAAGCTTACAAGAGGCACCACTTGGGAACCCAAAGGTGTCAAAACTCTAAAAAGGGTCAAAGACATCAATTTTAACCTTGCAAGAGGCACCATTTTAGACCCCAAAGGTGCCAAAACTCTTAAAACACATGAAAACTTGAATTTCAAGCTTACAAGAGGCACCATTAGGGACCCCAAAGGTGCCAAAACTCTTAAACATGCTCAAAAACACTCAAAAATGACAAAAACATCCCCCGAAAGTGCATCAATAGCATCCCATAAGCTACAACATCTATCTATGACATTCAAAATGATTCTAAAATGCAATAAAATGATTAACAAAGAGGTTTCTCATAAAGCATACTGTAGGTCCAGAGGTAGCAGGCTGATTAGGTTGGCGAAGATGCTCGAAACAATGCTTTTGGTATGGGATCACCATCTTCCTCTAAGCTATCTAATCTTCAACTTCTCCAAACTCAAAATGTGCAAATGAATCCCATTTTACCCATTTTCACCTTTTTGGGGTAAAATGGAGGGAAGTATGGTGGGATTTATTTTCCATTTTTACCACAAAGAAGGGGTAATTAATCAACACTATTCAAAGAAAGAGCCTGCAATGAACTTTCGAGAGATAAATCGTCTCTGACATCAAACCTTCACCGAATCGACATTGGATCATTATTGCATCATCAAAACACTTATCACATCATTCAACACTTCATTTTCTCATCCTTGTATTCACAGATTTATCTCTCGAGGGGGCATAATATCCATCAATACCTAAAATTCAAAATTTGGGGCATCAAAATCTCGCATCATCTGAACATCAACATCAATTTTTTTTTTGAAGTAATGTGTAAACACATCACTTCAAAGAGGGGAAAAATGTATACACATTCAATTAATTAAATACAACCTATTTGATTAATGCTTCGACTACATATAAATAAGGTCTTTATTTATATTGTTCACTTTCCTTTTAATTCTCCTAATTCACATTCTTCTAAATTAAATAAACAAAAAACCCTAAACGTGTTTATTTAATTAATCTTCCCTAATCTTGATTAAGAATTAGAGCACATTTCTACAACTTTTTTATGTGCCACCTCATAAAGGTCACATGAAAATAAATAAGCGTAATTATTAATTAGAATTATCATCACATTCAATTAATTAAATACAACATATTTTATTAATGCTTCGACTACATATAAATAAGGTCTTACTTTATTTATATTGTTCACTTTCCTTTTAATTCTCCTAATTCACATTCTTCTAAATTAAATAAATAAAAAACCCTAAACGTGTTTATTTAATTAATCTTCCCTAATCCTGATTAAGAATTAGAGCACATTTCTACAACTTTTTTATGTGCCACCTCATAAAGGTCACATGAAAATAAATAAGCCTAATTATTAATTAGAATTATCCTCACACACTTCCACCAATAAGAAAAAGTACATTTCTTTATTCCCTCACACACTTCCACCAATAAGAAAAAGCACATGGCTTTATTCCCCCACACTTCCAACAAATCTGGAGCACATGGGTCTTTCTTTCAGACACTTGGAATCTCATACATTTGGCATGCTTCCAATTGGTCAAGGGGATTCTCTTCACACACATAGTGTTTTGTCCTTGCTCAAGGGAACGTTTCTTCTAAATTAAATAAACAAAAAACCCTAAACGTGTTTATTTAATTAATCTTCCCTAATCCTTATTAAGAATTAGAGCACATTTCTACAAATTATTTTATGTGCCACCTCATAAAGGTCACATGAAAATAAATAAGCCTAATTATTAATTAGAATTATCCTCACACACTTCCACCAATAAGAAAAAGCACATGGCTTTATTCCCCCACAGTTCCAACAAATTTGGAGCACATGGGTTTTTGTTTAACACACTTGGAATCTCATACATTTGGCATGCTTCCAATTGGTCAAGGGGATTCTCTTCACACATGGCATGTTGTCCTTGCTCAAGGGGGAAGCATCCTGATTCCTTTCATCTCCACCATCTATCTTGTCTCCTTTGAATCTAAACCGTTGGTAGGTGCCACCTCACAAAATGCTTGCAAAACTCTATAAATACACCCCTCATCCTTTGCATTATCATCCACCTTTTGAGTAATGTTATAATGTTATTTGAAATACAAATTGGAATAGTGTTATAATGCCATTTTCCATCTAGACTTTGAATATTGTTACCATGCAGGTTTTTTGTAGGAGCTTGGAGCTTTGATGGAGTCTTATACTTACCTTGCATATCATATGTCACTTTGCATTCTCATCTTAGATTAATTAGTTGCTTCATAGTTACATTTTAGGTTAGTTTTTTTTATGTTTTCATTTGTGCATATGAATAATCATAAATGCTCATTATAGTTGCATATCATCTCACTCATCTCCACTTGTTCATCCATCACCAACATCCTCCTTCATTTATCGTTGCATTCATCATCAATTCCTTCATCTTGTTTCATTTAAGAGCATACCATTAATCCTTCCACCACACATTTTCACATAGAAATCATCTTAGCTTGCATATTAAGCATAAAATCTCATTTTCTAGGTAGTCGTTTTAACAACCTTTGTGCTCATAGAAATATAAGGGCCAAACGGTTTAATAAATCCCTAGAATTAGAGAAAAATGATACGTATTTGAAAAGTTTGATTGTATTACAAAAGAGATTTGTTTTACTTGCTTCAAACTTTTAATGTAAACCATTTCACTAAGGTTTGTGTTGACATTAGAATAACTAACTCACTCTACACATTTTGACACACACCACACATAGCATCTAACATCTCTATGAAAGTTGTTCATCACATTTTTGCATTCATTTAACTTATGACCAAACTTATTACAATTAAAGCACTAACCTGAGAATGATGGTCCACTTGGATTCATCCTAATTCTACACTGAGAAGCCATATGACCAAATTTATTGCAAGTAAAATAGTAACCATTGAATCTTTGAGCATTTGGTTGTCTTACTGGATTCCTGCTAGCTCCATTCATTTGATTTTCTTGCCTGAATCTCCCTTGTCTAGAATTCCTTTGTCTAGAATTCCTTTGTCCAGATTTAGAACTTTTACCTATCTCATATCCAAGGCCTTGTTTTTCACCATCGTTCCTTTGACCTTTAATCAATTCATCAAGCTTGGCTGAGCTAGCTTTGAATTTCTCCTTGTACTCATTTGTAGCTATAAGTTCATTTTTGAGATCATCAAGATTTTTTTCAAGAACTTCCTCATTTTTTTTAGATTGTTCTAATTCATTGTCCAATCAATTGCATTCTTCAAATTTTTCTTTCAAGGATTGAGCAAGCTTTTCTTCATTCTTCTTTCTATCTTCAATTTCCTTGGTCATTCTCATCATCATAGATTCCATCTCATGCTTGAGGAAAATTTTTTTCTCTAGAGAACTTTTCACTTTCCTTTTTTTTCTCCTTCAAGGCATGACTTAGTTGTTCATCTTCCATGCTTCTATTCTTCTTCTTAAGTTGATCACATAATTCCTTTCTTTTCTCCCTTGATTCATTGATTTTCTCTTAAAATGTCTAAATGAATTTCTTTGCATTCTCAAGACTTTCCTGCAGTTCCTGGTTCTCATATTTTGACTGGCCAAGATCATCTAGGGCCACCAAAAGTTGTTGAAGACTACTTGTATCCATTGAAAACACTTTCCAGTATCTCCCCAATCTATTAGACTTCTTTCGAGGAACTAGCTCTAATACCAATTGTTGGAAACAAACAACATTGAGAGGGGGGGTGAATCAGTGTTCTACAAAAATTAAGTTTATTATTCTGATCTTTGACCCACTTAAAACATTCAACCAAAAGATATATGCATGAACAAAAAGAAAACAACCACAACACCATAACAAAAGGATTTTTACATGGAAAATCTATTAAGGGAAAAACCACGGTGGATGGCCAATCCACAATTTGATCTAATTATACTCAAAAAGAAGATTACAATGTGGGAATGCACTTGCATTTAGGCACACTGCCTAGAGCTCACTGCTCAAAATAGAAAGGCACATTGCCTTACAAAGGTTTGGATTAGATCCAAAAGAATGAATTGAGAGAGTAGCATCTACAAATGCTTGATTACAATTTCAGTTAGGCTCAATAGTTGATCTCTTGTCCTTCTGACTAATTTTGCACTTCTGCTATGTTCTACTCTAACTCGCATCACAAAATCTTTAATGCACAAGTGAAACTTTGCATAATCACTCAATCACCCTTCTAATATTCGCAACACACATCAACACACCTTACACACACACCAAAATGATATAATTGATCATTTATATATATTCATGACTAACAATTTAATCACAACAAGTTGACTTCAATAAGACTTAAAAATATTTACAACTATCGGCTCAAATAATGAATGATATTCAATGCACATCCACAATGGTCGGCCACAACTTAGCTTAGAATCAAATCAAAATACTAAAACACAAAAATATTTGAGTAAACATTCCTTAAATATCTGTGACATGATATATCAACTAGGTTGGCCACCAAACACTAATGAACAAAAAGATATCCAATTGGATCTCCAAACTTGCACACAACTTGATATGAGGCACTAAGATTTTTGAACAATGCAAGACATACATTGATCAACCTCCCATGAGATTCACAACTCAAAATAACAACAAAAAATGTGCATGTGAATCGATGAACAAAAAAATGTCAGATGCTTTGTTCTTCCTTGACTATCTTCAATCTATCTTCTGGTATGAGAAAATAATGATGTGTAGATCCAATCACCAACTAGGGTTCCCATCAATGACAACACCATAAAACATTTATAGTGTCTCTTTCCAACACTTTTAATTATAGATGATTATTTTGTTATAATAATTATCTCGTTATTTAATCATATGAGTTAAATAGTTAAATACTTACTCGATAATCATATGAGTTATTTAGGAGGTGTGATATATTTAACTAAGTAAATTGAAATAAAACATATTAAATTAATAAATGGAAGCAAAACAAGAATCATTTTTAGAAGAAAAAAAGTAAGCAATGATGGAAGCCAAACTACAAGAAAAACAAAAGCAATCTTGGAAGCAAAAATTCGCATTATCTAGGAAGCAAAAATAGAAGCAATTCAGGTAGCAAACAAAGAAGTAATAATGGAGGCAAAGTTAGATGCAACAATCGACATTAAATATTAGAAGCAAAATTGGAAGCAAAATTGAAAGCAAAACCAAAAGAAAAATTGGAAGCAAAACTAGAATAAAAAATGGAAGAAAAACTGGAAGCAAAATTGGAAAAAAAAGGGAAGAAAAATTGGAAGAAAACCTAGAAGCAAAAATGGAAGCAAAACTGGAAGTAAAATTGGAAGCAAAAGTGGAAGCAAAAATGGAAGGGAAACCGAAAGCAAAAATGGAAGCAAAACCAAAAGCAAGCCTGTAAGCAAAACTAGAAGCAAACCTAGAAGCAACACAAGAAGCAAAACTAGAAGCAAAATCGGAAGCCAAACTGGAAGCAACAAAGGACATCATAATGGAAGAAAAAATGGAAGCAACAAAGTATGCCATAATGGAAGCAAAACTTGGCATCAATTAGGAAGCCAAAAGAGAACCTATTTTCAATGTTATACTAGAAGAAAAATAGGAAGCATGACTAGGAGAAAAACTAGAAGCAACAATCGGAGAAAAAATTGAAGAAAAATTGGAAGCCAAATTGGGTACTAATTTAGGCGCTATTGCTTGCACCATTTTTTTGGCGCTAAAGTCGGAGCTAAATCCGGTGAACAATCAAGTGCAAAATCTGGTGCCGAAGTGAACATGTTGTTTTACAGTGAGTTCTATATCGACAGATGTGTCCAATTGATGGACTCAAATGCACTAAATTCTAGTGCTATTTTAGGCACTAATTGTCTGTTTTGTTGTAATGATCCTTGAGTATATTAATTTAAATGAAATGAGTACAATAGTGGTGAGAATGATAGAACCAATACAAATATTCAGTGTAAAATGCAATGAACTTTTAGGTCATCTATTGTTATTATAGAGAAAACATTACATCTCCTTTCTAGGTGTAGAAGAAGAAAGCACTATATAGAGTAAGGCAAAAGACATACAAAATTCTAAGAGAATGGGAACAAAATTTTTTTTATGAAACTTTCCTTTATAGTTCAAACATAACTACAATTTGAATTCAAAATACTAACCTGAACTCTAACTAGGGTTATAGTACAAAGAACCCTAATTAGATTACAAACAACATGACACATCCCGCTTGCCCACTCTATCACATGATCTTCATCCTTATAGCATGGGCTAGTAGGTAATGGGATCCTTTACCACCATACCGCACATCACTTTTATATTGATTGTAGGGCTACGGGTTTCTCTAACTATTTAAGTGAAATCCCATCACTATACAACACATCACTTTTTTTACTATTGTAGTATGGCGGTAAGTAGTTACATTGTATCATATGCCTCACTAACCTACATGTGCCCCTATTGACTATCGTGGTACTACAATAAGACATTGCCATCCCACATATACTTTTATTAACTGTTGTGATATGGTGGTAAAGAATTACACTACTTCTTTTACCCTGCAAGCCTGCCAAGAACCTTTCTTCACCCTGTGGGAATGAGGTAAATGACTCTTATGAAATATTTTGCAAGTTCAACCAAGTTTGATACTATGAAGCAACTAATGTAAAGCTAATATTTTACTTGCATGATAATAACCCTAGAAAATTAAGGAAAAATTATGCCATATCAATTAATATTATAAGAAGTAATATGAGAGCATTCAATGATAATGTCAATAGATTATATGTCAAGCTCCTAAGACTAAATGTAGTCACTTCAAGTAAGACCCTCATCATTAAAGAAAAAATGGATAAATTAATGGGGGAAATGAAGGATGTCTCATAACATATTGCAGAAAAGAAGAGGGTGTTACATTCTAGCAATGTTTCCACACACTTCAAATAATATCAAAGGATAAATTATTGGTTCAAAAGACTCAAGAAAAATGATAATCAAGTGGTTCCAAGACATGGAAACTAGGGACACCTAGAATGGAACACCTTTAATACCTTAAGGAAGGATAATGTGAAACTTCAAGAAGGTTCATTTTTTGTGGCATTGTATTTATGGAAAATGTATCCCTTTACATTTGCTCACTTGTTTGGGTCCTCGTAGTTAAAATGGACTTAATTATGCCTTAATTTAGTGTTGTAAAATGTATTTTTACATATTCACACTAATTTTAGGACCCTCTTAATTAATTGAGATTGATTATTCCTTAATTGACCCTTTAATTCATTTACAAACCCTATTCAATAGCATTTTTTGAAGAGGAAACCCAGTAGCATTTAATTCCCAAACATAACACTTTACCTTGAGCAATGTTTGTTCTAGGATAGGGACCTAGGACCCATTCTCCCATGGGAAAATGGGTCCTCCATATACCTTTTCACCTCATTTTAAATTATTCTTTTAGCATGATTTTAATATGACTAAGTGTATAGTCAGATGTTGGCTTGTGATATTTGAATTTTGGGAAATTAAGGATACGTACCTATAAATACAAAGTTATTTTCTAAGTTTCACCTAGAATATTCAAGCTAGATTTCATGTGAAAGAATTCATAAGAAAATTTGATGATCAAGAGAATTCAAGAGTATATTTATCATGTTTTTATTGTAGCAATCAAGATCCAATCATCACGTCAAATTCTTCTTGCATCATGCATGTTCTTGGAGCTAATATGTTGATGTAGGTTTCAATATCCAAGCATTCAAGGTAGTATTTCAAGCACTCTTTCAAGGCCAAGATCCACATCCATTGAAGCCATTTCATGCAAGTTGTAGAACTTCATTTCAAGACCTATCTAAGGGTTTGTTGAGTGGTAATATAGATTTGTTAATTCTCCATTCCCTCTTTCATGTTATTTCATTTCATTTCAATGTTTAATTACCAAAATGAGGTTTGACCAAGACAAACCCCTATTCACTAAAAACAACCAAATTTTCCATGTTATGTTGTGTTTTCAGATTTGGGATGAAGAAGTATTGAAGACCTTTCAAAGAGAAAAGTTGAAGAAGTTGTCAAAGTTGCAAAGATTGTCAAATTTGTCATCTTCTCATGAAAACTCACCTAAATAATTTATTTTTGGCATTCCGAAATTGAAACCTATACAAATTGGAAGATCCAAATTTGTATCAAAGGCTCCTGAAAGTTGCAAAAAAACCATAACAAAGGATCCATTCATCCTTGGGAAAATGAGACCCTAATAGCCTTCAGAAACTCACTTTTGGTGAAAGGTATGCACAGATCTGCTTTCTTTGACCTACAATTTGATTGTTTGTTCTTTTAGAATTGAGTTTAACATTGATGTTTCATGTGTTATATTGCATTTTGGTGTTGATTTTATATTCTTATTTTTTCTCCCCAAAGTTTTTTTTGACCTTGACCCCCATCCTTCAAGCACAAAACAAGAAATATGTAGATCCCACATTGAGTTGATTCACCTCAAGGTTGTTACTCAATTTTTTGTGTGGATCTCATTTTTTGAATCAAATTAGGAAGATAGGTTGCATCCTATTTATCCCATAATTTTGATCAACCCCCTACCTATTTTTTTATGTTTCATTTTGGTGAACCTAAATTTTGAGCATGGTAATTTTTTGATTTTTGAGTCCATTTCAGCCCTAGATCTAGATTTTTCATTGCATTGCATTGAATTCAATCTCATTTTGGGTTTTAGGTTTGTATTTTGCATTCTTTAGAATCTAGAAAAATAAAAAAATTCAAATCATTTTGCAGAGCATTTACATAACATTGTATGATCAACACCTAGAAATAAAAAATTCAAATTAGGTCTCCTAGCTTGTCATTTAACATCATTTTGCATTTGCATTTAGACTTAACTTTACATAAATCTAAAATTGTAACCATTTTCCTTAGTCTAGAATTTGGAAACCTTAGGAATCATCTTAGAAACTTGTAAATTCATTTTTCAAAACCTTGAGCTAGGACCCATTCCCCCAAGGTCAAATGACTCCATGATAAGGGATTTTTCCTACATTTTTGAGCATCAAAATCGTTGTTTCTGCATTTTTCTTTGCTATTTTCAGTTTGCTATTTTAGTTTGCAATTTTTTGTTATTTGAAATTGATAATATTAAGCTTAATTTGATAAATTTAGTGCATTGTGTGAATTCAAAATTGCATCATAAAAATATCATTTTTCAGGTTTTTGCATAGTATAATCAACAAATTATCTTGTTTAGAATCTAAAAATTTTCTTTTACATATTTGCATTGCATTTCATATTGTTATATTTTTGTTGCCTATTATCCATTTTAGGGTGTATACTGGGTTGTAAAACTTGTATGAGCTTCACAACCTGGTGTCCTAGTAGCAATACTATTGTGAGACATATTTTGAGACTCGTGTCATCCCGTGATACATCATTCACCATGGATCTAGGGTTTTTCTAACTCTTTCACTCATAGTGTTGGTACTAGTCAACCTACTATGGATCATAGCTTTCATACCAAATTTCCCATGACCTCATTAACTACAAGTAATGTGAATAATTTTGAAACAATGGTTGCTAATGTCCCTCAAGGAAAGATAAGAAAGGTAGATGAAGAATTAGGGAAATTGCAAGACTTTATGAGATCCACCAATATTTCTCATAATGTTATTCCTATCATAGGGAACACAAGAAAGATGATTAAAAATTAACAAGGAATATAATTTATATGAAACCTAGCCTATATCATTAAAAACACTTTTCCCTCTCCACAACCAGCCTTTAATACCTTCCCCACTTAAGGGAGAGGTTCAATAAAAGAAAACACAATTCCTAATACCCCCTTTCCTAAAAAAGGAAAGGCCTTGATGATAAAAGATCCAATTGTTGACCACAATCATAATCATATTGATCTTAATAGGAAAGATGTTATATTTCATAAGATCATTTGAAGAGACCAATTAATGCCTAATAAGGATCGTGGGGCTACCTCACATCCTCCACCTTCAATGCAACCAATTTTTGAACTAAAGAAGAAAGTGCATAAATGAAAGAAACAAAAGAAGCATGATCCTTTCGCATACCTAGATGGTCTAGTAAAGATATCCAAGATTGATAATGACTTTAACACTCTTTTACATTTGGGATTAGTTGAAACATCCCCTAAACCCAAACAACTCACACCATAACAAAGTGGTAAAAATGGACCATATTACGTCTATGATAGATTATTTGGACATTATACTGATAATTGTTGTGGTTTAGAAAAAATATTAAAAATGTTTGAACCTCCTAAGAATCAAACTTTACTAAAAAGCACATGCGCACTCTACTCCTTGCCATGCAATATATGTGGGATCATAGCATACTCGCTATTACATGTTTTGCATTCATTGTAAATCATTTTTTATATTGCAAGGAGTTCATTCCCATCACTTACCTTGGCTCATCCCTGTCCTACACTTAGTGGGGGAAACAAGTTAGATAGCCTTGTCCTAGTGTGGTGCTCAGTGTTGTCCCTTTGGCTACTTATCCACCTCTTGAATACAATGAACAAGATTTGGATGTAGATGACCTACTAATAGGTTGACTCATATGTGCCCTACTAGTCTTTTGATTTTCTTTACTTTTTATGTTCTTTATGTGATTGCATGTTTGTAATGTGATCCCTCATACTATTATGTATAATGTCTCTTCATGTCCTTTCCTCTATTTGTATTTGCATTCCTCTATATGTCATAAACCTTTTATCTTTTCTTTTTTCTAGTGTTTTCCTTTTGGTGATGATGTAATGTGTCGAGACATTTAGTTCTCTTCCATGTTGACCCAAAATTGTTTTCTCTTTTTTTTTTCTCTCTATGTGCCATTCTTCAATTTCTACGAGTATTTGAGGAATGATGACGTTTCCAAACACAATAATATCATGTAGCAAAGACATACTAACTCAAAATCCATGGATCCCTTATGTGTTTGGTATTTCATTTTGGGGCAACCCCTTCTTCATGACATAGCTTCATTTGGAAACATATGACTTGGCATAAGGTTTTCCAAATAATCTCTCATGTCTCCTTTATTGTTATCATTGATTATTTTACTACTTTAAAGTAATTTATAAGAACATGGTGTTTAGAAATTTCTTTAAAGTGGCGACATACATTGGCATTATTATTTTTAATATTTTTACTATATTTTATGTTTCTTGAGTGATCTTCTTACTTCATGTGATGTTTCCTTTTCTTGGTGGTGTCATGGTGATTGATGTCCTCCAAGAGTGTGACTCTTCTTAGTATACAACTTTCCTCTTAGTGGAGATGCTACACGTTGCATTCCCTAAGTTGTGAATCTTTTATCCTAGACTTCTCCTCTCTTAGAGACATTAGGCATGATTTTTCGTAAGTTGAGACCTTACATGAATAAATAAAAATACCTTTGAACATGTCTTCAATTCAATTTTTTTTCATAAGTGTTTAGTATAATACAACTTGCTAACCATGTGAAGCAAAAACCCTTTGTATGGCCACCATGCATAAAACACTTTTCTTGCTTGTGGAACTTTGCATTTTGTTCATATGTTCTTAGCATAACAAAGCTTGTTAGGCCTTATGAAGCCAAAAGTTTTTTTTCTTTTTCTGGTGCCTTATTGAATTTATTGGGGGGTAGCTTTGGTATGGTATGAGGGCCTAATAAGACTCTCTCATTTTCCACCCTTGGGGGAACACCTAGTGGACAACCAAAGTTCTATTAGCATGTGTGAGTGTGTGTGTTGTTTTCATAGTGGACAACGAGTTCTAATTGTGAATTTTTTTTTTGGAAAAATAGTAGAGGTGTGATCCACATTGCGTTGGACATTCAAGGCTTGATCTGCCCCTTTTTTTTTTTCTTCTTTAACTCTTTTATATTGTATGATTAAATATATTTTCATTTATGCATACATATGTTTAACATGGGCATGTGTCTCTTTATGCCTTTTTTTGTTTTGCCATGAGATCTTAGATCTTGAGGGTTTGATTGTCCTCCTTGATCTTTCTCATCTTATCCTTTGAGTGTTTGTACAATTTAACCTCTCTTGAGTTTCTACTTTAGTGTGAGTTTAAAGTAGGGTCATCCTATCACTAAATTGGGGGCTAAATGTAGTGACAAAAAATGTATCCCTTTACATTTTCTCACTTGTTTGGGCCCTCCTAGTTAAAATGGACTTAATTATGCCTTAATTTAGTGTTGTAAAATGCATTTTTACATCTTCACATTAAGTTTAGGACTCTCTTAATTAATTGATATTAATTATGCCTTAATTGACCCTTTTATTTCATTTACAAAGACTATTTGACTACATTTCACAAAGAGGAAACCCAACAACATTTAATTCCTACACATAACACTAAATACCTTGAGTAATGTGCGTTCTAGGATACAGACCTGGGACCCATTCACTCATGGGTGAATGAGTCCTCCCTAGGCCTTTGAACCTCATTTTAAATTATGCTTTTGGTGGGATTTTAATGTCTCTAATTGTATATTCAAATGTTGGCTTAAGACATTTGAATTTTAGGAAATTAAGGATACATACCTATAAATACAAGGTTATTTTCTAAGTTTCACCTAGAGTCTTCAAGCTAGATTTCAAGTGCAAGCATTCCTAAGAAAAGTTGATGACCAAGAGCATTCAAGGGTAGATTTATCATAGTTTTATTGCAGCAATCAAGATCCAATCATCATGTCAAAGTCTTCTTGCATCATGCATGTTCTTGGAGCTAATATGTTGATGTAGGTTTCAAGATCCATTCAAGCATTCAAGGCACTTTTTCAATATCAAGGTCGACATCCATTGAATCCATGTCATGTAGGTTGCATACCTTCATTTCAAGACATATCTAAGGATTTTTTGAGTGGTAATATAACTTTTTTTCATTCTTCATTCCCCCTTTTATATTATTTCATTTCATTTCAAGGTTTGATTACCAAAACAGGGTTTGACTGAGGCATACTCCCATTCACCAAAACCAAACAACTTTTCCCTCTTATTTTGTGTTTATAGATTTAGGATGAAGAAGGATTAAAGACCTTTTGAAGAGAAAAGTTGAAGAAGTTGTCAAAGTTACAAAAAATATCAATGTTTTCATCTTCTCACCAAAACTCGCGTACATAATTTATTTCCGACATTCTAACATTGAAACCTAGACAAATTGGAAGATTCAAATCTATATCAAAGGCTCCTAAAAGTTGCATAAAAACCCTAACAAATGACCCATTCACCCCTATGTGAATGAGTCCCTATCAGCCTTCAAAAAATCATTTTTGGTGAAAGGTACACATAGATCTATCCTTTTATGATCTACAATCTTATTGTTGGTTCTTTCAGAATTGAGTTTAATATTGGTGTTTCATGTGTTAGATTGCATTTTGATGTTGATTTTCTATTTTTATTTTTCTCCCCAAAGTGTTTTTTGACCTTTACCCCCATCCTTTAACGAAAAAATAAGAAATTTGTAGATCTCGCAATGAGTTGATTCACCTCAAGGTTGTTAGTCAATTCTTTACGTGGATCTCATTTCTTCAGTGAAATTAGGAAGATAGGTTGTATCCTAGTTATCTCATTATGTTGGATCAAACCCTTAGGTACCTGTTTTTCTATATTTTATATTGGTGAACCCAAATTTTGAGCATGGTAATTTTCTAATTTCGAAGTCCATTTCAGCCCTAGATCTAGAGTTTGCATTTTTTTTCATTGCATTGTATTAAATTGAATAAAATTTAGGTTTTTTAGCTTTCATTTCCTTGCATCTGATTTAGGGTTCTAGGTTTGCATTTTTTCATGCTTTAAAATCTATAAAAATTTAAAAAATCCAGTCATTTTTCAAAGAATTGGCATAACAATGCATGATCAACAACTTAAAATAAAAAATTCAATCAAAATTTCATTTCAAATTAGGTTTCCTAGCTTGTTATTTAACATCATTTTGTATTTTCATTTAGACTTAATTTTATAGAAATCTCAAAATTTAACCACCTATCTAAGTCCATAATTTGGAAACCCTAGAAATCATCTCACAAACTTGCAAATTCTTTTTTCAAAACCCTTACCTAGGAATGATTCTCCTAGGGGTGAATGAGTCCTTGATTAGGGATTTTTCCTACGTTTTCGAGCATTAAAATCTTTGTTTATGCATTTTACTTTGTTGTTTTTAGTTTGTTGTTTCAGTTTGTAGAATTTTTGTTATTTGAAATTGATCATATTAAGCTTAATTTGATAAATTCAATGTATTAAATGTGAATTCAAAATTGAATAAAAAATAATCTTCTTCAATTTTTTGTGCATAGTATAATGGGTATGTGTAGGATCATCATGGAAAAAGTAGGCCCTTAAGTGCAAAAAAATTCATAAAAATCAGAGTTAGGCAACTTGAAATTAAAATTTAAATAAGTTATCAATATTATTTCAAAAATATGTAAGAATAGAATCTGTAGAAAATTGAATGAAGTTTCTAAACTACTAGGTTTATTTAAAACAAATAAAAATCTATTTGGTGAAAATTTGAAATTTCAATGCAGTAGTACTTAAATTTCAAGGAAAAAATAAGAAGTAGGTGTCTATCTAACCACCCTAACCATGATAAAATGATAAGATTTTTTTCTAAGATTTTAGATAAGATTTTAGATATAAGTAGAAGACTCATGTCTCGATGTGATGCATTGTTTTTGTAATTTTTTTCCAAGTAAATAATTAATTATGAATTTTTTATTACAACTTTTTAAAAAATATAAAAACTCATATGTCTAACCACCTTAACTTGGTCAAAACTTCATGAAATTCATTTTTTTTTAAATATTATAGTATGTTAAGCATAGAATGTGACGTATATTTCAGATTCAAGAAATGTGATACTGTTTGAAAGCTATAGATGTTTCTCAATCAGCTTATCAATTAGGACTTTAATCACAATTCAAATAGAAAATGAATAATAATTATTTATTAAATTAAAAATAAATCATAATTTATATTGGTGGAAAGCTGAGAATCTCCTTTAAAAACCCTTTACATTTCATCAGCCACTTTTTGGCCCATCATGATCCTGCACATAACAACCATTTGAAAGCTATAGATTTTTTTCAATCAGCCTATCAATAAGAACTTTAGTCATAATTCAAATAGAAAATGAATAATAATTAATTATTAAATTCAAATTAGAGCATAATTTATATTGGTGGAAAGCTGAGAATCTCCTTTAAAAACCCTTTTTGTTTCATCAATTTTGGCTAAAAAAAAGTCATCAACCACATACCCTACACATACCCATCATATCACCATTTTTTGTTCCATCATGATCCCGCACATACCCATAGTGTATCCGTTAAACCATTTTAATTATTCAAAAAATTATCTTATTTAGAATCTAAAAAATTACCTTTTACATATTTGTATTGCATTTCATATTGTTAATTGTTTTCTTCCTATCATCCATTTTGGGGTGTGCATTGGGTTGTGAAACTTGTATGAGCTTCACAACTTGGTGTCCTATTTGCAATACTATCATGAGACGTATTTCGAGATTCATGCCATCCCATGATACATCATTCATTATGGATTTGGGGTTTTGTAACTCTTTCACTCATAATGTTGATTCTAGTCAACCCACTATGGATCATAGCTTTCATACCACGTTTCCAATTACCTCCTTACCTACAACTAATGTGAATGATGTTGAAACAATGGTTTATAATTTCCCTCAAGTAAACATAAGAAATACAGATGAAGATTTAGGGAAATTGCAAGGCTTTGTGAGATCCACCAATATTGCTCATAATGTTATTCATATCATAGGGAACATAAGAAAGATGCTTAAACATGAACAAGGAACATAATTTATATGCATCTTGGCCTATATCATTAAAAAAAAATTTCCCTCTCCCAAACCATCCTTCAATACCTTCCCCACTTATGAGAGAGTTCAATAAAAGAAAACACAATTCCTCATGCCCCCTTTCCTAAAAAATTAAAGGCCTTGATTATAGAAGATCCAATTGTTGAGCACAATCACAATCATATTGATCTTAATAGGAAAGGTGTTCTATTTCACAAGATCATTTCAAGAAACCAATTAATGCCTAATAAGGATCATGGGGTACCTCACATCCTTGACCTTCAATACAACCAATTTCGGAACCAAAGAAGAAAGTGCATAAATAAAAAAAGCAAAAGAAGCATGATCCTTTCGCATACCTAGATTGTCTACTAAAATTTTGCAAGATTAAAAAATGATTTTTACACTCTTCTACATTCACTATTAATTTAATTACCCCCTAAACCTGAACAATTAACACCACAATAGAAGTGATAAGAATGGACTATATTGTGCCTATCATAGATTATTTGGACATCATACTGATAATCTTCATGGTTTAGAAAAATTATTAAAAAGGTTTGAACCTCCTAGGAATCAAACTTGACTAAAAAGCATGCACTATGCTCAGGTTACAATTTAACAAATGTAGGATCATAGCATACTCACTATTACATGTTTTACAGTTATTGCAAATCATTTTTTGTATTGGAAGGAGCTCATTATCATCACTTACCTTGACTCATATGTGTCCTACACTTATTGGGGGCAAGGGGTTACATAGCCTTGTCCTAGTGTGGTGCTCGATGTTGTCCCTTTGGCTTGTTATTTGCCTTCCACATATGATGAACAAGATTGGGATATAGATGACCTGCTAATAGGCTGACTCACATGTGCCCTACTAGTCTTTTGTTTTGCTTTATTTTTTAATGTTCTTTATGTGATTACATGATTGTAATGTGATCCCTTGTATTGTTCTGTTTAATTTGTCTTCATGTTCATTCCTATATTTGTATCTGCATTCTTCTATATGTTGTAAACCTTTTATCTTTTCTTTTGTATTATGTTTTCCTTATGGGGATGATGTAAGGCATTGGAACATTAGTTCTCTTCCTTGTTGACCCAAAATATTTTTCTTTGTTTTTTCCCTCTATGTGTCATTCTTCTAGTTCAACAAGTATTTGGGGAGTGATGACATTTCCTAGCTCTATAATATCATATTGCAAAGACATATTGACCCCAAATCTATTGATCCCTTATGTATTTAGGATTTCATTTTGGGGGAAACCCCTACTTCATGACATAGCTTAATTTGGAAGCATATGACTTGAAATGGTGCTTTCCAAATAAGCTCTCATGTCTCCTTTATTGTTAGCATTGATTATTTTACTACTTTAAAGTAATTTCTCACATCATGGTGTTTAGAAATTTCTTTAAAGCGGGGGCATACATTAGCATTATTAGTTTGAAACTTTTGACTATATTTTATGTTTCATTGAATGATCTTCTTACTTCATGTGATGTGTCCTTTTCTTGGTGGCATCATTGGGTTTGATGTCCTCCAAGAGTTTGACTCTTCTTAGCATATGTGTTTCCTCTTAGTGGTGATACTACACATTGCATTCCCTAAGTTGTGAATATTTTATCCTAGACTTGTCTCCTCTTGGATACATTAGGCATGATGTTCCCCAAGTTGAGACCTTACATGAACTAAGAAAAATCCATTTCAAAATGTCATTTACTTGCATTTTCTTTCATAAGTGTTTATAATAACATATCTTTCTAACCTTGTGGAGCTTAAACCCTTTTTATGGCCACCAAGCATAACACACTTTGGTTTCCTTTGGAGGCTTGCATTTTTTTCATAGGTACTTAGCATAACACAACTTGTTAGGCCTTATGAAGCTCAAAGTTTAGGTTTGTTTTGTTGTTCCTTATTGAAGTTATTAGGGGGATAGCTTTGGTATGGTATGGGAGCCTCATAAGATTCTCTCATTTTCCACCCTTAGGGGATCACCTAGTGGACAACTGGAGTTCCATTAGCCCACATGAGTGTGCATTTTGTTTTCATAATGGACAACGAGTTCTACTTGTGAACATTTTTTTGGAAAAATAGCTAAGGTGTGATCCACATTGCATTGGATACTCAAGGCTTGATCCACCCTTTTTATTTTTATTTTACTCTAAGTCTTTGATATTGTATTATTGAGTATCTTGTCATTGTTGCATGCATATGTTTAACATGGGAATGTGTCTCTTTGTGCCTTTGTTGGTTTTTCAATGAGATCTTAGATCTTGGAAGCTTAATTGTCCTCCTTAATCTTTGTTATCTTATCCTTTTAGTGATTGTACAATTAGACCTCTCTTGATTGTCTACTTTAGTGTGAGTTTGATACAAAGTCATCCTCTCACTTAACTAGGGGCTAAATGTAGAGACAAAAAATGTATCCCTTTACATTTTCTCACTTGTTTGAGCCCTTATATTTAAAATGGACTTAGTTATTACTTAATTTAGTGCTGTAAAAAAATATTTTTATATCTTCACACAAATTTAAGGACCCTCTTGATTAATTGAGCTTAACTATGCCTTAATTGGCCCTTCAATTCATTTACAAATCTTATCTAATTGAATTTTCTGAAGAGGAAACCCAATAAGATTTAATTCCTAAACATAACACTTTACTTTGAGCAATGTGTGATCCATGATAGGGACTTGGGACCCATTCACCCATGGGAAAATGGGTCCTCCCTAGGCCTTTGAACCTCATTTTAAATTACATTTTTAGCAGGATTTTAATGTCTCTAAATGTATATTCAGATGACAGCTTGTGATGTTTGAATTTTAAAAAGTTAAGGATACATACCTGTAAATACAAGGTTACTTTCTAAGTTTCACCTAGAGTCTTCAAGCTAGACTTCAAGTGCAAGTATTCCTAAGAAAAGTTGATGATCAAGAGAATTCAAGAGTAGATTTATTAGATTTTTATTGCAGCAATCAATATGCAATCATCATGGAAAATTCTTCTTGCATCATGAATGTTCTTGGAGTGAATATGTTGATTTAGGTTTCAAGATCCATTCAAGCATTCAAGGAACTATTTCAAGCCCTATTTGAAGATCAAGATCCACATCCATTATTTTGGGAATATTGGTAAGAAAATAGTAAAGTTATAGAAGAGGGAATCATGAAGACAATGGGGATAATTATTTTGGGATATTTTATATATGAGGGATTGGGGATAAAAATTTAAAGACATGTAATGAATGAGGAACCATGGACTTAATTTTTACATAATCAATATTAGTGTGGATTTTCGATCAATTATAAAACACACCCAAATAACCAATACCAAAGTGATGAGGGAAATAGAAATTAAAATAATACAGCCTAAGTGTTATTAAGGACTAAATAATATATATAATGTACACAATACTATAGTGATCAAGGAAATGAAATCCAAAAACTCTACATATCAAAGAGTGATGAAGGCGTAGGGATTAGGATCTTGAGATAATCATGTAGAAAAATTGGAGAATAAATAAATAGGATAATGGAATACCAGGTTCCATATGGGAATAAAATTTTAAAAGATTTGGAGGTTTACAATAACTTGAGAGTGAGAGGTTGAGAATCAATGTTTTGACATATTGAATAGTGCAGGGGGTAAGGGATTGAAGATAGGACATGCCTAATACTATAGTGATGGGGAAAATTTACAAATCAAATTCCACATTCCCAATGGGGGTGAAGGAGTGGGAATAAAGATTCTAGGTTTTAGGATACTAGACACCTTTAGGTAAGTTGTAAAGGAAAAGTCAAGGAATCCACATTATAGTGAAGGTTGAGACTTGAGGAGATACAGCAAGGATGTTGATTCAAGGTGAAAATATAATTTAGAGGGAATAAAAGGAGGGTATAAAATTTTGAAATATCATGATACTATGAATCAACAATGAAATTTCAAATCTATGTTCCATTTTTATAAAGAAAATGGCCAACACATTTGAATCTTCAATATGAATCACTAGAAAGTGACATATGTTTTTTTATTTTAAAAAAATGTAAAATAATTAAATGTAGATTTTATAAATTATTTTATATGTTTTAATATTTAAAATATAATAATATTATTTTAATTTAGCTTTTCTAAAAAAAGCTCGAAATAAGGTTAATTAGGACACATTTTTATATAGTTGCCCCCTGTTTTCTTATTTATAATGTAGCTTTTTTTTTATGGATAGATTATATTTCCTATCTTATTAATATATCTTAAAATAAGTCTTCCAATATGTGTGTAATAAAATCATAATGGTTTTTTGATGAAATTTTTTTTGTCTTAACTATTTGTCCAAAATAGAAAAAGAATATTCTCTACATGGAGTCTATCATTTAATGCATCATTTCATTTTTCAAAATTTTTACTAGGCTCTATTTTTTTTCTTAAGAAGACAATAAATCTTATATTTTGATGATAATGACCTTATTCTAGTAAAAATATAAATATAAATATAAAAACTATTTAAAATATTTATAAAACATATGATAAAAAACTATAGTTATAGATCCAAAGAAAAGTAATTTTTATATTTTGAAAATATATATCTATGTGAGCAAGAGTATTCATAACTTCATAATTTTAAATAAATTTAGTTTTGGTAAATTGCCCCAAAGTGATTCTATATCTATATTTGTATTTAGTGGATGATATATTTAACTAGGAATGAGTTATGTACCTACCAAATGATAAAATTTATACAAGTGAAAACTCAAATTTTATAAGTGGAAAATTAAAATTACAAAGCCATATTTCATTTATATTAACCTATTTGTTTGGATTAGAAATTTTTTTGTATTTTTTTTAAGCTAGGATAGCTAATTAATTTTTAAAAACCCAACAATAATGGTTACTTTTCATATCCATTGGATTGTAGTTTTTTTTTTATATTTTGTAATATTAAGCTTCATTTTAAATATTGATGTGTTTTGTTGGTATTGGGCATGTGCAGTGCAAAACATGACCTAGGTCATATTTCTAAGCTTGTAAAATTAGTGTGTTATTATGCCTGGTTCATTTATTTAATACTTTTTTATAATTTCAATGTATTTCACAAATGAGCTTGTGGTTAATACTTTGCATTTCTTAATTCATGAGTGACATTGAAGATAATTATATGTGTCTTCTAAGCTATAAATCCATCTATCCTTCAAAAATGACTTTTACAAAGTTAAACAACATAAATCTATATGTTGATTCATGATCTTAAGCTATCACAAGTCAAAGGCTATGATAAATTTTGGTCGGAGGGTGATTCTCTTAATATCATCAATAACTTAAAAAATTATGCTACCCCTTCTTGGACTATTGATTCCTTGATTAGAGACTCCATTGGTATTCTTAATTATTTTTATGAATATTACATATCTCATATTTTGAGAGAGGGTAATGGGCTAGCGGATGTATTCGCTAATATTGGAGTTAGAAGTGTTAGGGAATGGGGTTTGAATGATCCCCTCTCTATAGAGGCAATATCAAGTATTAACAATGATTGCCAAATTTAAATTTCTTAAGGATTTATTATGGCTTGAGGAGTGCATGTCAATCTTCACATGGCCGATGATTATGTGAAAGGATGGTAAGATTGATTTGAAATGATTTAATGGTATGGTGGCTAAAACCCATAGGGAATAGAACTCTATGATCTTAATTATTTTTTTTCTTAATTTCATTCTCACATGGATTCTGAGCACTCCTTGCATCATCTTCTTGAGGTTCCTTCTCATAGCGCTTAGAGCTCTCAAGCATTTGAACTTTGCAAATTATGTAGACATGGGTGGAGATAGGAACCGCATAGAGCCCTTCTCCCGCAAAGTTGTCAAGAAGAAACTGAAGGTTTGGTAGGTGTTGGAGAAAGGAGGGTTGACTCCATACTTAGAGAGATTGCATGGTAACAATCCACAGACTACGACATTGTTTGCAAAAGCATGGAATAATAGGGTGTTGAAGTTGGGAGGAATAGAGTTTGATGTGAATGAAGAATTTATAGCAAATATCATTGGTTTGTCCATGGATGGTATGAAATTCTTTAGAGAAAAAAAGGAGTTGTAAAATTCTATGTAAATCTTCTTCAAGGGGGATCAAGCTAATGACTTGAAGATTGTGAGGAGTGGGGGCTACAAGAGGAGCTCTCTTAAGGCATTGTGGGGTGATGTGGTGGGGGTACTCATGTGCTATATCTCCTTGGAAGGATGCTTATTTTTGGTAAATTCTTACCACTTCCTTTTTATTAATCATTTCCACCACAAGAAAATGATCTCATTTCCCTATTATCTCCTGGCATCATTGGAATCTGGTCTCAACCATAAGAAAAACCTCAAAAATCATGTTTTTCATGTGAGGTTAATCCTTTTAGTTTCTGAATATGCTATGTTTTTTGAGGTGGCTAAGTTGATTGTTACCCCAAAGGGTAAGCAGTCTAAGCTGGTGGAGGAGTATGAGACTGTCTCAGAAGACAAGCTGACTAGTAAAAAAGGGAAGAAAAGGAAACTTATTTTGGAAAAGGAGTTAGATTTTGAAGAGGATGTGGACTTTATACTAGAATCGCTTGCTTCTTTGGAGGTGGGTCTTCGACCCCCTACTATTGGAAAGTCAAAAAAAGGGGAGTTGTGCCCTAACAAGGGATATGAGACTTGTAGTGATGAGGTGGCTATTGATTTTTCGAGTAGTGGTGTGATGGAGAAGAATGATCTATATGGTGAGGCATCTTTGTTGCCCCCTATGACCAAGCAGAAGGACTTGGTGGAGGGAAGTAAGAAGAAACAAGTTCTAAGGAATGCAAGTTAATTATTGGAGAGGATTTCTACTCTCATGATCATGAGTGGTCCAACTGTTGATGATTCCTTGAGAGTGAACCCAAATTCATAGTAGAAAGGTAAGGTTGGGGCTACTAGTGGTCAAGATGCTATGGAGACCCAGGCTATGGACCTGGAGAGGCTGAAGAAAAGAAAGGTTGTGGCTGAAGAGATTGTGAATTCCATCCGCAAAATTAAAATGTTGATTATTGCTAGGAAAGGTAAGGAAGTCTTTGCCAATCAGGATTAGGTTAGCTCCTCTAAAGAGGAAGATACAATGGGGAAGGGGGTTTTTAATTTTGATAGGGAAGATATCTCTAACGTGTTGGGAATTGTTAGAGAGGGTTCCATTATTTTGTTCAAATTGTTCAAATGGTTTTTTCATGAACTTAATATGACTAAAGTCAAAGGTAGGGGTGCGATGAGTAAGGTTGAAGAGTCCTCTATTCAAAACTAGATTGATGAATTGTTTAATTCCTTAAACATTGTGGCGGAGGAAACTCTGAAGATGAAATAGAATTTGGAAGGTAGAGTTATCACCCTCGAGGATTAGTTGGAGAAATATTGTACTAGCGTGGTCAAGGGTGGGGAGGTGCCTAAGTCTATTGTTAACTTTGAATCTGTTGGTGTTACTTCTCCTTTTGATAGTGCCATGAATCGTAAGGAAACTGTTCATGCTGAAGAGTTTGGTGCTTGCTGCAAGCTAATGGAGGAGGAGGTTACTATTGAGAAGGGTGGGGATAAGAGTAATGTTTTGATTACTGAGGTGAATACGGATGGGCTTGGGGCTAGAACTAGAAACAAGACTAACACTCAGGGTGGGGCTTCTGGTAAAGAATTGCCTGATGTTGTGGATGATGCTTAGAAGGCTGCGGTGAGTGATGTGGAGGCAACTGATATTCTCAAAAACATGTAGTGATGTTGGTTGGGGTCCTCCTTTTTGGTTAATGTTTTGTTGTTGATTCATTATTTTTGGGCTAATATATAAATAATGTAGTTTTCTTTAGTATCAACTCATTTCTTTTTTAAAGGGTTTTGGGCCCCTTCAAAACCTATCGTTTACCTCTAATAAAAAACATAAATCCAAATATTACCAAAATACTAAAAATAAGCTAATCAAGTAACAAAATATGATAATGTGGTGTCTTACGTGCATTTTCAAGGAAAGTGTTGACCTATTAACCTTTTAGAACTCATTAATTGATTCTAGTGCTTTCCATTCATCATCTACTATATGTTCATGTCTTCATTGTGCTACAAAAGTCTCATTTTTTGATAGTGATGAATTTTATACTTTACATAGGTGACAAATGTGTGTTTTATTTAATCATCATGCTTTCTCAATCATCCTTAGCTACTATATATGAAATATGTAACCTTGGTCATTTGGAAATATCTAGTTTCTAAATTTTTTAATATTTGCAACACATACATTACTATATTTTTCACTAAGAACATTACAATTATCATCTTTAAAACCAACAATATATGACAACCATCAACTCTACCTAACATTTCAATTCTCATTTATGGGCTATCTTTACCTTGGAGATTGAATTAACATTTAGGAAATCATATAGTGAAGAGTAAGAAAAATTGTGTTGGGAATTTCTAGGACCACATTGCTATATAAACTATGGTTACCATTTCAAGCACACTAATAATTTAGACTCCATATTGCATGCCTTCATATCTATTTGAATATTGTTCTAAACTCTTCTTTCTCATAAATTTAAAATAAATATTATTTTTTAAATATATTTTTAATATAATTTTGAACACCATTTAATAACTTTTAATTCAACCACGAACTCGCATTTAACATCCTCACAAACTGCTTGAATATATTTATTGTAAATCTATTAAAATTTAAATTAAAATATAATCAAAATCATATAAAAACTAATTTTAAATACTTCATCTTATCTAATAAAAATTAAAGTATAAATTACCAATACTATTTTCAATATTATTAAATATATAATTAGTAATTTAAACAAATCAATTGACAAAAAAATACAAAACTTGTTAGAAAGAATATAAATTGTAACTTATTGTTGAAGACAATGAAATAAAAAATTGAACAAAACTTGAAAGATGACTTACAAACATGTTGATACAATTATAACACAAATAATAATCATACTATTAAATTATTTGAAATGTTAATCATTCAACTAGAATGTTATTACATTCATTACAATCCCACTCTTATAAAACCTTTCCTTGACACAATTGTCCTGGAACCACACAACAGCTATCACAAAGCAAAACTAACATACTTCAATATTAATATGAAAGTAACTAACTATATTAAACACGATATTATTGCAAACTTTAAACCTTAATTTAGAACAAACCATACTATCCCATCCCATCAATATCCCGAACAATCCTACGGCACACAGTTGTCCATGATTTCAGTAATTCTGAATACTCGAAGTTTTTTGTCAGGAGCTAAATATGGACACTTTTCCCATTTAGTTTCCAATGTCGTCCTTTTCAACTGCCTCTGCGGGTTGCTGATCAGATGGGCCTGCTGCAATACAGTCAATTGAGAATTAGTGCCCTTAAATGCTGTTGTTAAATGAATTTAAACTAAAGATAGTAGGCAGTCAAGCTGCCCTTAAATAGGTAGTCAGAAGTTGGCTTTGATTTACCTGTTTTAAGAAGCAGCTGCTCCTTTATATCTGCCAATGACAGATCCGGATAATTATCTTCTCCAGTCCCGTATCCATCCAAGAGGAGTACCTTATCCTTCTCACGAAGGATTTTTTTGCCTTAATCGAAACAAAATTATGTTTCATTTGGAGCACACAAGCCAACTTCCAACCTGGTATACTTTCATTCACGTTAACCTTCATGAATTCCAGCGGGACTGGAACATTTCCCCCCTGATTGTCCGAATTCTCGGATTTCGGAGGGAGTGCATTATTTTCTTCCGGCTTACGGCCCGATTTCTCGGATTTCGTATGATCTTCTTTTTTTTCCGCCTGACTCCCCGAGCTATTGGATCCCCCAGCGGGTGGTGCTCCTTTTTCCGCCTTACTGACCAATTGGGTGGATGTCAGAGGGAATGCTGCTCCTGTTCCCGCCTTAATGTCCAATTGCTTGGATTTCCCAGAAACTCGTTCAACCGAGGGTGCTTCTTTTTTTTCCGGCTTACTGTCCGATTTCTTGGTTTTGTCAACTGCTTCAACAGGTCCTGTTGCTTTCTTTTTCAGCTTCTCCCCTTCGATAGGGGGTGCTATTTCTTTATCCTTCTGGTCAGAGTTGCTGGGTTCCATAGGGACTGGTATAGTTTTTGCCTTTCACACAAAAGGCGACTTACGCTTCTAAATCTCCAACTACGAGCAGGCCTTCGCTATTTATAGACATGAAGTTTTACAAACTGCGGGCAAGTTTGTACAGTAGATGACGTCGAGGCTGTAAGACAGAGCACGCTCTATGTCCAGACTTCCAGGAAAGGTTCAGTTATATATATATATTATTTCTATTAGTTTGTCTTTTCTTACGTTGTCGAAACGCTAAATAGCATTGATTAAATAAAATGGACCACGTTCGTTTTTTGTAAGCACATTAAGCGGTCAGTTTAATAATTTAATTTGTCTGAATATTAGTAATTTTATAAAAATAGACCAGACCGACCGGCACGATTTGTACATATCGTCAAATTATGATTTATTAGTCCCTGCGTATGTCGGGGTCTATTGTTTCCGTGTGGTCAGTTTGAGCAAAGAACGCGTTTTACAGTATATTAATCTACTCAAAAAATTGTATTTATTAGTTCCTGCGGCCAAGGCAGGAATACTTATGCATTCGCCTAGAATGCTTTTAACCGGTAGCATCGGCCAACCACATTTCGTCATTTAACATCTTACTTTTTTTTGGTATAGTTTGAATTTGGAGAGCTAGTTTTTATATTGGAAAATTAGCATTTATCTAATTTCCTATTCGTCCGAGTAGCTTTATAAATCATTTTTGTTTTAAAAATTTGGGAAAATGCGAACGCATAAATTGATTAAATAAATTTAAGCAAAGGCATAGTTTTAAAACTGGTGGCTAGAGGTACGTAATCCATGAATGCAGATTAAATGCACTAAAATATCAACAAAATGCGAGTGCATAGATTGATTAAATAAATTTAAGCAAAGGCATAGTTTATAAAACTAGCAGGTAGACGTATGTAATGCATGAATACAAATTAAATGCATTAAATAGCATCAGGCTCGAGGTGAAGGCGCTAGAATGGCATGGTGGCCACACGTGGCCAGGGTACTTTGGTCATTCAATATAGAGTTAAGTGACTTGGTATGCATGTCTATTGCTTTGCGTGTGTTGTTTTTGTGTTCTGTAAGCATGTGTTCTGAGGAAGAGTTTGTAGCGATCGAGCAAGAGATTTTGTAGTTGCAAAATTGCGCACTGGACAGTGAGAAACGAATTGCTTGAGGTCAGAAGAGGTAACTTTACGTTGTTTTCTTCTATTTGATACGAGAAATGCAAGTAGGGTTTCATAGTGCTTTAAGGCATTCTTATACTTTGAGTATAAATTCGTATTTTAAACTACTTTTAGTATTATCTATTCGAATTTCTTGTTGAAATGCGAAGGTTTCATCTGCGTTTGATAGGAATTATGTAGAAACCCTCTTATCCATTTTACTTCATGCATGTGAGCCCTGTAAAGTTTGTATATTTTTGATTACTGCAAAGCGGTCCCATAAAGAGAGCTTTGGAACCAAAATTATGTCAACGTGTGCGATAATGAGAGCTTTGGAACAATGAGTCAACTGTGTGTTGCTTTGAGCTTTTCCGTTGTCATCAAAGTATAAAGGATAGAGGGATTTTGTTTAAAGTCGTGGTTATTTTCCTCGTAGGCATAAATGCAAACAATGGGAGCATACAAAAAACAGGTGAACTCTTTAACAAAACTCATCAAAGAAAAACTATTATATATGATTATTTGCTTATCTATTCATTGATTTGTAGAACAAAAAAGGGAAACAAACCCTCTTGTCCATTTTACTTTATGCATGTGAGCCCTGGAAAGTTTGTATATTTTTAATTACTTGAAAGCGGTCCCATAAAGAGAGCTTTGGAACCAAAATAATGTCAACGTGTACAATAATGAGAGCTTTCGAACAATGAGTCGACAGTGTGTTGCTTTGAGTTTTTTTGTTGTCATCAAAGCATAAATGATAGAGGGGTTTTGTTAAAAGTCGTGGTTATTGTTCTCGTAGGCATAAATACAAACAATGGGAGCATACAGAAAACAGGGGAACTGTTTAACAAAATTTGTCAAAGAAAAACTATTATATATGATTATTTGTTTATATTTTCATTCATTTCTAGAACGAAAAATGGGAAACTAATACAACAGTAGGTAGTAATAACCCCCAAAAAGAATCAAATTTGGAACAAGAGCAACATCCAAAAAATTGCGCTTTAAAGTACCTAATGCACTAGAGAATTTACCATAGCAGAATAGACATTTTGATTTGCACAGAGATAAACAAAAGAATGCAGTAGAAACCTATTTTGTGCCAGTAAGCATTTAAATTATGTCAGATGTCATGCTTATTGTTCTCATAGGCAGACATGTAAAATAGGAAAGCATTTATAAGACAAGTGAACTGTTTTACAAAACTCCTCAGGAAAGTGTGGTTCCGGGGAATGCAATGAGTATTAAATCTGGACACCTTGATATTCACATGTTAACTTTGGCATTTTAATCGAGTTGGTAGCTCTCATTTACTCTTCTTTCATCTGATATCTAATTAATTAGGTGGCTATTAATTAGTCTTTAAATACATAATAATAAAAAGAAAGAAATAATTATAAATATCCTTGGGGACATTTTAATTATGGGTTGTGATTTGTACTTACATGTAGATGGATTAAGCACTCAAAAGTCATAGTATATGTAGCGTGTTAGCTAATAGGTCCATGTGACATTTTACTCATGTCAAAGTAGTCAATTCCATATTTGTCATTTATCCTTGTATCATTAGATAACTAATTAATTAGGTAGTTGTTAAATAGTCTTTAAATGCATAGTAATTAAGAGAAAGAACAAATTACAATTATCCTTGTACACATTTTACCTAGTGATCAAATTCAAGGAACAAACATACCAAGCAAACAATAATTTGAGATTTTGTAATTGGAAAACTTAGACTGAATGCTTGGGAAGTTAGAAAATTGTATCTTGGGGTTATAAAAAGCTATGCCAAATATGTTTTAGAATTCAAATTGCAATGTTGCCATAGAGCAGTGAAGTAATATTGCTTGATGAAATAATTTCAGATTTCATGCAAAAGAGCAATTAAATTCATTGCTAGAAGATTTGTGGTACAAGAACCTATGGAAACTAGTTTGTCTAGTTAATCTGATTTACATTTATACTTGTGTCTCTTGAATCTAAAAAATTCTTGCTAGTGTTTTATTGGTTTTCGCTATTAGTATCCATCGTAGTAGGAGTATTATATATTGCAAATGTAATTTTGGGAGTTGTTTGCATTTTGGTCATTTCCTTGGGCTTTATTGCTATTCTTTTAGAAAAACAAACAAATGCTCTTTGTTTTCTAATCAAAGCTTATTACATGGTGCAATGCTTTTGATTGGAGGAGGAGAGGTGGTGTAGCGGTCCAACTGTAGAAAATTCTTCAAGAAAAGAGTACAAGGTGAGTTTCTAGAATGAACCTTGTCCTTTGTTTACAATTGCATAGAGTAGACAAAGAAAAAGGTTAATTCAATATTCTCACTACATTGATTGTACTTGTAGTCATACCATTGCTTTTTGTTACAAGGAAAATCTTTACAAATGGGTATTGTGAATGGAATATGCTATATGGTTCATAAAAATAAAGCGATTGGGGTTCAAAACTAGATCTTTGTTGCAATAACATGATATCAGAAATGCAATTACTATCCAATCAATTTCTTTGGTGGTTGATTTTACTTTATAATTTAAACATTGTCTTTTTTATTTTTAGAGTTTGATTATGAAGCCAAATGCATACTTTGATTCAAACTAATGGCTGAAGATACATAATTCATTGATGCAAAATCAATGCATTGAATGGCATCTGACTAAAGGGGAGGCTATTTGGATTGCTAATTAGTCTTTGAATATATAACAATTAAAAGAGAGAAATAAGTATAACTATCTTTGGCCACATTTCACATTTTCACCTTTCAATCAAAGTCAATTAACAAAATAGCAGTTAGACGTAAAGAAGGATCACGGAGTATGCTGATAGAAAACCATATTCTGGACACTGGCTAGACAATGTGTTGAAATTGCTTTATAAACTTTGAAGCAAATGCATTTTCCCTTCAGTTTACTTTCATTGTACATCTTAAATGGAAGTTGGGTTTCGCATTGCTGCAATGCATTTGGATACTTTGATTATAAAATCATACTTTAGGTCATTTTAAGTGTTATCCATTTAAATCTTCCATCTGAGTCTCAGAGGCAATGCACAGCTATCCCATAAAGAGAGCTTTGGAACCAATGTGGTGTGATAAAGGATAGAGGAATATTGTCAAATATTGTGGTTATAGTCCTCATAGGCACACATGCAAAATATGGAAGCATATAGAAAGCAAGTGAACTCTTTAACAATCCCATGAAACATTGTCTTTCTATAAATCCATGCATACAGGAACGCATGTATATGTGTGCATGTAATTATGTATGTATTTATGCATGTATCTATGTTACCATGTATGTATGTGTGTATATAACAGATTACTATTGCATCTTCTTTAAATGCTTGTGTGCAGCTATGTGTCTATGTATACATTTTATCCAGCCCTTTACATGTTAACTGAGAGTTTTAAAGCTTTTCCTGTTCATTGGCAGCTAGTTTGGCATTGAACAATAGGTAGAACTTGTTATGAAATGTGGTTTCATAGGCATTATGTAGAAACCCTTTTGTCCATTGTGTAGAGCTCTCCCATAGTGAGAGCTTTGGAGCCAATGTGCTTTGGACTTGTCACATAGTAAGAGCTTCGGAGGAATGTAAGGACAATGTGTTCAAAATGCTTTGGAAACTGTTAAGCAAACTGATTTTAGAGAAGTGAACCCAAACTTGCAATTGCTTTGAGCTTTTTGACTATTAGCAAAGCATGAAGGATAGAGGAATTTTACTGTTATCAGATGTCGTGGTTATTTTCCACCTAGGCACACATGCAAAATATGGAGGCATAGATAGCACAAGTGAACTATTTGACAAAATTTACGGGTGAAATGTGGTTCCCTAGAATGCAATGAATATTTAGTCTGTGCACCTTGATATTCACATGTTAACTTTGTCATGTTTATCTAGTGTCTAGTTCTCACTTACTCTTCTTTCATCTCATATCTAATTAATTAGGTAACAATTAATTAGTGTTTAAATCCATAACATTTAAAAGGAAGCAATAGTTATAATTATCCTTGTGCACATTACACCTATAACTCAAAGCCAATTAACAAAGCAGCAATAGAAAACTATGTTGATGTTAATATGGTAGACAATATGTATTTGTGCATAATTCTATAAGGATACCATGTGTTGTGATTTTTTCTTGAATGAGGTTTGATGAAACAGTTGATAGTTACTGCTAGACAGCCAAATGAAATTAACTTAGGTAAATGGAAATAGAATGACCCCATCCAATTGCAAAATGGATATTTATGTGGCTTTTACATGATAGCAGGCTTACAGCCATGAGACTTCTTTGAAGCTTAAATGTCACAGTATATGTAGCATATTACCCAATAGCTCTATCTCACATTTCATTCATGTTGATTTAGGCAAGTTGATATTTCTCATTTACCCTTGTACCGTCTCATATTGCTCATTGCATTCCCTGGAAGCACATTTTCCTAAGGAGTTTTGTAAAATAGTTCACTTGGATTATAAATGCTTTCGTATTTTACATGGTTGCCTACGAGAACAATCACCATGACCTCTGACAGAATATATATGCTTGCTGGCAGAAAATAGGTTTCTACTACATTCTTTTGTCTATCTCTGTGCAAATGAAAATTTGTATTCTGCTATGGTAAATTCTCTAGTGCATTAGGTACTTTAAAGCACAATTTTTTGAATGTTGCTCATGTTCCAGGTTTGATTCTTTTTGGTGGTTATAACTACCTACTGTTGTATTAGTTTCCCATTTTTCCTTCTACAAATGAATGATTATATAAACAAATAATCATATATAATAGTTTTTCTTTGATGAGTTTTCTCAAAGAGTTCACCTATTTTCTGTATGCTCCCATTGTTTGCATTTATGCCTATGAGGACAATAACCACGACCTTAAATAAAATCCCTCTATCCTTTATGCTTTGATGACAATGGAAAAGCTCAAAGCAACACACTGTCGACTCATTGTTCCAAAGCTCTCATTATCGCACACGTTAACATAATTTTGGTTCCAAAGCTCTCTTTATGGGACCACTTTGCAGTAATCAAAAATATTCAAATTTTTCTAATTAGTCTTTAAGTACATAGCAATTAAAAGAAAGAAACAATTACAATTATCCTTGTGTACATTTGAACTGTTAATCAAAGGAAATTAACAAACTAGCACTAGAAAACCATGTGCGTGTTAAAGTGTTAGATAGCATGTATTTGTGCATAGGTGTATATGGATGCTATGAGTTGTGATTTGTACCATTTTGTAGCACTTACTATTACTTGTGCAATCAAGCCACATGCAAGTAGAATTCATAATTCATGGCATCCAGATACACTCAAGGACAAATACTATTCAAGGTTGTTAGAATCCTGATAACAAAGATGATGAGATACATCCAATTAATGTATGTCACAACATCTTATTGAATCAAGATGATTTGGATAGGGAGGTTACAAATGAGAATCGTTATTGGTGTGTGAATAATGCTATTTTTGAGGACTTGTGAACAAAATTGCATGCGAATACTATTAGTTAAATAATTAGGAAGCTGCTAATTAGTCTTTAAGTACATAATAATTAAAACAAAGAAATAATTACAATTATCCTTGTGTACATTTGAACTATTGATCAAAGGAAATTAACAAACTAGCACTAGAAAACCATGTGTGTGTTAATATGTTGGATAACATGTACTTGTGCATAGGTGTATGTGGATACTATGGGTTGTGATTTCTGTTTGCATGTAGCTGGTTTAAACATTTAATAATTAGTGTTGGATAATGGAATGAAATGAACTTGGGCTAATGGAAATACAATAACCCATGGAGTTGGAACATCAATGTTTATGTGGCTTTAACATGATAGAATATTAGCATACATGGGACTTATTTGAATCTCAAATGTCATACTGTATGTGGCATATTAGCTAATTGGCTTAACATGATAGCTTTCAAACAAGTTAATTCAGCGATCAATCAAGCTAATTGACTGATGAATTAATTGTTTTGAGTGGTTAGTCATAGTTAATTATTAGTCATCTTTATCCTCTATATCAGTTGAATCAATCTTGCCTATTCAAATTGACAGATACACAATCTTTCTAACCATTTTCCCTATTTTTAATAAAATAGGATCTTTAGAATAGGATATATACAATCATCTAAGCATGATAAGACGTGGATTTAATAAATAAAAGTAGCAATTTGTTACCTCGAGTAACTTGTCTCTTGGTGTTCATTCAATGAGCACAGGAACTTTTGCTCTATCACTGTAAACGTCCCCTTTGTATTAATAAAAGCTGTGAGTTTTGAGATCAATGCCTCTGCTTAAATTTATTTGTATATGGAGTAACATTATTTTCAAATGCATGACTGATAATAACACATATATTAAAAAACTTTGAATCAAAATACACAAATCATTAAGAAAATAATATTTCCCTCTTTGCCTTATATTTTTACAGATAGAGCTTATTTTCAATGATCATATGTATACCTCACATATTCCTAGCCTAACTGTATTAACTCAGAGAGTCTTGAGAAATTGCTAGAAGAGCTGACTATTTTCTTCTTTGCATAGGCGTCCATTGTATTCCACACTATATTATTGTTCATATGTTCATGTAACTTTATTTAAAAGCATTTGAACACACAATGCTTCACAATCATTGCAACTTGCAAGTGAATTCAAAATTTTTTTAGACATATACAAAGAATAGATAATACATGGCTTAAAATATGCATATATTCAATCTTTAAAATAATAGAATTGATTGGTATGTGTGGAATGCTCATGGTCTACTGTTTGATTGGGAATTTTTCCAAGCATTTGAAGACTAAAGCTTTTCCTTCAGCTTTCTAGCACTCACTTGGATAAACTGTTTTGTATAGTCTAAATTTTATTCGTCCCTAGCATCAAGGTAGGAATACTTATGCATTTGACTGGAATGCTTTTAACCGGTAGCATCACCCAATCACATTTCGCCATTTAACATATTACTTATTTTTTTGTATAGTTTGAATTTAGAGAGCTATTTTTTATATTGGAAAATTAGCATTTATCTATTTTCCTATTCATCCAAGTAGCTTTATAAATCATTTTTGTCTTAAAAATTGGGGAAAATGCGAATGCATAAATTGATTAAATAAATTTAAGCAAAGGCATAGTTTTAAAACTAGTGGCTAGAGGCACGTAATCCATGAATGCAGATTAAATGCATTAAAATATCAGGAAAATGAGAGCGCATAGATTGATTAAATAAATTTAAGCAAAGGCATAGTTTATAAAACTAGCAGGTAGACGTACGCAATGCATAAATACAAATTAAATGCATTAAATGACATTTGGCTTGAGGTGAAGGTGCTGGAATGGCTTGGTGGCCACATGTGCCCAGGGTACTTTGGTCATTTAATATAGGGTTAAGCCACTTTCTATGCATCTCTATTACTTTGCGTGTGTTGTTCTTGAGTTCTATAGGCGCATGTTCTGAGGAAGAGTTTGCAGCAACTGAGCAGGAGATGTTATAGTTACAGAGTCCAGATCCAGAAACGAGTTACTTGAGGTGATAATTTGTAAATTTTCAGAGTTTCCTTACATTAAATTTCATAATGAAGCTATGTTTCATAGTGCTTTACTTGGACTATTACTATCACTTTGTGTGTGATGTGTCAGTGCATGTATGTATGTATGCATGTGTCTATGTACATATGCATCTATCTATGTGCATATCTATGTAAACATTTGTAGATGCATGTATGCATGTATGCATATGTCTCTAGATATATCTATGCATTTATGTATTTATGAATATATGTATGTGTGTATAAATGCATCTATGTGTATATGCATGCATGCATGTATGTTTACACCCATCCATGCATTTATGTGTCTACATAGATGCATCTGTGCATATGTATACATATGTATATATATGTGTGTATTTGTCTTTATGTCTTTTCTACGAAAGAGTTTACAGTGACAAGGAAAAGGTCATCATGGTTCCAAAAAAAAACACTCGTAGATAAGTTACTTCAGGCAATAAATAGTTATTTTCGCTAGTTTTCTTTCATTTTAGAGTCTATAGGCAGATTGGGTTTCACAGTGGTCAGCCTACACTAATCTTCATAGACTGGTTCCTTGGATGAACAATTGTCTTTTGTCCAGTGTACAATATGGGAGCTTAACAATAACTTGGTGCTTATGAGTCCTCTAAAGATTACATATCTTCAATCACTGCAGAACTGTTCCACGGTGCAAGCTTTAGAGCCACTGTGCTGTTAGCATGTGCCATAATGGGACCTTTGGAAGAATATGTGGACAATGTGTTGAGAAGGCTTTATAAACTGTCAGGTAAATGCAATTTACAGATATAAGCCGAAACTCCACAATTGCTTTCAACTTTCTCGTTGTCATTAAAGCATAAAGAAAAGAGGGATTTTTCCAAACTTCTAATTTATGTACTTTTGAATAATAATTCACCTTGTTATTTAATGAGTCAAATTATCTTAATTAATTAATCTTCTTTTCCCTTCTATCATTTCATATCTAATTAATTAGGTAATTGTTAAATAGTATTTACATTCATAATAATTAAAACAAAGAAATAATTATAACTATCCTTGTGCACATTTGACTAATCAATCAAAGTCAATTAATAAATCTAATTACACCTGTTTACCAGATAGTATTTGTATGCAATTTCCTTGAAAAGTCTTCAAAAAGAGGATTACTCACACACCAATAAGGATTCTCATTTATAATGTCTATATCCAAATCATCTTCATTGAATAAGATTTTGTGGCATACATTAATTGGATGTATCTCATCATCTTTTTTATTAGGATGCCAACAACCTTGGATTGTATTTCTCCTTCAGTGTATCTTAAAGAGCTTATGGCACCATTGCAATAACATAATTACACTAATGCATAGATATGCAAAATATGTTCTATATTATAATGTGCACAAATAACAATAAGTATTTTAAAATTATAAAATGCAATTTGCATTATAAGCAACAAAAGTTCTTACTTAGGTTCTTTATTGTCAAAATGAATCTACATAAGAATTTTTTTTTCTTTTTATGAATAACATAGTATATGTCACTCACTGTACTCATTTGTCTAGACTATCCTTATAACAGTGATCGGTTCTTTCAAGTCTATTTAAACAATCCTTTCTACATTGCTGCAAGTATACTTGATCATCCAATAGCACATTGCAAGGTTATCTTTCCAAATTGTCTTTTTGCTTTTCTTGAAATGCAATTGAAATTCTTCAATATAATGACTACATAAAATTTTGTTTCATGTTTTCATTTTTCCATCTTGTATTCCTCATCTCTTTTGTTCCATTTTTGTAGACATGTTACTATTGCAATCAAATGTGTAAAGCATTTCTGTCCAAAGAAATTAGACACAGGAGTGGCAATATGTTACACAACCTTGTGTTATGCATTTATAGCATTTTTGGAATTGCATTTCAAGAAAAGTAGAAACTAAATTTTTATTCACATTACTTCATCTATGGCATTAACAACTTTTGCAATAATTATTAGAGACATTGAGTTCAACATTGAATAGTTCTATTGTTCATGTCATCACTTCAACATTTCTTTTCTTATGTTGCTTAGTTTTTATAGACCTCTATGCTCTTCCTTGATATTGTTATGCAATCAATGGTCTGAACATTCAAGATATTGGAATACTATGCCCACTTCTACCCTGCAAGACAATGCATATATGTTTCTTTCACCCATTACATGTCAAATTGCATTACTTGACAAAGTTAACATGCGAGAACCAAAGTGTCCATTATGAATACTTATTGCATTCCATGGGACCACATTTCTTTGAAGAGTTTGTTTGAAAAGTTCACTTCCCTTGTATATGCTTCCATATTTTGCATATGTTCCTATGAGCACATTAACTATAACAATTCACAAAATTCCTTTATCCTTTATGCTTTCACCATAGCAAAAAAGCTCAAAGCAATTGTAGAGCTTAGGTTTAGAGAACACGGGCTCGCAGAACACAAAAAACAACATACACAAAGTAATAGATATGCATAGCAAGTGGCTTAACTCTATATTAAATGACCAAAGTACCCTATCCATGCATGGCCACCAAACCATTGCAGTGCGTTCACCTCCATCCAGATGCCATTTAATGCATTTAATTTGTATTCATGCACTGTGTTCGCATTTTCCTCATATTTTAATGCATTTAATCTGCATTCATGGATTACGTGCCTCTAGCCGCCAGTTTTAAAACTATGCCTTTGCTTAAATTTATTTAATAAATTTATGCATTCACATTTTCCTGGATTTTTAAGACAAAAATGATTTATAAAGCTACTCAAATGAATAGGAAAATAGATAAATGCTAATTTTCCAATATAAAAAATAGCTCTCCAAATTCAAACTATACAAAAAAATAAGTAATATTAAAGATATAAGATTTCCACAATCCATATTGAATGTTTAATTTTTGCTTCTAGATTTGATTGTGTGCAAGTTTTTCATCAACATTTCGGATCACACTCCGTGATCCATCATCAGGATGGAGAGCTGAAAGGAGATGTAAGAATGATGAGTTGCAGACCCAAAAAAGGTTTAAGAAGAGAGGAAGGCACACAACACGAGGAGACAATAAAAAAATGTAAAGAAAAATCAAGAAACAAAAGAGTCAACAATAAATAAAAGAATTAAGTGAAAAAAACTTGAAGAATAAAAATAAAATAAACAAAAAGAGGTTAAAATTAAAGGAAGATAAAAATATAAAATAAGCGAAAAAACTAGAAGAATAAAAGAAAAAATAAGTGAAAAAAATAAACAAAAAGAGGTAATAAAATTCAAGGAAGATAAAAATAAAAAATAAAAAATTCCAAAGATTAAGAAGATAAGAAAAGACAAAAGATAAAATTAATCAGGATAAAAATGAGAAACCTAAAAACTACAACTAATAAAAAACATAAACAGGACGCAAACTTCGTCCAAATAAATACCGCAACAACCACTAAAGAACAATAAGGACCAATAATAACAAAACCAACATTGAATATAAAATAAGTATCTTTAGAAAAAAGGAAAAATTGAGACAAACAAAGAACAAAACGATAAAATGAATAAAACAAAGGAAAAAAATAGAAACAAAACAAGAAAAATCCAGACAAGAGAAAACAAGAAATAAAAGATAAAAACAAAAATGAAATACTAAAGTGAGATAACAAAGAGGAGAGGAATAAAAAACAGTTTAAATATGAATATCTGAATAAGAGACAAGAGAAAAAATAAAATAAACAAGAGACAAGAAATGTTACAAGTAACAATTGATAGAGATATGGTATAAATATAAGAAAAAAATTACAAGTGAAGAAAGTAAAAGGAGTTTCTATTGATGCAAAAGGAAGAAGAAACCAACAAGCAAAATAGAGAGTCAATGAGAAAACAACACCAAAAAATACAAAAAACCAAAAGAAGACATAAGGAGAATGAGAAATAAGGGAGAAAAAAGATAAGAAAGAAGAGGAGATAAAATCAGAACAAGAGACGAAGGAAGCTACCACTCAAACCTAAGGCAGAGGACCCAGATCGAGACAGGAGAAAGGAAAGAAGAGAAAGGGGGTGGGGGATCAAGAGAGAGAAAGAGAGGGAGAGAAAAGTGAAAGGTGCAGAGGTCAAGGTCGAGGATGAAGAAGGTTTCTAAGGTTGGACAACAGAGGTTGCCATGAGGTGCTTAAACTCCAACCATCATCTCAATTCAGGTTGTCAGGGTGGTTGTGGATTTCTATGGCTTCCTTTAGCTTCCTCTTCAAAAAGTTATCTTCTCTGTACAATATTTGAGTGTCTTCCAAACAAATATGGTGTTTTGTAGAAGAGGAATGCTCCGCTAGGGCAGATTTACCCACACGTTCATGCCTGATGTTGGCACTGTGTTCCTTGACTCTAGTGGTGAAAGAACGACCCATTTCACCTATATAAGGAGTGCCGCATTAACACACAACCTTGTAGACCCCCGAGTCTAAAAGAATGTCTCTAGAGTCTTTAAGAGATGGAAAACAGTTTTTTATTTTAGAAACGGGTTTAAAAGCACATCTTACGCCTTTTTTAAGGAAGATTTTGGAGATTTTGTGGGAGATACCATCCACAAAAGGTAAGGAGGCACAAGGAAGTAACTTAGGTTGGGAAGAGTTGGTGTTAGAGCTTGAGAAGAAACAAGATTTGGCTTGGTTGAGGGCCCTCGAAATTTGCTTGTTGGTGTACCCATTTAACCTGAAGACCAGTCGAAGATGGTCCAACTCTTGGTTTAGGTTGTCTTCATCACAAATTCGCAAGGCTCTAGTGGCTAAGGTTTTGAGGATCCCAAATTTTTGGCAAGAGGGGTGGTGGGAGGAAGAGTGGAGGTATAAATCAGTGTGGGTAGCTTTGCGATAAACCTGACGACCAAGGGATCCATCAGGTTTTTTTAGAAGCAGCACATCAAGGAAAGGCAATTGATTATCTTCTTCAAGCTCTTTGGTAAAGGTGATGCACGGGACAATGTTTTTAAGGTGAGAATGGAATTCTTCTAGTTTTTCATGGCCATGGGGCCAGCAGACATTGGTGTCATCCACATAACGCTTCCACCACTTTGGTTTGAGAGTGGAAGTCCTTAGGGATATTTCTTCAAAATGTTCCATATAAAGGTTAGCAATGACAGGTGATAGGGGAGAGCTCATAGCAACTCCATCAACCTGCTGATAGATGACCCCCAAGAAGGAGAAGAAAGTGGATCTTAGGCATAACTCAACCAAGGAATCAATCTCGACACTAACCTTGTGTTTAACAATCTCAATGGCGTCAGGAATAGGGACTTTGGTGAAGAGGGAGACAACGTCAAAGATCACCAAAATGTCACTATTGTCTAATCTCACATCTTGGATAAATTGGATGAAATGGGCAGAATCTTTGATGAAGGAATTAGATTGGCCAACGAGCGGGGAGATAAATTTGGCGAGGAACATAGCAAGCTTGTAGGTAGGAGAGCCTATGGTGTCCACAATAGGCCTCAAGGGAATTCTAGCTTTGTGAATTTTTGGAACCCCATAAATACGAGGAGTGACTTCTTTCGAAGGCAATAGATGCTTCTTGGTAACATCATCAAAAGAGGAGCAAGACACAGGGGATTTGAGTTTTTTTATAATTTTGGAGCAAGGATTGTGGGAAACCACTCTATAACTACTCGCGTCTGAGAGAAGGTCAAGCATTTTAGAGATATAGTCTTGCCTATCCATGATAACAGTGGCATTTCCTTTGTCTGCTTTGGTGAAGACTAGGTTATGATTTTTCATTAAATTGCGGAAGGCGCGAGACTCGGTTAAAGGGATGTTACACCTGGGTGGTTTAGCCTGCTGAAGAGCCAAGACACAATCCTGTCTAACCTCTTCAGCTACCTCAGTGGGGAGATTACGAATAGCATTTTCAATTTCGATAAGAAAGTTGACGTGGGGGATAGATCGAGGAGTAACGGCAAAGTTTAGGCCTCTTTTTAAGAAGTTAAAAGTGGGGGGATCCAAAGTGGCATTTGATAAGTTGACCACTAGTTTATTTTAGAGGGACTCGGGGAGTGCTCTAGAACTGCAGTGGGCCCAAAGGGATTATTGGAGGGACTCTAATTTCATCTTGGAGAAGATACATTTGTATCAAGCCCCTCGTACTACCATCCGTAATAACTCCAACCAATTTTTTATTTTAGAAACGGGTTTAAAAGCACACCGTACTGCCATCCGTACTACCAATTCCTTTACTGCCATTTGTATCGAGCCCCTCGTACTGCCATCCGTACTTCCAATGCCTTTTCCTCTCTCACCGCCCCCCCTTTCCAATCAGATGAGTCTGTTATCCAATCCAGCGAGCTCCTTCGTTATTACAGATGGCAGTACGAGGGGCTCGATACAAATGTATCTTCTCCAAGACAAAATCAGAGTCATCGCAACCGCGTTTCCATTGTTGGAGTTTCATCACCTCCCTCACACACTCCTTTCAGGTCCACTTCTACACAACCCTTTTCATCCCTTTCTCCTCATGGGTCCAACCCATTCCCTGTCTGTGCTCAGCACTCCCTGAGTCCCTCCAATAATCATGCAGTTCTAGACTGAGAAAATAAACTAGTGGTCAACTTATCAAACGCCACTTTGGATCCCCCGACTTTTAACTTCTTAAAAAGAGGCCTAAACTTTGCCATTACTCCTCGATCTATCCACCACGTCAGCTTTCTTATCAAAATTGAAAACGCTATTCGTAATCTCCCCACTGAGGTAGCTGAAGAGGTTAGATAGGATTGTATTGTGGCGCTTCGGTAGGCTAAACCACCCAGGTGTAACATCCCTCTAGCCGAGTCTTGTTCCTTCTGCAATTTAATGAAAAATCATAACCTAGTCTTCACCAAAGCGGACAAAGGCAATGTCACTATTATCATGGATAGGAAAGACTATATCTCTAAAATGCTCGACCTTCTCTCGGACACGAGTAGTTATAGAGTGGTTTCCCACAATCCTTGCTCCAAAATTATAAAAAATATCAAATCTGCTGTGTCTTGCTCCTCTTTTGATGATGCTACCAAGAAGCATCTATTGCCTTCGAAAGAAGTCACTCCTCTTATTTATGGGGTTCCAAAAATTCACAAAGCTGGAATTCCTTTTAGGCCTATTGTGGACACCATAGGCTCTCCTACCTATAAGCTTGCTGCGTTCCTTGCCAAATTTATCTCCCCGCTCGTCGGCCAATCTGATTCCTTTGTCAAATATTCTGCCCATTTCGTCCAATTTATCCAAGATGTGAGATTAGACAATAGTGACATTTTGGTGAGCTTTGACGTTGTCTCCCTCTTCAGCAAACTCCCTATTCCCAACACCATTAAGATTGTTAAACACAAGGTTAGTGTCGAGATTGCTTCCTTGGTTGAGTTATGCCTAAGATCCACTTTCTTCTCCTTCTTGTGGGTCATCTATCAGCAAGTTGATGGAGTTGCTATGGGCTCTCCCCTATCACCTGTCATTACTAACCTTCATATGGAACATTTTGAAGAAATTGCCCTAAGGTCTTCTGCTCTCAAACCAAAGTGGTGGAAGTGTTATGTGGATGACACCAATGTCTACCGGCCCCATGGAAGTGAAAAACTAGAAGAATTCCATTCTCACCTTAACAACATTGCCCTGTGCATCACCTTTACCAAAGAGCTTGAAGCAGATAATCAATTGCCTTTCCTTGATGTGCTACATCTAAAAAAACCTGATGGATCCCTTGGTCATCGTGTTTATCGCAAAGCTACCCACACTGATTTATACCTCCACTCTTCCTCCCACCACACCCCTTGCCAAAAATTTGGGATCCTCAAAACCTTAGCCACTAGAGGCTTGCGAATTTGTGATGAAGACAACCTAAACCAAGAGTTGGACCATCTTCGACTAGTCTTCAGGTTAAATGGGTACACCAACATGCAAATTTCAAGGGCCCTCAACCAAGCCAAATCTTGTTTCTTCTCAAGCTCTAACACCAACTCTTCCCAACCTAAGTTACTTCCTTGTGCCTCCTTACCTTTTGTGGATGGTATCTCCCACAAAATCTCCAAAATCTTCCATAAAAAAGGCGTAAGATGTGCTTTTAAACCTATTTCTAAAATAAAAAAATTGTTTTCCATATCTTAAAGACTCTAGAGACATTCTTTTAGACTTGGGGGTCTACAAGGTTGTTTGTTCATGCGGCACTCCTTATATAGGTGAAACGGGTCATTCTTTCACCACTAGAATCAAGGAACGCAGTGCCGACATCAGGCATGAACGTGTGGGTAAATCTGCCCTAGCGGAGCATTCCTCTTCTACAAAACACCATATTTGTTTGGAAGACACTCAAATATTGTACAGAGAAGATAACTTCTTCAAGAGGAAGCTAAAGGAAGCCATAGAAATCCACAACCACCCTGACAACTTGAATCGAGATGATGGTTGGAGTTTAAGCACCTCATGGCAACCTTTGTTGTCCAACCTTAGAAACTTTCTTCATGCTCGACCTTGACCTCTGCACCTCTCGCTTTTCTCTCCCTCTCTTTCTCTCTCTTGATCCCCCACCCCCTTTCTCTTCTTTCCTTTCTCCTGTCTCGATCTGGGTCCTCTGCCTTAGGTTTGAGTGGTAGCTTCCTTCGTCTCTTGTTCTGATTTTATCTCCTCTTCTTTCTTATCTTTTTTCTCCCTTATTTCTCATTCTCTTTATGTCTTCTTTTGGTTTTTTGTATTTTTTGGTGTTGTTTTCTCATTGACTGTCTATTTTTCTTATTGGTTTCTTCTTCCTTTTGCATCAATAGAAACTCCTTTTACTTTCTTCACTTGTAATTTTTTTCTTATATTTATACCATATCTCTATCAATTGTTACTTGTAACATTTCTTGTCTCTTGTTTATTTTATTTTTTCTCGTCTCTTATTTAGATATTCATATTTAAATTGTTTTTTATTCCTCTCCTCTTTATTATCTCACTTTAGTATTTAATTTTTGTTTTTATCTTTTATTTCTTGTTTCCTCTTGTCTAGATTTCTCTTGTTTTGTTTCTATTTTTTTCCTTTGTTTTATTCATTTTATCGTTTTGTTCTTTGTTTGTCTCAATTTTTCCTTTTTTCTAAAGATACTTATTTTATATTCAATGTTGGTTTTGTTATTATTGGTCCTTATTGTTCTTTAGTGGTTGTTGCGGTATTTATTTGGACAAAGTTTGCTTCCTGTTTATCCTTTTTATTAGTTGTAGTTTTTAGGTTTCTCATTTTTATCCTGATTAATTTTATCTTTTGTCTTTTCTTATCTTCTTAATCTTTGGAATTTTATATTTTATATTTTTATCTTCCTTGAATTTTATTACCTCTTTTTGTTTATTTTTTTCACTTATTTTTATCTTTTATTCTTCTAGTTTTTTCGCTTATTTTATATTTTTATCTTCCTTTAATTTTAACCTCTTTTTGTTTATTTTATTTTTATTCTTCTAGTTTTTTAATTAATTATTTTATTTATTGTTGACTCTTTTGTTACTTCATTTTTTATTTATTTTATTGTCTCCTCGTGTTGTGTGCCTTCCTCTCTTCTTAAACCTTTTTTGGGTCTGCAACTCATCATTCTTAGATCTCCTTTCAGCTCTCCATCCTGATGATGGATCACGGAGTGTGATCCGAAACGTTGATGAAAAAACTTGCACACAATCAAATCCAGAAGAAAAAATTAAACATTCAATATGGATTGTGGAAATCTTATTTCTTTAATTGATACCCTTCATGGGAGGGATCTCTGTTTCAAATCCTAACAGTTGGAGTTGTTAAGGATTAAAATCACAAAGAAAGTTGTAGACCTAACATTTCTTAAAAGATGTCGTGATTCCAGTGTGATCCCGTCATTTGTAAAAATCACCCACCATCTCTGGAGTGGCTACACCAAGCATATTTTCTTCAGGGCTGGTCTTTCTCTCCTCAGATTAGTCATTAAGTCTACCAGAAGGTTTATCAATCATTTGAATGCCAGGCTTTTTTATCTTCATATGGAGCTTGCTGCTTCTCTGCGGCCGGACCTCTGGATTCGTCTCGATACAACCTCCTATGCTAGAGCCATAGGACGATGGGAGGAATTCATCAAAAGGCAAAAGAAGAAGTTTGATGCTCTTCAATGTAGAAACTTGATGGCTGAAACTTCTCAATCTTCAACTCGCCGCCCCCTGCCATCTTCAACTTGGATGCCAGCATCTTCTTCGCTGGCTTCCGCTGGGTCTGTTCTTCCTCCTCTCGCCCCTCCCGATACGTTGCCCTCCTCCAGCCACTTTGTTCTTTCTGAGATAAAAAGAATAAGCCCTCCATCAGCCTCGTGCCCCTCACCGAATCCTTTGGGCCCCTCACGGTTAGCTTGGAATGTAGTTGAGTCTAGTTGTTCTTCGCCTTTCAGAACCTCCCCTCCTTCCCCTTCTCTTTGACCTTCCCTTCCTTTTGTGTCCAGCTTGTTTTCTGCTCAGCCTTTGTCCCCGTTCAAATCTTCTGGCCTTTCTTCTTCTACCGCTTCGCATCCTCATCCAGTTACTTCTCTCCCCCCGCTCACTCTTCTCACCATTGGGCGAACTATGCAGACCGATGGTGGCTCTTCCTCGGGATGCATCCTCTCCAATGTCCACCCTCAGTTGGCACGCCGACGATACTCTCCCCCCAACGGCTCCTCTACGTCCAGAACGATGGCGGCTCCTCCTCGGGTTGCATCCTCTCCAGCGTCCAGTCCCAGTTTGCGCACTGACAACACTCTCCCCTCAACGACTGCTCTACGTCGAGGTCAGAACGATGGCGGCTCTTCCTCGGGATGCATCCTCTCCAATGTCCAATCTCAGTTGGCATGCAAGCAACACTCTCCACTCAATGGCTCCTCTATGTCCAGGTCAGGTACGCCAGCCTCTAGTAGTATCTCTCATCAATTGAATTCAAATCTTTGTTTTTATGACTCTGATTTCGTCTTGGAGAAGATACATTTGTATCGAGCCCCTCGTACTGCCATCCGTAATAATGAAGGAGCCAATGCCTTTTCCTCTCTCACTGCCCCCCCTTTCCAATCAGATGAGTCTATTATCCAATCCATGTTTCGTCCCTTTAATCATTACTCACCCACCAGCAACCGCGTTTCCATTATTGGAGTTTCATCGCCCCCCTCACACACTCCCTTCGGGCCCACTTCTACCCAACCCCTTTCGTCCCTTTCTCCTCGTGCATCCAACCCATTCCCTGTCTATGCTCAGCACTCCCTGAGTCCATCCAATAATCATGCAGTTCTAGACTGGGAAAATAAACTAGTGGTCAACTTATCAAAAGCCACTTTGGATCCCCCTGCTTTTAACTTCTTAAAAAGAGGCCTAAACTTTGTCGTTACTCCTCGATCTATCCCCCACGTCAACTTTCTTATCGAAATTGAAAATTCTATTCGTAATCTCCCCACTAAGGTAGCTGAAGAGGTTAGACAGGATTGTGCCGTGGCGCTTCGGCAGGCTAAACCACCCAGGTGTAACATCCCTCTAGCCGAGTCTCGTGCCTTCCGCAATTTAATGAAAAATCATAACCTAGTCTTCACCAAAGCGGACAAAGGAAATGCCACTGTTATCATGGATAGGCAAGACAATATCTCTAAAATGCTCGACCTTCTCTCAGACGCGAGTAGTTATAGAGTGGTTTCCCACAATCCTTGCTCCAAAATTATAAAAAAAGTCAAATCCATTGTGTCTTGCTCCTCTTTTGATGATGCTACCAAGAAGTATCTATTGCCTTCGAAAGAAGTCACTCGTCGTATTTATGGGGTTCCAAAAATTCACAAAGTTGGAATTCCTTTTAGGCCTATTGTGGACACCATAGGCTGTCCTACCTATAAGCTTGCTGCGTTCCTTGCCAAATTTATCTCCCCGCTCGTCGGCCAATCTGATTCCTTTGTCAAAGATTCTGCCCATTTCGTCCAATTTATCCAAGATGTGAGATTAGACAATAGTGACATTTTGGTGAGCTTTGACGTTGTCTCCCTCTTCACCAAAGTCCCTATTCCCGACGCCATTGAGATTGTTAAACACAAGGTTAGTGTCGAGATTGCTTCCTTGGTTGAGTTATGCCTAAGATCCACTTTCTTCTCCTTCTTGTGGGTCATCTATCAGTAGGTTGATGGAGCTGCTATGGGCTCTCCCCTATCACCTGTCATTTCTAACATTTATATGGAACATTTTGAAGAAATTTCCCTAAGGTCTTCTGCTCTCAAACCAAAGTGGTGGAAGCGTTATGTGGATGACACCAATGTCTGCTGGCCCCATGGCCGTGAAAAACTAGAAGAATTCCATTCTCACCTTAACAACATTGCCCCGTGCATCACCTTTACCAAAGAGCTTGAAGCAGATAATCAATTGCCTTTCCTTGATGTGCTGCTTCTAAAAAAACCTGATGGATCCCTTGGTCGTCGTGTTTATCGCAAAGCTACCCACACTGATTTATACCTCCACTCTTCCTCCCACCACCCCCCTTGCCAAAAATTTGGGATCCTCAAACCCTTAGCCAGTAGAGCCTTGCGAATTTGTGATGAAGACAACCTGAACCAAGAGTTGGACCATCTTTGACTAGTCTTCAGGTTAAATGGGTACACCAACAAGCAAATTTCGAGGGCCCTCAACCAAGCCAAATCTTGTTTCTTCTCAAGCTCTAACACCAACTCTTCCCAACCTAAGTTACTTCCTTGTGCCTCCTTACCTTTTGTGGATGGTATCTCCCACAAAATCTCCAAAATCTTCCTTAAAAAAAGGCATAAGATGTGCTTTTAAACCTGTTTCTAAAAAAAAAACTATTTTCCATCTCTTAATGACTGTAGAGACATTCTTTTAGACTTAGGGGTCTACAAGGTTGTGTGTTCATGCAGCACTCCTTATATAGGTGAAATGGGTCATTCTTTCACCACTAGAATCAAGGAACACAGTGCCGACATCAGGCATGAACGTGTGGGTAAATCTGCCCTAGCAGAGCATTCCTCTTCTACAAAACACCATATTTGTTTGGAAGACACTTAAATATTGTACAGAGAAGATAACTTCTTTAAAAGGAAGCTAAAGGAAGCCATAGAAATCCACAACCACCCTGACAACTTGAATCGAGATGATGGTTGGAGTTTAAGCACCTCATGGCAACCTCTATTGTCCAACCTTAGAAACCTTCTTCATCCTTGACCTTGACCTCTGCGCCTCTCACTTTTCTCTCCCTCTCTTTCTCTCTCTTGATCCCCCACCTCTCTTCTTTCCTTTCTCCCTGGCCTCGCATCCTGGGTCCTCCTTCTAGGTTTGAGGGTATCCGGCCTCTTGTCCTTGATTTTATCTCCTCTCTTTCTTATCTTTTTCTCCCCTTATTTCTCATTCCTATGTCTCTTTGGCTTTTGCATTTTGGTGTTGCTTCTCATTGGACTCTCATTTTGGCTTGTTGGCTCTTTCCTTCCCTTGCATCAATAGAAACCCTTTTAATTTCTCTTCACTTGTAATTTTGTTCTATATTTATACCATATCTCTACTCAATTGTTACTTGTAACATTTCTTGTCTCTGTTTATTTTTTTTTCTTGTCTCTTATTCAGATATTCATATATAAATTGTTTTTTAATTTTGTCCTCTCCTCTTTGTTATCTCGCTTTAGTCTTTCATTTTTGTTTTTATCTTTTTTTATTTTTTATTTTTTTATTTCTTGTATTTCTTTTATTTCTCTTGTCTTGATTTCTCTTGTTTTGTTTCTATATTTTTTTTCCTTTGTTTTATTCATTTTATCGCTTTTGTTCTCCTTTGTTTGTCTAAATTTTCTCCTTTTCTAAAAGATAATGCATTTTATATTCACGTTGGTTTTGTTATTATTGGTCCCATTGTTCTTTTTATATTGCTAAGGCATTTCTATTCGATGAAGTTTGCTTCCCATTTATGTTTTTATTAGTTGTAGCTGTGAGGTTTCTACTCTAACAAGGACTAATTTTATCTTTGTCTCTTTCTTATCTCTAATCTTTGGAATCCTTTTATTTTATTTTTTATCTCCTGAATTTTATTACCTCTTTTTGTTTATTTTTTTCACTTATTTTTATCTTTTATTCTTCTAGTTTTTTCGCTTATTTTATATTTTTATCTTCCTTTAATTTTAACCTCTTTTTGTTTATTTTATTTTTATTCTTCTATTTTTTACTTAATTCTTTTATTTATTGTTGCCTCTTTTGTTACTTCATTTTTTTTAATTGTCTCCTCGTATTGTGTGCCTTCCTTTCTTCTTAAACCTTTTTTGGGTCTACAACTCATCATTCTTACATCTCCTTTCAGCTCTCCATCCTGATGATGGATCACGAAGTGTGATCTGAAACGTTGATGAAAAAACTTGCAAACAATCAAATCTAGAAGCAAAAATTAAACAAACAATAAGTAATATGTTAAATGGCGAAATGTGATTGGGCGATGCTACCGGTTAAAAGCATTCTGGGTAAATGCATAGGCAACTTAAAAATGGGTTTACAGGAAATAGCTTTTGATTCTGTATCCATATGCATTGTTTGATCAAAACTAGTGGCTGAAGGTACATAATTCATTGATCCAAAATCAATGCATTCAATGGAATCTAACTAAAGGGGAGACTGTTTGGATTGCTATTTATTCTTTCAATATATAACAAGGTTCAAGGAGAAAACTCTCATTATCACACACATTGACATAATTTTTGTTCCGAAGCTCTCTTTATGGGACCACTTTGAAGTAATAAAAAATACACAAAGTTTACAGGGCTCACATGCACGAAGTAAAATGGACAAGATGGTTTCTACATAATTCCTATCAAACGGAGATGAAACCTTCTCATTTCAACAAGAAATTTGAATAGATAATACTAAAAGTAGTTTAAAATATGAATTTATAATCAAAGTATAAGAATGCCTTAGCTACAATTGCAGAGTTTAGGTTTACATTGTTCAAAACTTCTCATTATGGCATAGGTTAACAACACATTGGTTCTAAAGCTCTCTCTATGAGACACCTCTACAACAATTGAAGATATATAGTCTTTAGAGGACTCACATGCAGTCAACAGAATAGACAAAAGGGCTTCTACATAATCCCTTTCAAACCACATTTCATGGATCCACATTTATTCGATGACTTTTGTCATACAGTTCACTTGCCTTTTGTATGCTTCTATTTTTTGCATATGTGCCTATGAGGACAATTGCTATGACATTTCACAAAATTCTTCTATTTACGTGCTTCCATGCATCCTTCTCATAGGTACACATATACATGCATCCATGTGTACTACAATACATGCATGTATGTATACATGCATGCATGGATATATGTATCTATGCAAATTCATATGCAATCCATGGATATTTCCATACATGCATATTTAAGCATTTATGTATCCAACTATGCATGTATCTATCTATCCATGTAATTGTGTTTCTATGTATTCTTCTACCTATAGATGCATCCACACATATATGTATCCGTGCTTCTATGTGCGTATGTATACAAGCACCTATCCATATATGTGTCGATGTATCTATGGATACATGTATTCATAGATACATGTATCTACGCATCTATGGTACACATATACATGCATCCATGTGTACTACAATACATGCATGTATGTATACATGCATGCATGGATATATGTATCTATGCAAATTCATATGCAATCCATGGATATTTCCATACATGCATATTTAAGCATTTATGTATCCAACTATGCATGTATCTATCTATCCATGTAATTGTGTTTCTATGTATTCTTCTACCTATAGATGCATCCACACATATATGTATCCGTGCTTCTATGTGCGTATGTATACAGGCACCTATCCATATATGTGTCGATGTATCTATGGATACATGTATTCATAGATACATGTATCTACGCATCTATGGATACCATGATGGATGTCCACATCCGTGTATCTATGGATACATGTATCAAGTAGCTTGTTTTTGGGTCTTGACTCTGCAGCAACATCTCTTGTGACTACACAGATCTGTAGAATAACAGAACTGAAATGCTCAAAGTAATCACAATGCATCTCTAGTCACTTAAATCTATATTCCATGACAAATCCACATGCCATTTAATGCATTCACTTTGAAACACAAACAAAAATATAGATAAATACCACATTCCAAATAAAAAAAATAACTTTTAAAACATCAACTTCCATAATTAAATAGCAATATGCACAAAGTGATCATACTACCCTAACTAGATGACTATGAAGCACATGTTCCCTATGTGATCTAAAATCTAAAGATACTAAGATATGCAATTGCTTATTGCCTCAAGCACTAAGTGCACTCGATATGCACTACCATTCACATTTTCCTAATTTCATGATCTAAAAACTCAAGGACCTCAACACGTTGTTGTGTACGACAAAGAGTAAGGAATGGGCCTTGAGCTTTTCTTCTGTATATCTATCTAGATAATCAGCCCTATGATGATTTTATAAAGCATAACCAATAACAAACTGGCAATTGTTGCACCCTATGATGAAAGAAATGATGACTTCATAGGCTTTTTATTCCATTCATTTGCATTTCCAGGCTTCAATATCTTTTCTTCCTGTTTCAAATACATTTAATAATATACTTATATCTTACATTTAAATTTCTAAGTAGAGCTGAAAATTGTTAAATTCATACCATTTCCACTCCATTCATTTTCAATTTCAGGTTTTCATATCCATATACACCTATGCACAAGTACATGTTATCCAACATATTAACACACACATGGTTTCCTAGTGCTAATTTGTCAATTTCCTTTGATCAACAACTCAAATGTACACAAGGATGATTGTAATTATTTCTATGTTTTAATTATTATGTCAGCATGTACGATAATTACATGTACACATATATACATGCATACCTCTATGCATGGATGCATAGAAAGACTATGTTTCATGGGATTTTTAAAGAGTTCACTTGCTTTCTCTATGCTTCCATATTTTGCATGTGTGCCTATCATGACAATAACCAAAATATTTGACAATACCCCTCTATCCTTTATGACAACACTTTTGTTCCAAAGTTCTCTTTATGGAACAGTTGTGCATTGCCTCCGAGACTCAGATGAAAGATTTGAATGGATAACACTTAAAATGATCTTAACTATGATTTTATAATCAAAGTATCCAAATGCATTGCAGCAATGTGACACCCAACTTCCATTTAAGATGTACAATGAAAGTAAATAGAAGGAAAAATGCATTTGCTTCAAAGTTTATAAAGCAATTTCAACACATTCTCTAGCCACTGTCTAGAATATGGTTTTCTACTAGCATACTCCTTGAATCTTCTTTAGGTCTTATTTCTATTTTGTTAATTGACTTTGATTGAAAGGTGAAAATGTGAAATGTGGCCAAGGATAATTATACTTATTTCTCTCTTTTAATTGTTATATATTCAAAGACTAATTAGGAATCCAAACAGCCTCCTCTTTAGTCAGATGCCATTCAATGCATTGATTTTGGATCAATGAATTATGTACCTTTAGCTATGCTTTCAAAGAATAAGTCAACGGTGTGTTGCTTTGAGCTTTTCCGTTGTCATGAAAGCATAAAGCATAGAGGGATTTTGTTAAAAGTCATGTTTATTGTCCTCATAGGCATAAATGCAAACAATGGGAGCATACAAAAAATAGGTAGACATTGGTATATGCATTTATGCATTTCTGAATACTATGCATGGATACATGTATGTATGCATATATGGTTTCTATGCATGCCTACATGTGTATCATGTATCACAACAACATTTGCACCATTCAGAACAAAGAAAATTATGAATAAAATATCGTAGTTATGCAGTCAAACAGAGGGCTTTCTAGATAATTATATAGTGATGCACACATTCATGCTCTTGAACATATTAACATGCACATGGTTTTCTATTGCTACTTTATTATTTAGCTTTCATTGACAGCTAATATGTACAGAAGCATAATTGTATTTATTTCTTTCTTTTTATTTTTGTGTATTTAAACACTAGTTAACAACTACCTAATTAGTCACATATCAGATCAAACAAGGGTAAATGAGAAATATGGAACTGACTAGATTGACATGAGTGGAATGTCACCTGCTCCTATTAGCTGATATGCTATGATTGTTGTCACGTTTTAGCATCTAACCAGTCTCATGGCTCCAAACCTAGTATCATCTAAAAGCCACATAAATATTCAGTTTCCAACCTAATTGGGTCATTCTATAGTTACTATTAATTATTTAATACAACTACATGCAAGTAGAAATCACAACTCATGACATCCTTATACACTTATGGACAAATACATGCCCTCTAACATATTAACATGGACATCGTTTTCCATTGCTACTTTGTTAATTGGCTTTGATTTATAACTGAAATATGCACAATGATAATTATCATAAATTCTTTCTTTTAATTATTATGTATTTAAAGACTAATTAATAGCTACCTAATTAATTACATATGCATTTTTACAAGGGTAAATGAGCACTAGAAACTCGATAACAATGACATAGTTAACATGCCACTATCAAGGTATTTGGTCTAAATACTCATTGATTACAATATGCTAAACATATTTCAATTTTATATGGTTCCATATATGCATATATAAATATCTCTTTTTCTTCATCTTATTATGTATCTGTGTATCCATAGATGCAATCATGCATATATCGGTTTATGCATATATCTCACCATCTCTTTATACATCTACCTATATATGTATGGATGTATCTACGGCTACATGTATACATCAATTTATGCATATATGCACCTATGGATTACATGCACACATCCATGTATATATGCATCTATCAATATCTTGCATGGATACATGTATATATGCATCTATAGACTCATGCACCTATGTATATGTCTTTGTCTCTACCCATTTGCAGATGCATACATGCATATTTCTACACATCCATGTATCTAAACAACTCTCTCTGTAACATATCTATCTCTGTCTGTATACATGTGTCTATGCATCTATCTATACATGTGTGCATGTAAAACATGCACATATGCATTTGTGCACCTATGCTGGCCACCCATGGCCACCAAGCCATTCCAGCACCTTCCCCACCACCCAGATGCCATTTAATGCATTTGCTTCAATTATTTTAACCTCTCTATGTGTTCACATTTTCCTGCTATTTCAATGCATTTAATCTGCAGTCATGGATTGTGTACCTCTACTCACCAGTTTTATTAACTATGCCTTTCCCTAAATTTATTTAATCAATCTATGCGAGAGCATTTCACTGATTTTCTTTAACAATAATGATTTATAAAGCTATTCTGATAAATAGGAACAGATAAATGCTAATTTTCCAATATAAAAAAGTCAAAAGTTGTAATGCATATTGTCCATACATGCATATATGCATATATGCCTTCATCCATATTTCCATGTGTATATGAATACATCCTTTCATGTAGCATATGCATTTGTATCTATATGCAAATATGCATGAATCCATGTATACATGAATTCATTTCTCCATCTGTCCATGTAGTTCTATCTTCTATGTATACATGTGTCTGTCGATGCATCCATGCATATATCTATGAATAGCTCTACATATTTCTCTATCCATGCATTTATTGTTTTCTAATGCATCAGCATTTGCATTTTTTTGGTTCATGACCTACCATATTTATTGTTTTCATTTTGTATTTTTTTACAAGTTTTTGGTAATGCTAATCCATCTTGACGTATCTGTTTGCATTCCTACTAGAGACAGTCTAATCACTCCAATGGTTAAATATAAGATGTTGGCTGCTCAAAAACAAAATGTACATATATTTCCATATTTTAAATCTACATTAGCTTGGGTGATTTCTAAGACATAAGTAGGGTGTTTATAGAAGCTTGTAGTTAGTTTATTATCATCCTATTCTGAATTGTGTTCTTCTTGGAAACTTTGAGAACTTGTCTCTTGAAACTGACTTACTATTATCAAGTATTTGTAGTATATTTCTTACTCTATTGTTTTATTGTGCAATTTGATTCGTTACAAGTGGTATTACAGAATAATATAAGCACTTCGAAGACAAGAAAAAATGATATATGTTATTTTAGAGTTCATTTTAGGAAGTGTATATCTCTCTAATTTGATAAATATTTTATTAGTTTTCCAATATTTTTGAAGGTCATATTCAAGTTATTGCAATATAAATTCTAAGGTAATATCCTTAAATATCATTAAATATTTATATCTATTCTTCTCTTGTGGCATTTCGAGGAAGCTCAAGGATCTCAAAACCTTGTTCACTACGAAGGAGAGTGAGAAATGGGACATGAGTCTTTTTTTGTGTTTTTATTGAGACACTCAGCCCTATGATGATTTAAAAAGCATAACCAATAACAAACTAGACATTCTTCCACCCTTTGTTGGAAGAAATGATCACTTCATACCCTATCGATTCCATTCATTTCCATTTCTACCCTTGCACATTCCTTTTTCTAAACTCAAATACATTTCAAAATCCATTTATATCCTTGTCTTGGATCACACAATTCTGTTGCATTCCCTTTTTCATTCAATCCAACTCCCTCACTCAAATTTTTATTTCTTGCATTTAATTTTAAGCGTATAACTAAAAAATGATAAACTCGTAACATTTACATTCCATTCATTCTCATAACGACTCTTGCATATCCTTGCCTCCCATATCAAATACTTTTCATAACTTATTCATATACCCTACTTGCATCTCATCATTCTCTCAATTCCCTCTCTTTTTTGCACATGCATAACTCATTCTTCTTTTTTACCCTCACATATCTTTATCTATCTATACCTCAAATGTACCTTCATCCATCACAACAAAATTCACACCATACCAAACAAAGAAAAAGATGAAGAAAATATCAAGGTTATGCAATTAAACACTGAGGGCTTTCAAAATAACTATCATAACATATACTTGTATTCAAGAGCTCTTTTCAAAACATTTTTTCTACATCTTGTTTATTACAGATAACTAAGAGCACGTATGACAGTTTCTTGGAGACTAAAATGTATCATCAGATTTAACAAATATTTACATGTATACATGCATTCATATGCATCGTTAGATATCCTTTATACACTTGTTCAAAAAACAATAATGTATATGTTTCAAATGCAAATTGTTTCTGAAATTTCTAACTTTATGCACATAGGCATATATAGATTCTTGTTTATGTACCAAATTACATGGACACATGTACACATCCATGCATGCACAAATGTTTACATGGATCCATGTATTTATGCATTCCTTCCATATATGCATTGGTGATAAGTAGTACATTTTCCCTATTTTCTTTCGTGTACTACTGCAAATGCAAGTTCAATCTCATTGTGCTTTGATGCATTTAGAATGCTTTGATTATAAATTTCTATTTATAATCAATTTTATATTTTTCCATTCAAATTTCTCGTTCAGATGTCAAGGATGCTTCTCACTCTTCTATGCATTCTAAGCACATGGATACATGTATACATGCATGCATGTATACATAGATGGCTCAAGCATTCTTACAAATCTTTAAGATTATTTGCATTTAATAATTCAAACAAAAAAATAATACATTTTTGCTTCCTGAATCAGATCATAAAGTACATTGCTTACTACAAATGTATACATACACACATGTAGAAATACAAGTATCCATTGCTATATCTATCAAAAAAGTCCACGTATTTATTATTTTCATAGTATATGCATAACAACTTCTACTTTGTTTTCTCTTTTGACTCTTGTATCCTTAAATATCATTATATATTTATATATATTCTTCTCCTGTCACATTTCAACGAAGCTCAAGGATCTCGACACCTTGTTCAGTACGAAGGAGAGTGAGAAATGGGACATGAGTCTTTTTTCTATGCTTGTATTGAGACACTTAGCCCTATGATGATTTAAAAAAGCATAACCAAAAACAAACTAGACATTCTTCCACCCTTTGTTGGAAGAAATGATCACTTCATACCCTATCGATTCCATTCATTTCCATTTCTACCCTTGTACGTCCTTTCTTCTCAAATCAAATACATTTCTAAATCCATTTATATGCTTGCCTTGCAATCACACCAATCTGTTGCATTCCTCAGAACACGCACTTATAGAGCACAAAAACAACACATGCAAAGTAATAGAGATGCATAACAAGTAGCTTAACTCTATATTAAATGACCAAAGTACCTTGGCCACACGTGGCCACCAAGCCATTCCAACACCTTCACCTTGATCCATATGCCATTTATTGCATTTAATTTGTATTCATGCATTACGTACGTCTACTCGCTAGTTCTATAAACTATGCCTTTGCTTAAATTTATTTAATCAATTTATGCGCTCGCATTTTCCTAATATTTTAATCCATTTAATCTGCATTCATGGATTATGTACCTCTTGCCACCAACTTTTAAACTATACCTTTGCTTAAATTTATTTAATCAATTTATGCATTCAAATAGCTTTTCAAATTCAAACTATACCAAAAAATAAGTAATATGTTAAATGGTGAAATGTGATTGGCCGATGCTACCAGTTAAAAGCATTTCGGGCAAATGCATAAGTATTCCTACCATTCCATTCATTCTCATATCCAGGCTCCCATATCCTTGCCTCCCATATCAAATACTTTTCATAAGGCATTCATATACCTTGCTTGCATCTCATCATTCTCTCAATTCCCTCTCTTTGTTGCACTTACATAGTTCATTCTTCTTTATTGCCCTTACATAGCTTTATCTATCTATAGCTCAAATATACCTTCATCCATCACAACAAAATTCACACCATACCAAACAGAGGGAAAAATGAAAAAAATATCAAGGTTATGCAATTAAACACTGAGGGCTTTCAAAATAACTACCATAACATACAATTGTATTCAAGAGTTCTTTTCAAAACATTTTTTCTACATCCTGTTTATTACAGATAACTAAGAGCACGTATGATAGTTTCTTGGAGACTAAAATGTATCATTAGATTTAAAAAATATTTACATGTATACATGCATTCAAATGCATCATTAGATATCCTTAATACACTTGTTCAAAAAATAATAATGTATTATTCTTTTGTTTCGATCATAAATGTTTTTTGTATATCTTTCAAATGCAAGTTGTTTCTGACATTTCTAACTTTATGCACACAGGAATATATAGATTCTTGTTTACATACCAAATTACATGGGCACATGTACACATCGTTACATGCATAAATGTTTGCATTGATCCATATATTTATGCATTCCTTCGATATATGCATTGCTAATAAATAATTAATCTTTCCTATTTTCTTTCATTTAATACTGCAAATGCAAATTATTTCTAAAATTTCTAGCTTTATGCACGTAGGCATGTATAGATTCTTGTTTACATACCAAATTACATGGACACATGTACACATCCATGCATGTATAAATGTTTACATGGATCCTATTCCTATGCTTCCCTTCGATATATGCATTGCTAATAAGTAGTTTCTTTCTCCTATTTTCTTTCATTTAATACTACAAATGCAAGTTGAGTCTCATCGTGCTTTCAGACTCGTTCAAATGTCGGGGATTCCTTTCACTCTTGCCTGCATTATGTGCACATCGATAAATGTGTACATGCATACATGTATACATAGATGCCTTGAGCATTGTTACAAATGTTTCTCTCTCAATAATTTCAATGCAAAGTGCTATAAACATGTGAATTTTTTAAGTGTAGCTACATTTTATCTCAAGTAATAAGGTTTTTTATATCTTTGCAAATTATTTTTGTTTAATATATATACACAAAAATATTTAATTGTATTACATAAACAAGATTAAGATCTTATTTATAACAAAATCAATAGCTTTCTAATGATTCATCTAAGAATTTATTGTAATATTTATTTGACTTTTTACATTTTAATAAATCAAATTATTACATTTTATTCTCAATGCAAAGTGCAATAAACATATCAACTATTTTAGTGTAGCTACATTTTATCTTACATAATAAGGTTCTTTGTATCTTTGCAAATTATTTTTTGTTTAATATATATACACAAAAATATGTATTTGTATTACATAAACAAGATTAAAATCTTATTTATAATAAAAACAATAGCTCCCTAGTGATTCATCTAAGAATTTATTGTAATATAATTACATTGTTCTATACACAAAAATATGTTTTTCATATTACATTAACAAAATTACAATCTTATTTCTAATAAAATCAATAGCTTTATATAGAACTAACTTTCATATTAAATTAAAAAAAGATTAAATGATCTTTAAAAATTTTACAAATACACATTACACTAGCACACTAAACATAATTTTATTTAGAAATAGACATTGAAGAAAAAAAATAAGTATGGTAAACTTTGTTTGAAAATGCATATAGATATGTGTCTATATGCAATAATGCGGGGAAATGTAAAAAATACAATATTTTGTGGCCTCTTGACACATGTTTTTGTAAATTGTTGCAAATGATATTTGATGCTTTCGAAATATTCCTACATCAAAACTTTGTTTGAATTGAAATGACTAATGAATTTATGGGGCGAAAGGTTTATTAAAAAAGAAATTTAAAAATTGTGCATTGTTCATAAGTAGTTTATTTCCCCTGTTTTCTTTCTTCTAATATTGCAAATGCAATTTGAGTCACCTCGTGCTTTAAGACTTGTTCATATGCCGACAATGCTTTTCACTCTTCTATGCATTGTGTGCACGTGGTTACATGTATACATGCATGCATGTATACATAGATAACTCAAGCATTGTTACAAACATTTAAGATTACTTGCATTTAATAATTTAAACAAAACAAAAATGCTTCCTGAGTAAGATCATAGAGGATGTTTCTTGTTGCAAATGTGTACAAACTGATAAAATTACAAGTATTCATTGGAATATCTATTAAAAATTCCACGTATACATGGTGCCCAAATATACAATTTTGGGACCACGTTGCCCATGGACCCTAAACATTCCATGCATTAATGCACCATTGCAAATTATTTCAAACTCTCCTACCTAAATTTAATACATTTATATTCCTATCTCCTATCTAATTCCTTTTTCTCTCATAGCTAGATGTTTTTTACCTCTCAGCAGGAACTCGACGCTTGTGTCACTTGTTGATCATTGTAAGTTATGCCGTAAATATTGGATCATGATAAAAATGGATATTCAATTGGTGAAATCTCAAGATTCTTTCTAGTTGCAAATTGAATCACTTTGGATACTGTATTAAGGTGTGTGTACAGGTATTATGTCATTTAAGATTTATAAGAGCATCTTCGACATACATAAGATAATGTATTACATGTGAAAACATGCAAAGTGGGATTACAATGTGGATTCGAAAGGACATAAAAAAATACTATTGATTAATTTATGATGTGTAAGTATTAGGTGTAAGAGCACCTTGTTAAAGGTTTGAATAGTTCAAAGGCAGAGGGCTAATTTTGATAGGTGAAAAGTATGGCTTCAAAAATTACATACTATTCTTAGTCGGTAGACTCATCATGAGGGGGCAATTGAAATAAGAGAATTAATTTGAGCATTCAAAATGGTTTTTTTTTTTTATTCATAGTTTTTGAAATTATTCATGGTTTCTTGTTTCACCTTTCTTTGTATTTTAGATGTTTAGAATGGAGAAATCATGCACGCCTATATTTGTTGGGGGTTATACAATTTAATTTTTTCTAGACAAAAATTGAGGGATCTTGTTGAAAGGGCTATTAGTGGGAAGAATGAAGAAGGTGACCTCTGGGTTTATTGTCATTGATGCCAACACTTTTTGGTAACTGTCTAAGCATATCAAGTGTCTACTCTGATCTGGTATTTCGATCCAAAAATCCTCTTAGATAAAGGAAATGCCATAAGGTTTTGATATGTTGATAAGGTATATCAGTTACAACTATACACGTGCTTTCAACAACTTTGGTTAATCCGGTTGTGCTTTCTAAGTGACAGAAGTTTGACATTTTGTCTGGGCCAACAAAGTTATGAACTAGTATCTTATCTTTTGGTGAAGTGTTTCTTACTAGGTTCGGGATGACCTAATTCATGTTTGTTATAATTTGTTGTATGTGCCAAAAAGGTTTTTTTAATTAAGCTAACCACTCAGTATGAGTTATGCATTTAATTCGGTTGACCTATTTAATGTTTAAAGATATAGTCGTATATAAGCATGTGGTGACGAAGAAAAGAACACAAAGACAAAAGCGAAAGAGAGTTGAACGAGTGATGTGGTATACAATGATGCAAAGGTTCTAAAAGTTGTTGTATGTCTGAGACTAGAGCATAATTTTGATATTCCAAAGCTTAACCAGAATTGATCTTTGCAAATTATAGGTGTACTTACTCAATTCATCCTTGGCAGTGAGCCATACCCTTTTTGTATTATGGAAATAAGCCATTTTTGTAATTAAGCTGTGAGCTTTTCAAGGATAGTGAGTATTGGCAATGATCCATGTAATATCTTATGATTGGTTATAATATGCCATGAGCTAATCCTCACCGTGGTTTTTCCCACTTTGGGTTTTCCACGTAAAAATTTCAATGTCAATGTGTTATGATTCCTTTATGCTTTGGTTTACTATTGCAGCTAGATGTGGATTGATAATTGGATGGTTAGTAATTAATTGTGTTAGTAGAATATTGATTCACCCCCTCTTAGTTTTTGATGCATTCAACAATTGCTATGAAAGCTCAATTCCTCTGAAGAAGTCGTACACCTTGAGGAAGGTACCAAAATTTGAATACATGGATAAAGAAAGCTATTCTTTTCCTCTAGAAGAAAACTTTGCATCTAAGGAAATCAATGTCGCTCTTGAAGAATTGGACAAAAGTGAAGATGAGAAAGAAAATTTCAAAGAAAACTTAAAGGAAGAAAATGAAAGCATAAGAAAGTTAAGAGAGTAGATCAAAATGTTTAAAGAGAGACATAGAGAAGTTAGTGACCAATTGAAAAAGGGTAATGAGAACATTACTGGACTAAAGGTAAAAGTAGAAGGGAAATGAATTGAGGAATGTCAGAAAGTTGAGATTCAAAATAAAATTGTGAATGTACTTGAAGCTTGAACAAGAGGTGGGAACACTGAGATCTAATCTAGAAAAAGAAAAAGGTCATTAAGAAAAATTGAAAACAAGTTCTACAAAGCTTGATGCATTGATTGCATCTCATAAATCTTCTAAGGATAAAAGTGGACTAGGTCTTGAAGAAGGACAAAACTCAAAGGTGAAACCAATCTCCAACAAAGAGAACAATCAAAAGAAGTTTCAAGGCAATATCCATCAAATCAAGAATCAAAGGAGCATTACCGGAAGGATTCCTATTTGACAACCTAATTTTCAAAGGTACCCATCCTTTAATGGATTTTGTTTCTCATGTAATAAATTTGGTCATAGAGCAATAGAATGTAGAAGTAGAATGAATGGAATGAGTCAGAATATTGGATTCTTTACTAGACAATGTTTTTCTTGCAATAAGTTTGGACATAGAGCTACTAAATGTAGAAGCTAAATGATGTTGAATAGATTTAGTGTTAGTAGAAGGATTCGGTCATTTCAAGGCTACTATTACACATGCAATATCTTCAGATATAAGGCTAACTAGTGCAAATAAAGGATGAGTGCAAGTTAGTTTGATCAAAGATATGTTGTGTGCTACACTTGTAACAAACTAGGACACATCTTAAAATTCTATAGAAGCAAGATTAGGGAGAAACCTAATCCAGAATAAAAGATCAAGTTTGTGAACAAAGTAGATCCTACCAAAGTAAGAAAAAAAATGGTGAGGATTTGGAGGAAGAAGAAAGAGCCTTAGAAAAAGGATAATCCAAATACATCTATATTTGCATCTAGTGCAAATACCTCTTCCAAAAACTAAACCAAGTCATGGTTTGAGGGGGAACAGTTATAGAGAAATCTAAAAATCCCTCGATATGTGTGTTTTCAAGTAGTGACACAAGGATATGTGATGTGAGTTGTCATTATAACGTCATTGAAGAAAATTATGGTAGAAAATAGGAAGATATAGAGAATTATGAAACATTTCATAGTTTAGCAGTGTGAGTTTCATAACATGCTTTAAAAGGTTGAAATGTAATAAATGTGAATTAGGGAAAAAATCATAAGTAATAAATTAAGGGATGAAGCCAAAGTAAAGTGTATTTGTGAATTTTAGAAGGGGCAGTGAAAGTTGAAGTGAGTTGAAGGCAATTCAAAGCATCATACATCAAAACCCTAGTTCTTAACAAGCAGAAAAAGGTATTCCTTGTTATCTATATTTTGTGGTTTTTGAGTTGAAGGAAGTTTCAGTTAAATCATTTTCAAGATAATTACAGAGAATGGACACTCCCACTATTGTGGAAGCTTGTGAGAGACCCCAACCTAAATTTAGAAGAGTTTTGAATGGAAATTATATGAAAATGATCCCAAGGGTGCATTCTTGCACATCACAAGTCATGTGTTACCCATTGAAGATACAAGAACATATATTCATGGGAAGCTAGAAGAATTCAATCACTAGGAGCTTAAGGATTTGTGGGACAATGAGTTCATGTGTGATGACCTACTATTGAAACTAGAACATGAAAACCTAGTTAAGATGATATTGAAACTGGTTTCCAAACATTTATAGTGAAAGTGAGGTAAAATTTGTGAGAATAACCCTCAATAGGGTTCATAGCAATCTTGTGTGGGCATATGAACCAGGTGAACTATTAAAAAATGCAATTCGAGTCATGATTGGTCTTTGTGACACTAGACCCCTTCTAGTCTTAAAATTCATGAAAAAAGATGAAGTGACAAGGATGCTCAGTGCTACTTTTGATAGAAGAGCCTTAACCATGAAGTCTATTGCAAACCATGCCATCAAGTATGGTACCATCATGATTGGGCAGAAAATATATTTTACCAACAAGGTAAATTTAGTGTCTACTACTACAATCCACACTACATATGAACTGATGGAAAAAGGAAACGATTTTGACTTATGTGAGTTGCTCAGGATGCAACTTATGGATAACTCAAATGCAACTAAGAAAAAGAAGCATGTATTTAGATTTGACACTTTAGTTGTGTGTTTATTATTTTATTTCCTGAAGGAGTTACCAGGAAGAAAAGGTATAATTTGGAATGACAACAAGCTACTTGCTCATCAGATATTTCATCATCTATGCAGTCTAGGAGACTTTAGGGCACAAAATAATGCCCTGACTACTTTCTTCACAATATTTCAAAATGAAATGCATGAAAGAGATTGGATTCCAAGGAATCTAGTGAAGAAGTATGAGAAGGAGATAACATTCCTTGTATCAACAAATGAATGTACTATTGAGGCAGTTGAACCCAAAGATCAATGGATTGAACCACTGGGATATGAGATTGAGGAAAAAATGGTAGAGAGGTACATTGAGATACTGTTGAGTAGTCCTAAGTACCCCTCTCTTCCTAGGCATGGAACATACGAGGAGAAACCAACTGAAGTACATTTGGAGGCTACTGCATCTACATGAAGGAAGAAAGATGAAGCCTTCTTTCAAGGTCAAACCTACTCTAAGGATGATTTAGAATAGTTGAAGGAGGCCCTAGATGAAAGAAAAGCCAAATCTGTTGGACTACCCTCTAGACCCAAGAAATCTAGAAGACTATCTTCTGGTGCTGCCCCAACGCCTATCTATAGTACTTCCATTCCTAGTGCTACAAATATTGAGAAAGGAAAAAGGAAAGAACATTGTGCCCCTGCATCTATCGATGTTGATGCCCCTACTAGGGTAAACCCACAAAAGTGGTTTACAATTCGAATGAGGAAGAAAATCTTATAAAAAATGACCCCATACCAAAAATTTTCATTTTAGGGGTTCATACGAACTAGCTAGTCCAAAAAAACTAAAAGAGGGTTTGCTCAAACTAGGGTTCAAGCAAACCAATTTAATGTAAGTATGGACCAAAAATCCATGACAACCCCTTTATGGAAGGGGGTTCGTTTGAACCCCCCTGTTGTGTAGTTTTGCACACACACCCCACTGAAAGCAGGGACCCTCTCTTGCTTTGGCTTTGGACACTTTTGATCATTTGATTATTGAAAATTTGGTTGCTTTGAGATGTGCTTGAATGATTATCTTACTTGTGTAAATGACCTTGTGAAGTAATTCTTTGAAAATCCTAAGCTTCCAAGTGTTTTTCAGGTTTTCCTCTGGTTTCGAGAATTTCCCCTCTGGGTAGAATTCCCTAATTTCCATCCATGCCTTGGAAACCCAATGGGGATTGCTATGCATCATTCCTCAAGGATTTTGGCTCTTTGTGGAATTCTATATCTTTTGGAATTTCCTGAATTCCTTTAGGTCTTCAAATACTTGAAACTCCTTCACCCCCTCGGATTCCTGAAACTCGCTCTAGGTTGTCTTTTCACTGCATTTATACTTTCATACAAACTTTGCAAATTGTGTTTAATGAAGTTTAAGGGATTTTTATGCTATGGATCAATGCCATTTGTATTGCTTTGAATTTGGAAGAGCTTAACCTCTGAGTGTTTCATGTGAGTCTTGCACTTAAGTTTTGGATTGCTTTCTTTGGTGACGTCTTTTTGGTACAATTTCCATTTGCTTGAATTCAGAGATTCTTTCCAATCACTATCTTCACGATTTTCTCTTCATCCATGGTATGTTTACAATGCCTTTTCTTTCATGTGATGAGTATCAATGGCTCTATGGTGTTTTGAATGTGATTTTAATTTGGATTTCACTATGTTGATAGTCTGTAATGAAACTAGGGTTCCCCCCATTATTCTTTTAATGCCTCCTCTGAAATTGGTATGACCATCCTTACTAATTTGATGATTCGATTGCACCATCCATTGCTAGATTTGTCCCCCACCTGAATTTGATCTTGTGTGTGATCTTGATTTGACGTAGGGTTTTGATTTTGGATCCCTTGTATTTGATAGAATTGATGTCTTGGGTAGATTTGAGTTGTTGATTTTCATTTGCACTCAATGACAACTTTGCTTGGAATATTTCAAAGGGATTTATCATGGTTAGTTGAGTAAGAGAGTAAATTGGGATTGAAACTATTCATTCATGGAAAAACCCTAGGGTTTTCATTTTGAATCCATTGCCAAGGTTAGTCAAGTTGTCTTTGAGCAAGTCCTATATACAGATCCATTGATAAAAGTTTTGAGATGGATGCCATTTGAGCTCAGTTCCCAAAATTATTGATCATTCGATCAATTTGGGTGAAATCCTAATAGAGTCAAAGATTTTGGGATTTCAAGTATCTTGTAGATTGCTGTTACCTTAAGAATTCTCCGGATTTCCATCACCTCTTAATTTTCTCGAAAATGTGCATAAACGTGAGAACCATCCTAACTTCGCAAATTTTCACTGCCTTTGGATATTCTTGAGATTTTGTTGCTCCTTCATTTTCCTAAAACGTAGAGAGTCTTTCCAATTTTGTGGATTTCCATCCCCAACGGAATTCCCCAAAAACCTGTTCGAAATGAAGAATTGAGGGAATGCATGAGTTAACAATTAATGATTTTGCATCACATGATTGATTTGAATGATTTAAAGATGTATCATGCTATTTCTTAAGTAATGATGATGATTGAATGAATTTTTGGATGTTTATTGTGCTTTCATCACTAAATTCTGCCTGGCTTAGAATTCCCAAAAATTCCCTTCTGGCCTGAATTTTGTGAAGGGGTGAAAATCCTAAACTTTGAGGAAAGTATGCTTTAATGATATTTCAAAGGGATTTTAATTGTTGTTTGGATTTATTTGGATGTTGAACATATTATTTGTGATTATCTAACCCTGACCCTCATGTTCTAATGGATATTTATTGTGATCTTTGTTATGTGTAGGCTGAATCAAGCAAGGCAATTAGTAGCAAGGCTAAGGGAAAGTTAATGGATCCTAGCGATGAGGGAGCTTCTATCTCAGAAGATGAAAGAATTAAATTGGATACCAAGAGCAAGGTTCCTGAGAGCATGCTAACTTCCATTTGGTTAGAAGTGACAGATACAAATGTTGGATGATGGGATTATGAGGAGTTCAAAGCAAGAATGGCAGTGCAGGATCTTCCTCTATTAGCTAGCAGATTGGTGAGCTCTAGGTTGGCTCATGTGGTTGGCTTCCCTCCCATAGTGCAGTGCTACGAGCTAGTCTTGGAATGTGCTAGACACTATGATCCAGACATGTAAAGAATAATTAGACCACAAGGTAGAGTGCTTTCCAATTTCTCTCATTTCTTAGTGGCCAAAACATTTGATATGCCAAGTAGATCTCATGTGGTGATTTTTGATCTTGATATAAGCAAGAAGTACAACATAGATGATACAAACAAGGATTTTCAAGTTATCAATTCTTAGTTGGAGAAACCCAAGGCACATATCTCCAAGCTACCAAAATAACTGTTCAGAGCAAAGTTCAAATCAAAGTATTATGATGCAATCACTCTCCTTAGTAGAGTGGTGGGTTTGAAGACTGTAGGAGTATTTGAAAGTCAGATGTTCTACATAATAGTGAGAATGGAGAAAAATGTAGACTATCATTTTCCACGTATCATCAGTGCCATGATCCATGAACAGTTATGTAATGTATTGTAGACCAAGAGCTTCAAAATGACATCTTACTTGGTCTATGCCTTGGCAAGGTTCCATCCATACAAGGGGTTGAGTACATGAGGGATCTTTGGCCAAGATGTCATATATGAGGTCTATCCCCAACTGCATTTGGGAAGTTCTATTTATTGAAGGGTGAATGTTGCATTCACCATGTGTACATCACAAGATTACTTCAAGGAGCAGAACATGTGAATCTCTAATGCTGCAAAGGAATTGATCTAGAATTTTGGAGCATGTTTCATCCAATTTCCCACCTTTTCCTACATTAGGATTGATGGTTGTCAAAAGGCTCCATACAGACTGCCAAGGTATCCAACTGACCATTTTATACTTCTAGAGGTTACACGACAGATCTCTGACTTTGATGACATTCTGATGAAGGACATGCATAAGACTGGTTTTGGGAATGAATTTCCATTGAGGATAGGAGGCAATGAGGCTTTCCCTTCTTTGATTACAACATGCTACTCTGAAGAAGAGATGAGCACTCTTGGCTTGGCATTCCATTCTAAAAGGACCAGATTTGATAGAAAAGGTGAGGCCCAAAAGAGAGCCAATAAAGATTTCAGACATAGAGATGATAATAAAGATTATTGGGCCAATTGTAAAACTTAATTTGAGGACTGAAGAAAGAGTTTATCAAGGTTTCCTACTCATTTAATTAGATTGTATAGCATCAAGGCCACCCCATACCAGGTTGATGATGATGGGGAGCCAATTGGTGAAATTGACTAGTTGGAAGAAGAGAAGACAAAATTGGAGAAAATCAATGCTCTTGTTATTAAATATACTAAGCTATGGATCAAGCACAAGGTATGGGAGTTAGACAATGAAGGGAAGTAGTACACATATGACCTGATGGGAAGTCTAGAATCTCATCCCACTTCTGAGGAAGATGAACATGACTCAAAAGGTAAGGAGAAGGTGGGTTCTCCTTTTAATATTAAAATCGAGGGTGTTCAAACAAACGTTGAGAAGAAAAGGAAACCTATCACCAAGAAGAGGAATACTACCTCTAAGAGGAAGACATCTACCCAAGAAGAGGAGCATGAAAAAGAAGGGGAGAAGGATAGTGTCCCTATATCTAAAAGGAGAGTAGCCAAAATTTCAAGGAAACAAGGTTGGCAGCCTAAGGGAAAAAGTGAAGACACAGGACCACAATTGATAGATGTTGAGAGTTTTGCGGAGAAGAAGCAAGTTTACACTAGAAAAGCAAAAAATTCATCTCTAAAAGAAAGTTTGGTGAAAGAGGGAGCTCCTATAGTTCTTTCTGCTACACAACAAAAGGACACTCCTACCCCTCCTTCAACTTAGGAGTTACATGATGAAGAAAAGGAACTGACAAAAGCTTTTGGTGGGGATATCCATCAAGGTGAGGAGACAGAGGAATTCAAGGATGGATACCTTCATAGTGTAGAAGTAGAAATTGGTAATATCTTGTAGTCTTCTTTGGTTTCCTATGAGGACTCACCAGCTAGATATGAAGAAGAGAAATCCATGGAAAAGGAAAAGGTGCATGAAAGAACTCCCTTTCCAATCTAGGTGGTAATAGAGACACTTGATCAAGAAGAGAATAAAAATCCAAAGGAAGACAAGGAGGAAGATAAAGGGGAAGATAAAAGTGAAGAGGTCCCCTTGGTGCAGAACTTGGATGTTGACTCCTCCATGAATCAAACTAAAGAAGAAAAGAAAGATAAACAACAGTCAGGTGTCACTACTCCTAGTTGGTTGAGTGAAAGATTGAGGATCAAGTAGATAATTGTAGATGACACTCAGGTCCCAATCAGGATGAGTTGCTAGCCAACATTGGAAAGAGAAAAACAAAGAAGAAGGCTAAGGTGATTTCTAGTATCACCAGAGATGAGATGGACCATAGGATAATTCATATTGCTACCCCTACAGTAGATAAGAACAAAGGTGAAATCACTCATGAATATAGTATTCAAATGCTGAACTTGGGGCCCACAAGCAAAGATTAGGAGAAAGAAGAGTTCCAAGAGTCCTCCCAAGCCATCCTTAGGAGGTTAGATAAAGAGACAATGGAGAAGGAAAGGCTGCAAAAATAATTAAGTGATGTGTACAAATATATACAACATTTGATGAGGCCTCTATGGGCTGTGGGAAGTGGAGTTACCCCTGAGGATTGCTACCTGAGGAGGCATTCACCGAGCTTGAGAAGATGAAGGAATCCACACAAGCCACCCATGAATGGTTGCAAGGAGTGATGCTTAGAGGGGACAACATGATCAAGGACATCTTTTCAACGAGTGGTGATGCACATAGATCCTTTGAATGGCTACATAATGTGTTGGGATAGGATAAAATTGACCTCAACCTTATCCTACATATAAAAAAAAAACATTATGGATTATACGGAGGAGAAATTGATAAGTGATGGAATTTTTCCCTCCTCAAAGGTTTCCAAACCTTGGGAATGGTATGAGGTTTTGTAGATCAAACAAAGGGTTCTAAATAAAATTCATAAACAAGGTCAGTAGGTAGGAAATGCATTGAATGATATCTATAATAGATGTATTTCATTCTTTGAGATAATGACTGGGAGGAAAAAGTTTGTGCCAAAACATCTGAGCTTAGAGCAATTAAGGAAATGGTGGCATGAGGTTTTTGCCCCTATTGATGATGGTCCAATCACAACCCACCATTTAGATGATACATCCACCTATGTTACTGTCATGGAGAAATATCAAGATCTCAAGGTGGAATGGGATAATGTCATCAAGCAATCAAGGGAGGAGATAAAATTTATTGAGAGGAAATTTGAAGTGTTAATCACTCTACCTTTGGCTGACCTAGAGGGGATTTTTCTTAAGGTACAAGATAAGTTGGATTGAAATAAAGACAAAGGGGCCAACTAATGAATGACTACATCAAAATTTGTGCTTCCCATTATCTCTCTTCCCATTTTCTACATGCATTGGACCAAGCTGCATTGGAGAACCCAGGTCAACCTAGAAGAGTCCCAAGCATTTAATGCAAAATATTGTTATTCTAGAAACTTTTCTGGGATGACTTGTTTTGTGGCCAATTATCTTTGTAACCCTATTTGGGCTGACATAGCATGAGATCTCTATAAGTATGGAATTTTGCCTCATTTGTAAGGGATAGATTATTAGACTTTGAAGTGAGTTAAGTGATAGAGCAAAAAGCTAGTGCTAGGAGTTAGTTTTATTTTGAAGCAAGTGTCATAACACAAGACACTAGAATTGTTGTTGTTATTGGATGATTCAATACAATTGAAGACATTGTGTTGTGGTGATTTCTCTTGTGTTGATTTATCTTGCATGGTTCTTTTTGTGCTATCTTTTGAGATTGCTTGAGAAATATTGGATATATGTTAGATTTAAGGCTAGAAATGGTTCAATGGTGTTTATCGTTTGATGCTTGAAGTGTTTGTAGTAATCCCTAGTCTATACTTTTTGCAGCTAGTTGATTGTGAGTTGCTTTGTAATGTTAGCCTGGACCTTATATTCATGTGATTAGTTAAATTGTGAATGTTTGATCATTTCAATTACAATAGGGTTGGTTTGAATGAATGTTCATGATCTAAAAATCCTAATGCCTTAGAATATTGCACTATTTCTATAAGATTGCAGATAAAATCTAGGTTAAGCAAGAATTAGTTTTGGGCAATTGGTCCATTTCAAGTATTTCATGATTTGCATTATTGGTATTAGGAGTAGTTTTAATCTTAGAAGTCTCTCTAAACCCTTATCTTTTTCTATTTCTTTTATTATCTGGGTTAGATTTAGGATTTGAAGTATCACTACATTACAAAATTAGATAAGTTCTAAGATTCAACATTTTTTCATAAGGTCCCTTTGTGATTACCAACATTTTCACATATTATCTGAGTTGTTTATGCATTGTCAAGACCTAACATTAGAGACCTTGGCGTTATCTCTTAAAGCTTCTTGATAGAAATCTACCTTTAAAGAGAGATAGGATACTTGTATCTTGTCTGAGTTGTTGCTGTGTAGAAAATACCATCAACACCCCCTGGTTCGGGTGAACCCCCCCTTTCCATATTTTTTGACCTTGTTCACAAAAAAAAAAACAGTTTTTGCACTTTGGAGGTCGGTTTGAAGATGAAAATTGTCGATAATTCACATGCCCAACTGGAATTAGGTAGTCCTCAGAATGAGCTATCTAACAAATATAATTTTAATATGTTTTTGTTTTATTATGTATTTTTTTTTTAGTTTTATCAAACATAGATTTTTCACCAAAAATCAAGCTCTCTTTTATGCACATGTGGAAAAATAACAGATTATCAATTTTTTTTTTTGAAAAATATGATTGCACTAGATATTGATGTCCTTGATCCAAAAAAATATTGAATTTCGATACATACCAAAAAAAAGTTACGCGTTATATAGTCTCATTTATCCTGAATTGTAATTGGTTTGACTTTGAAACTTGATTAAAGAAAAAAATTCAATAAAAAACTATCTAACCAAGTTGAAGCACTAGATGTTGAAGTTACAAATTCAAATTCAAAAGAATTATAATTTTATCCTTCATGGAAAAAAAGTTAAGTGTTATACGGTGAGCGCCACTTTTTAAAAATGTTGTTTTTTGAAAAAAACTAGTTTTGAGGGAGATGGAAAAAGAAGTGCAATTTGATTCCAAAAATTTTGCAAAAAATATATTTAGAATCTATAGAAAAAATGCCATGAAACTCTAGTTTGCATCGTCTTCAAATTCCTTGTGGTTTAGTTGCTATAGGTTCCTAAAAGTGAATATTTAGTTAAAAAAAATTATTTTAGTGTCGAGTTTGGCCAAAAATTGTATACTACTATTATGGGATCACCCATCGGTCCTTGCACTCAGGCATCTAAGAGAAAGAAAAAAACTCCTACTACACCACTTTCTACTTCAGGGAAGAGAAGAGTAAAACAAAAGGCCGACAAGAAAGAAAATTTGAGTGATCCTATAAAGGAAGAAATAGAGCTCAATTTAGAAGAAGAGCACTAGTTGAAAAGAGAGACGAAAAGAAATACCTCAAAAAAAGAAGCTAAAGCCAATGCGCATATCTCTAACGATGAGGATTCAAAAGAAGAGGAGGATACTTACTGGATCCATGTGCACAAAAGGAAGAATGAAGAAGGTTCAACTGATCCCGTGGAGGACATTCCTGGATCTTCCCTGGTAAGTGATCATCCATCTCTAGATCTAGGAAATCTAGTAAACAATATGATTGATAGTGACCTTATGTCAAGTGATGATCTATATGATAAGGTTAATGGTGAAGGGAAGGAAACTATCATAAATGCATTTATTCAGTACATAATTATCTCTAATGTAAATATGGAGACCATACAGTCAAAAGTGACTAAAAATGTTTGGGAAGCACTAGTGCTTAGAAGACAAGAGGCCATAAACATTGAGGATAAGGAACGAAGCCTTAAAATCCATTAGTTCTACTTATTTGGAAATACAAGTTTCTATTCTGCTGAAAGAATGTTCTAAATTGTTTAGAGTTAAGCAGAGAGTTAATATGATAATGACTAGAGAAGAAGACTATATGGAAAAATTAATGCAGTAAATGATAGTGTAATTAATTATTTATTACACTAGCATAAGTTAACTTAGGTATTTTATTTATTTAATTAAGTCCTAGGTTTAATCATTAGGAAATCATAAATAAAGGGGTAATTACCCTTTCCATGTTTGTATGGGATAAGATTCCTTGTAGAAGATGAGTTGTCCTAGAACTTATTTCAATCTTTTATCATTCCCGAGGCAGGTAGTTAGGGTTCACATGTTGTCACATGTTGTTAGATCATGACACATGGCAATATCATATTGCATCTTACATCTTATTCATGCCTATATATTCAATGCATTTGTACATTTGTAATAATCTCATAATCTATATCAATAACAATCTCTATTTGCATGCCCTTAGTTGCAACACTTTTTTTGTGGTTGAATTTTTCTTGGAAAAGGTCCTCTTGAAGGCTGCAACTTCAGGGACATTGTGCATCCATCATTTCAACAAAAAACTCAAGATGTGATTAGGCAATATGCAAGGGGCCTTGGGGCAAGAACTAGTTCTTCATCCCACAGAGCTTAGGAACATGAAGATGCTATTGTTGTATAAGAAATGGATATTCTAGTTTTGGAGACTATTGAGGAAACTCTTGGTGTCGCAGAGACCTTTTCCCCTCTAAATGAAACAAAAGAAACTACCAGTAAAAGGTCAAGTGATCAACATGAAGATCATTCCAGTGATAAACAAGAAAAGCATAGGAACCTACTAAAAATAAGGATGAGAAAAAAAAATATGAAAGGAGTGAGGAAAAAAAGAAGAATAATGACAAGGATGATTATGATAGAAGGGAGAAAGAAAACATAGACAAATCCTTTGGAAATTCATCTGGAGAAGAAGAAAAAAATGAAAAGGAAATGGAAGAAGATGAAAAAGAGAAAGAAGAAGAGGGAAAGAAGAAAGAGGAAGATAAGAAATCCATTTTGACTAAAAAGAGAAAAGGAGAAATACCTTAAGGACCTGAATCATCAAATCCATCTAGAGAGTCATCCAGAAGTACTCTTAAAAGTCTTATTTCAAGGAAAAATATAATCCAACCTGTGTTTCAACCTCAGCTAGTTAAGCTTCCATCTCACCCAGGTTATGTGGACATGAAAAAATCAAATCAGATGACAGAATAAAATGAAGTAACTCTTTTCTATGTTCTATCACACAAGAAGCTACAAAGTCATATCAAAAGGAAAATGTGTTGATACATGAAGCTATTAAACCTTTACAGGAGACAACCCCTAATGTTTCAATAGATAAATTTTTAGATCCAATTGAAAATATGAAGTTCATAGTTGATTCAATCAAAGATTATACACCTAAAATTAAGGAACAAACTACAAAAGAAGTGGAGTTGAGTTTGTTAGAGAAAAGACTATTGTTTGTGCAAGACAAGTGTACAGTTGTGCGAGAATTTTTTTGCAAACTTTGAAGGAAGTAAAAGAATGTGATGAAGACACCCAAATTATATTTGTTTACTATACAAAATGGTTGGAATCCACTCAAGGCATCATGGTTTTAATAGACCCGATTGAGTCTCAACTTGCATATGCCTCCAAAAATTATAAGGTGGAAAATGATAGAAATTATGTTGGATGGAATTCTATTGCAGATCTTCAAAGGATATTTTTCATCCTATAAAGGGAGAAAGAAGATGCTATAAGAAGGTATGCCTAGCTTGGAGACCTAGTTATGGCTCTAGAAATTTCTCTATATCAAATGCATTAATAGAAATAGAAAAAATTTAAAAGATAAGCATTGCTCGATCCACTCTGAAAGAAGGACAAGAGTCTCTGACAAAACTAGAATCTTTGCATAAAACTCTTTACAAGGCTAAAGGAGTTTGGGATGATGGAAACCCAGCTTGGGAAGCAATTCTCAAAGAGCTATAGGGTACTCCTAGTCCCCTGATTTTAAGTTATTTTCCTCGCTCCTTTTTCACTTGATGTCAAAGGGAGAGAAGAGGAGAAGAATCTGTATAAAGTGTGTTTTGATGTTTTTGTATATATGTTAGGGGGAGTTGAGTATGTTTTGTTTTGAAGCTCATCTCAATTTTTTTGTTGGAACATGTTTCCATCATTGATAAAGGGAGAGATTGTTGGAAGAATGAAGAAGGCGACCTCTCAGTTTGTTGTCATTGATGCCAACAATATTTGGTAATTGTCTAAGTATATCAAGTGTCTACTCTGATTAGGTATTTTGATCTAGAAATTCTCTTACATAAAGGAAATATCATAAGGTTTTGATATGTTGATAAAGTATATCAGTTACAACTATACATGTTCTTTTAGCTACTTTGGTTGATCCGATTGTGTTTTCTACATTACAAAAGTTCATCATTTAGTCTGGGCCAATAGAGTTATGAACTGCTATCTTATCTTTGTGTGAAGTATTTCTTATAAGGTCTGGGCCGACCTAATTCATGTTTGTTATGATTTATTGTATGTGCCAAAAAAAAAATTTGAATTTAAAAGCTGACAAGTCATTTTGAGTTATGCATTTAATTAGACCGACCTATTTAATGTTTAAAGATATAGCCATATATAAGCATGTGGTGATGAAGATAAGAACATAGAGATAGAAGCAAAAGAGAGTTGAAGGAGCACTTGATGTGGTATACAGTGATGTGAAGGTTTTGAAAGTTGTTTTATTTTTGACACTGGAGCATAATTTTGATTTTCTAGAGCTTAACCGGATCTGATCTCTACACATTATAGGTGTACTTAGTTCTTCATTAGAAGTGAGCCATACCCTTTTTGTATTCTTGCAATAAGCCAATTTTGTAGTCTAGCTGTGAGCCTTTCAAGGAAAGTGAACCCTCATAGTGATCCATCTAATATCTTTTGACCACTTATAATATATTGTAAGCTAATCCTCACTGTGGTTTTTCCCACTTTGGGTTTTCCACGTAAAAATCCTTGTGTCAATGTGTTATGAATCCTTTTTTGGTTTGGTTTACTATTGCAGCTAGATGTGGATTGATAATTGGATGGTTAGTAATTAATTGTGTTAGTAGAATATTGATTCACCCCCCTCTCTTAGTATTTGGTGTATTCAACAATTAGTCTAATATTATATTGTAATTTAGGTGTTAAGATGAATACATTAGTCAAAAGAAAAAAATTTATCAAGCTACTAAAGTTTTTTTTTATTTTTGTGGATTTTAAAATGTAACTAATATTGATTAGAAAAGATAGTTTCTATTACTTTTATTTTCTAAGATATTTTATTTATTTTTATTTAAAGTAAAGTAAAACGATTGCACCCAATTAGAAATTAGATAAGATAATTCTTTATTCACTAATGTTGTTATAGATTGCAAGAGGCACCACTATTTATGGTTGAAAAACCCTAAACCAATTGACATTTTCTGGTATTATAGATTATCCTAATTCAATTGAAAATGAGATTAGGGGAAAGCACCAAAATCCCAAGGCAAAAATGTCATCATTGCAAAGGACTACTTGAGATGTTTTATCAATTTGACTAATGAATGCATGATAGAGTTGGAGACATCAAGATGAAACTCTTCATTTAATCAATAGAAGAGAGTGTTAAAGAATAGCAAAAAAGTCTTCTAGAAGGTAGGATAGACTCATGGGGTGATTTTATTAGAGCTTTCAAATTGTATAATGAAAAAAATACTAGATCCAAAATTTAAAATCCCTGAGTTGACAATGATAAAGAAAGGGGTAAATGAAAAAATTGTTGACTTTAATTTTACCCTTAGTGTCACAAAAAAATTATACTTGGACATTTTTACGCTCATTTGAGTCTTTCTTATGGATGTTGGCCTAGTTTTATCTAGATTTAATGTCGTAATGTGGTCAACACATTCTCATTAGGTCATGGGTCCTTGAGAATCAATACGAATTCTATGATGTCTTGCAAAAGTCTTGTAACCCACTTTCACACTTTTCTAGGACCTTTTCATTATAATTCACCTAAATAGCCTCCTTTTATCACTTACCAAGTCTTATTGCAAAATGTTGTAAAGAGTTGTAACAAAGTTTCATGCTTTTCTAGGCTTGTCATCAATAATTTGACCTTTTCTTATGCTTAAATGGCCCATTAATACACATTTTGGCCCTACTTAATTGTGTTTCAGAGAATAATCCCATTAAAAATCATTAAATACACTTTAATTCCTGAAACCCAATAAAATTTCCTTGTGGGACCAAGTTGTCACTTGGGGCGACTTAGTCTCACGGTGCACAAAAATCAAAATTATTTTAAATTTTTGGTGGGATATTATTCACTTAACCTTGAGGTTGGCTTGTAATGTGTTATTTTTGGAAAATTTTGTAAAATCAAGTATAAATAAATGACTTTCCTCTCATTTTCACCCTCATTCATCTAATACATTAGCATACATACATTAATCATTCTCAAGCTTTCTAGGCATTATCAAGTCTACATTGGAGCATCTACTTGCATATCTTTAGTTTTCTACATCAAGGGTTTGGTGAGTTGAAGCATTGCATGTTGTTCATTCATCATTCTCTTTCTTTTTCATTTTATTTTGAAGGGGTTGATTACCAAATTGAGGTTTGACCAAGGAAAACCCCTATTCTCTAACTCTTAACCCTTTTTCCCCTCTTTACATGTGTGTTTTGAAGACCTTATATGCAAATTTGTCAAAGTGAAAGGTGTTAAAATGTGTCATCATTTCATCAATGTCATTCAAGTCAACAAAGCCCTAGGTGAAGGTTGGAGACCTCTTGCACCCCAATTTCTATAAAATCAAAACAAAACACCTATCAAGAAGAGAAGTGCAGATCGAGAGCTACAAATTCTGGCCCTAAAATTCTTGAAATTTGAAGGTGGACTAAGTCACCATGAGTGGTGAATTAATCCCACTACCAGGCCTAAAAAGTGATTTCTGCATTTTTGGATACCCTTTAAGCTAAAACCTATTTTGGCAAAATCTCCCCGAAATAGGACTAAGTCACCCAACTTGTTGTGCATGTTCCAGTTGGCTTCAACAACAAATTTTGTAGGATTCTAGAGCCTCTCTAAATCACATTCTAGTTTCCATGTGTACCTCTCTAGTTTCATTCATTTCTGTTATTGTTTGTTTGCATTCTTAGGTCATTATTGCATACAACACTATGTTTTCAAACAACTTGCATTTCTTAGGTTTTTCATTAATAATCAACATCATTTATTAGTTTATTGCATTTATAACATTGCATTTATTCACTTCATTCATACTCTCATTAGCTTTGAGTGGGGACATTACACATTTTTGCCATATCTCTCCTTTTAGGTAAAAAACCTAGAAGTGTTAGAGCATTGTGGGTACCAAAATCGGTGTCCACACCCTTGTGATGATATTAGGGAACATGTCTCCCCATGTGAGGCCAAGTGATTGAATGTGTTTGGTCCTATACTATGAAGCATCTAATGTAAAGTTGAGATTTTCCATGCATGATAAGAACCCTCAGACATTAAGGAAAAGTTATGCCATGTAAATTAGTATAATAACTAATATAAGAACATACAATAATAGTGCCAATAGAGTAGATGTCATGATCCTAAGACTAAATGTAGTCAGTTCCAGTAAGACCCTCATCATTGAAGAAGAAATGGATAAACTAATGGAGGCAATGAAGGATCTCTCATAGCATGTTGCACAAAATAAGGAGTTGCATTCTATCAAATTTTCCATACAATTCAAATAATATCAAAGGATACATTATTTTTTCCAAAAAACTGGAGAAAAATGGTAATTAAGTGGTTCTAAGACATGGAAAGTAGGGACACCAAGAGTGGGGCACCTTTAATACCTTAGGAAGGATAATTTGAATGTTCAAGAAGATTAATTTTTTGTGGCATATACTATTTTCCTCTTGATCTAGTAAAGTGCATGTTTGTTAAAAAACTCCTTGAAGAGGATTAATTTCTAGATGAATTTGGTAAATAAACAAAAAAAATTTAGAAAAAATAAATCCATCCACTAAAATATCAAGTTATTAATAAAAAAACTAAAAATGAAAAGAAAGCAATAAAATTTACTATTTAAAGTCTAACATCCCATTTAATTTCCTTTTCTAACATTTTATCAACAACTAAATTATAGTGCCTATTTCATATAATTATATATTCAAATAAACTTTTTTTTTCTAAAAATTATAAACATAAAATACACTAAAGAATAGACATTTCATTGGCTTACATTATTTCAAAATTTAAAACATATGTCACTTTCTAGTGATTCAAGTTGAAAATTTAGATGATCAATTTTGGTTGTTTCATTCATAAAAGTGGCACAAAAATTTGTAATTTTCCCTATAAGAGAGTGAAACATTTAGGTGAATACATAAAGGCTATCATTGATGTGGCCATCTTATAGGTTCAAAATGAGTACCGAATGAAAAGTAGGAAAGTAGGTTCAAAATATCAAGATAGAAGGGGAATTATGATGAAACCATCAACAACACTAATAAATGAGGGAAAATAAAAGTAAGGTACTACTATAAGAATGGGCATGAATAGGAATACAGGAGACTCACCACCAAAGAAAAGGATGTACATCTTATATTCCTTTTTTAAAGAGTTATGTCTAAAAAATAAGGGTACATATATGTCCCATCCACTAGTGTGGAACATCTAAATGTTTCTAGAATAATTGACAAATTGGGTAAAATGAGAAATATCAAATGAATAGAAAGAAGCTACTTAAACATTCTAAAAATAGAAATAAGCTACTTCAAATGATTAGGTAATGCATTTTATTCCTATTATCTATATATTAATCTTGTAAGTATCCCATTGTCAACTCCTTTCTTACATATGAGAAATTTGATATGGATCTAGCCTTGATTTAGTTGAAATTTCAAGTGTCAATGAGCTGGTTTATTATGATTATTAAGCATTTTGAAAGGCCCTTGTTATATATTAATTCCTTGACTATATTTTATCTTCCATGGAACTCTTGTCATCTACATGGACATAGTATCTACTTCTGACTAGTAAGGTATTGATCCATTTTATACTTCTTTTATAATAATGTAAGGAAGCTAAGGTATCTAAACAACTTGCTACAATAATATTGAGAGGAGGATAATGCAAAACTTTACAAATCTTTTCAATAGTTACAAAAAAATAAACATAAATATCATGCATACCACAACATAGTGATTTACGTGGGGAAAACACTTTTGGGAGAAAAACCCCACAGTTCAAAAGCCACACAATATATTATTTAAAAATCATAAAGATTACAATATACTTGTAGATAAATCTTCTCATAGGAGTATCACCAACTAGAGATCCAAAGGCAATATGACTGCCATCTGACCCTCATAATACATCACAATACATAGTCGCAATACAATGACCTCATAAAATAGTGTTACCTTAAAGGAAAATTCAAGCTAAAAAAAATCAACCATCATATTTGAGACCTAATGTTGAATGGTCCATATTTACAATAATAAAATATAAAATTCAGCTTTTGGGGGCACTTCCGCCAACCTGTGTTAGGACATACGGCACGTGGACCCCTCATTGAGGGATGATCCCCCTAGACCCCTTGTAGGGGGAACCCCCTTGTGCCCCTTGTTGTTGATGTATCAATAGTACCATATGTAATTGCAAGGTTGAGACACATTTTCCAAACAAATAAAAGGTTTTCTTGTTTACAATTGCATGTTAGATTCTAGTACATCAAATAATGTGATGTTCTTTGAAATCGTAAAGTAGCTAGGCCTAAATTTTTCTAATTATTATATAAAATTATATGTCATGGAATATCATGAGATCCATGTGAATGTATTTTGTTAATGATGCTTATGTTTAGCTAGCTATATAGTCAATTAATTTTTTTGTAATGGATACTACCATAGTTGATTGTCCAACTAAGTTGCATATGTTATTATCATAAAAAATAATAGGTTTATTTAGTGGTAGCATCCATATAGATTTATCCTACACTAATCCATAAAATCAAGGTAAAGAGGTATAGTTGCATAGAGAGAAGAAGATGTTACACATTATGGAAAAAATTTATGAGGTAGAGAATAAGATATGCTACATAGAAACTAAACCTCCTAAGTTTTGTTGGATATTATGATAATAACTTTACAAATCATCTTAATACTAATTTATATCATCAACCTTGACCTTCTAGAATCAGTGGCATATGAAACATCCATTTTAGCATTACATGTTCAAAAGAAGGAAATAGTGTAGGTAGTTGTTGATTTCACGTAATGGCACAAATTATAAGCTCACTTTTAGAGTATTCGAGTGTTGTAACCATGTGGCTAAATACAAACCCTTTCTAATTGGTTTTAACATGCCTTCCAAATAAAGGATTAAGTTCTTAAATTTTTTTGGTGGTCTAAAACTGGTGGTGTCTTAGGTTAGAGGCACATATGTTTTGAAAGAGAAAATATTAAATATTTGTAGGAATTCTATGTAGTTTACTGCTGAAATATTCAATGCTTTTGAAATTAAACATGTGGAAAGAGAAGATAATATAACATTTGTTTATCTTTTCTTCTTTGTTTTAAAGCTTAATACTTCCTTGATATGTCCCCACTATAGTAATAGTGTTGAAATTATAACTAGGCCTAACATCCCTAACAACATTTATAATTTCAAAATATTGATGTTGATGATCATATTTATAAGTTCTGAAAATACATCAATTACGTTGAGAAATAACATATTGATGGGAAAACCATGGTGATAGGAAATAATGGAAAGGAGAACTTGTATTTTGAAATGATATCACATAGCTCATGTAAAACTATACTCTAATATTCCTTGTATATTTAAAGGATGCTTCATACTGTTGCTATTAAAAAGTAAAGAGTATATTGTTAGTGAGGAAGATGTTTAGGGTGTGAAATTAGGAACTAAAGAAGATCCTAAGATGATTTACCTTTGAAAAAAATTTAAACTATTAATTGTAGTGTCATAAATTTTCTCCCTTGAGAATTTCACACTAGGCTTAGCTACCCACTATGTGCTTGGACCTAATTATGCATTTTATTTACCCATTTCATAGTAATCTTATAAAAAACAAAGATGAGTTTGGATTAAATTTTTAATGTTAATTTACTAATCTCCATGTCCTCAAAATAGGTCTACACTAGGGTTCCCAATGCCCCTATCCAACCAATTTTGGCCCCAAGTCACATATGTCGGTGTCAACATTTTAATATTTAAAAATCCAAAATCATTTGTTAGCTCTTGCTATTAAATTTTTGGGAAATTAAAGAATTGCATATAAATACAAGTCTTTTTCACCATTTGAAATCCATGAAAATTCCTAAGGAAATTTAGATCATAATTTAGCATCCTAAAATAAATCAAGAGAAGAATTATTGTAGCATTATTTTATTTAGGAATCATGCTAGAAAATCATCATACTTTTATGTGAGTTTGTTTATGCTTCATGTCTATTTGTTTTGAGAGTACTAACACTTGTAGGAAATCAAATTATGCATCAATTTCCTATTGAAGGTGATGACTAGAATGACTTTAGTCCATAAAGTAATGTATATCTAAGTGGCAAGCTAAAATAATTTTCAATTTTTCACCTGTTTATCATTTAGCATCTGCCCAACCAAGGGTAAGCTCTCTTTTACATCATCATAGCCATTATGGAACTAGAAACTATTGCACATGCAAATATTGTTTCACCAAAAGATTGCCTTGTTAATGCCCGATACAATCATTGGATTTACGTAACATCCAAGATCCATAAGAGGTAGTTAAACCATCTCACAAAGCCCAAGCAATACACTGGCCCACATTAAGGAGACCAAGGGTGACACCTTGTGACAATCCCCCCAATGCAAGTGAGGGTTTCAAACCTGTGACCTCGACTCTGATACCAATTGTTGCATAGGCGGCTATCGCTACACCAAAAGATCAACCTAATAATTCTCGATAGAGCCATTGGGTTTATATAAGATCCAAGATCCATAGGAGGTGGTTAAACCATGTCACGAAGCCTGAGTGCTACATTGGCCCATGCCAAGGAGACTAAGGGCAACACCTTGCAACATTAATACCAAAATGGGGTTTGAATTAGGAAAGCCCTTATACAACGCAACTGTTTTCCCCCTTCTATGTAGATTATAAATTTGAAGAAAATTCGAAAGTAATGAACGAGTTGTTCATTCAAGTATTCAAGTCCTACAAATGAAAAACTTAGGGAAAGTGGATTTTATTAGCGATAGATGAATTTTTGATATTGAATCTAGAGGAACAAAACCTACACATAGAGAGAAAAAAGAGACTGAACTATGATTTTGAGTATGTGCATCCATGTCTAAGGTGTCCAACACCCTTGTCTAGATATTTCTAGCTCAAAGTTATATGTCAATTTTCTCTATGTCTACTCTATATTCTTCCAAACTTTGTTTCTATTTATTAATTCTATGTTTTCTAGAAATCATCTCATTTTTCTATATTTTTATATAGTTTTAAATAGGGATAAGTAGGTTTTGATGGGACCCAAATCCCATTACAAATCGGTTTTGAAGGGACCCATAACCCTCTCAAAGAAAATCATGATGCAACAAAGATAAACCACATACCATTAGCCACCCAACAGAATCAAACCAAGGGACCTACAAATTTTTTGAAAAGGATTCTAAAACCCTTTGCAACAAGATTTTGGCTGGGAATTTAAACCTAAGACCAAATTTTGAAGGGACTTTGAACCCTCTATAGCTAGGTTTTGATAGGGACCTCATACCATTAGATCCCAGATGAACCCAAGAGACTAATAGTAACCACCTGAAATAGTCAAGCAACACAACAACCAAGCTATAGCAAACTATTCGCTCAATAACAACAAAGTTGCTTGGGAAGAACAAGCATGATCCAATAACAACAAACAACATAATAACATAAAAAACCAATAAGCCCCTATGTTGTACCAGAAATAGAAAATCCAAACCCCCCACCTCAATAAGGAGGTTAGAGTGGGAATCAAAACTCTAAAATCCATCCACCTTCTTGCAGCTCTGTCCCACCTAAAAAGCCAACCCCAACTCCTCTTGAAATAGAGAGGGTTCTCCTCTAATGGAGAGGAAGAGATGAGATCCCTTACCACCAAAACCGCTACTCTCTAGCATACACAAATTTCATCTCAATAGGAACATGTAGTAAGGAAGAGAGATTTCCACCTAGACTACAACAAGAAACTCCACCTCAAAAGGAGAGAGCTCCCCGTCAGAACAAGCAATCTTCACCTCCATAGAAGACCCTAACTATAGAAACTAGAAGAAAGAAAGGATCTGAACTATAAGGGAAATCACAACCTCCTTTGGCATGGAAAGAAACCAGAGCTTGAAAGAAGTGACCCTCATCCAAAGGCATAGCCAAGTTTAAAAAGCAATAGGAATTTAAATAGGAACAAGAGAAAAATGTTGGAAGAATAAAGAAGAACATCTCATTATGCAACTTATGTGTTGTCATTGATGTCACCATGTTATATGAGTTGCAATTGCAAGTTTAAGTTCTAACTTGATCTGGTACTCTGAATCTGTATGCAATTATTATCCTCTGGTATTTTGGTCTGCAATCCTCCACTAATGAATATCATAACTTATAGTTTTGAGAAATGGAATTTGGTTGCTAGAAGCTTGTATGTTCAAAATCTCATGAGCATAGGTGCTCGTATGGCTAGTTGGAATTATTGTATTGTTTCATTTTGTACTCTGAACTAGTATGCAATTATTATCCTTCATTATTTTGGTCTGCAATCCTCCACTAATGAATATCATAACTTACAATTTTGGGAAATGAAATTTGGTTGCTAGAAGCTTGCATGTTTAGAATCTCATGTGCATATGTTCTTGTATGACAAGTTGGCATTATTTTGTTGTTGCATTTTGTTGTTAGGTCTATCCTTGGCTGACCTAATCAATATTTGATGTTATAATGGATTAATTTTTTGTTGCAAATGTTTTTGTGACCTATATTAGGTCCATGCTGACATGTTGTAGTGTGCTACATGATTGAATTGATTTTGGGAAGATTTTGTACAAGCTTGAAGCCAACAATGAATCCTTTTGGTGAATAAGGGTTGCATCTAATTAGGCCAACCTAATTGATGCTTGTGGATATGTCATATATATATATATATATATGACAATTTTGAGATTGTTGGTGATTTTAGAAGTGCAATAGAGAAGAAGACTAGTATGCGAAGATGATGAAGTGTGTAAAGTTGTTTTACTAAGCATCAAAGGAACTCAATCAATACTTGCTAGGTGTAACTTTATCAGTTCATATTCTGGTTGAAAGCCATTTCTCTATTGTATCTTTTGTAGGAAGTAAGCCTCCCATTTTTGGACAATAATTCTTAGTAGTGAGCCACCCCTTGTAATATCTTATAACTGGTTATACTATATTGTGAGCTAATCCTCACCATGGTTTTTCCCATTTTGGGTTTTCCATGAAAAAATCCTCGTGTTCATGTATTGTATGCATTTATGCTCTATTAATTCTTTTTCTCATTATTATTGTTACATGCATTGGAGTAATTGGATGGTGTATGTTTAATAGCTTTAAGAAGATACTGATTCATCACCCTCTTAGTATCTTGGGTATTCAACAATTCGTATTAGAGTCTGGTTCCTCCAAAGAAGCCTAACAACTTGAGGAAAATATTGAAGATTGAACAAATGGATGATAAAGAAGAACTTTGGGCTGCTCTTGAAGATCTTGACAAGGCTAAAAATGAGAATAGAGATTTGAAAGAAAATATTGATGAGGCAAATGAATGCATCTGGAAATTGAAAGAGAAATTGAAGAAATTCAAAGAAAGACAGAGAAGTGAGTGAAAAAATACAGCAAGAAAAGGAAGAGATCACTAGATTAAAGGTACAAGTGGAGGAAAAGAAGAGAATTGGAGATTGTCTAAATACAGTGGTACAAAGCAAGACTGATGAATGCTCAATACTTGAACAAGAAGTGGTAAACCTGAAAGTAGATCTAGAAAAACCAAAATTCTATGAAGATAAGTTCAAAACAGGCTCCACCAAACTTGATGAGTTGATTGTAGGACATAAACCAACTAAATACAAAGGTGGCTTTGGAATAAAAGTAGGTGAAATTTCAAAGGCTATGTAGACCCCAAACATAGTGGACAATCAAAAGACTCAAAATAAAGGAAAAAATGTAAGAAATCCAAGAAGATTTACTAGAAGACCGCCTATCAAACAACTAAATGCTCAAAGGTACCCATCTTTCAATGGTGTTTTCTTTCAATGGAATAAATTTGGTCACAAGGCAATGGACTGTAGAAGTAGAATAAACCAATATGCTAGTTCCTTCTCTAGACAATGTTTTGCATGCAAGAAAGTAGGACATAGAGCTAGTTAATGTAGAACTCGGATGATGAATTCGACTAATGGAGTTAGAATGAATCAATATTTTGATGGCTATTGCTATACATGTAATAAGTTTGGAAATAAAGAAATTAGTGCAGATCAATGGATAATGGAGGTCAAACAAATCAAAAAAATTTTGTCTGAGGCTATAATTTCAAGAAACCCAAACACATTTCAAGAGCATGCAGAAGTAAAAGGGGAAAGTAATCTGATCCGGTAAAGAAGAATGAACTAGTGAATAAAATTTAAAATAATAAGGTTAAGAAAGGAATGAAAAAAATATGGAAGAAGAAGAACAACTAGAAACATCAAAGGTGCATGTGCCCTCGTTTGGTGCTAACAATTCCTCTAGTAATTAGACCTAGCATGGTCTTAGGGGGAGCAACATTAATAGAAAATTGTTCAACCTCCCTAGATATCTAGTGTGTCAGAAATTGGCACAAAGATATGTTGTAAATATGAATAAACAATGCTTATTCAAAAGGAACTAAAAGAATAAGGTACATGCATGATCATTTGTGGAGAAAATTAGGGTTTTTTAGTACAGTGAAGAAGGTTTTTATCAAATTTTTGAATTCTACTGCATTTAATGTGAATTAGGGGAACTCCTTGATCTATAAAGAGGATTTGTAATATTTTTTATCATTTGTTCATTTGAAGAAAATGGAGAGTGATTTGGAGCATTCTTGAGGCAATTTGAAGAGAAAGTTGGGAAAACACTAGTTATGGTTTTCACGAAAGAAAAAGGTATTTTACTTTTCTATGTTGTTGTGAGTTTGCATGAATCCTCTTTCTGAAATTATTTAGAGCTCAGTTTGTGGAAAAATGCAAACCAATTTAGTTGTAAATGTGTCAAAATGACCTAGACCTTCCTATAGGAAATATTCTATGAATGCTTTCAAAGATGACCTTTTGGATGCCTTCTCATCAATTCCTCATGGTATCATGCCCATTAAAGACACAAGAATGAACGTTCCTATCAAAACTGAGTATGATCACAACAAATTGGTAGATATGTGGCACAATGAGCTCATTGGGGATGATTTCTTGGTAAAACTTGAATATGAAAACCTTGTTGTGAGGAAGTTGGATCAGTAGAATCTATTTTCCAACTTCAGTTCCACTATTGATGACAAGTATATAAAACCTACTCTTAACAGAATTCATGATAAGTTTTCATGGAGTGACATACCTCATTTGATAACAAAAAAAGTGATTAAGGTAGTTACCAGAATCTGTGATACCAAACCAGTACCATTGTTGGAGTCTATGAAGAATGAATTGGTGATGGAAGTCACAAGAGAAAAATTTGACAAAAGAGCCCTTGCAACAAAAGCTATTAGCAATCCTATTCTAAAGTATGCAACAATAATGATCGGTCACAAGATCTACTTCACAAATAGGGAAAATCTTGTGTCTGCTATAGCTATATACATCGGATATGACATGGTAACAAATGGTGTAGATTATGATCTCTATGAACTTCTCTAACAACAATTGTTTGAAAATATGAAGATGACAAAGGAGAAGAAATATGAATTTAAGTTTGGTTCCCTAATTGTTTGTCTGTTGTTCTACTTTCTTAGACAGCTTCCCAAAAGAGATGATGTGGTGACTTGGATACATCAAGACCTATTGCACATCAATTTTTTTATTACATTGAAAACTTAGGTAATATGAAGAATAAGAAAAATGCTCTGACAAAATTGTTTGTTGTATTCAAAAGTAACATGAATGAACATGAAAGGATTCATAGGAAAGTTGTTGAAAATTACAAGAATGACATCATATTTCATGTCTCCTCTGATGAGTGCATGATTGAAGCTATTGAATCCCAAATCATCTAGATACAACCATTGGGTTATGAAGTTGCAGAGGATGAAGAAGAAGGCTATGTACATATTTTATTGAAAATCCCAAAAGATTCAAGTGAACCAAGAGTGGATACATATGAAGAAAAATCTATGGAAGTTCACTTGAAGCATAAGATTCTTGTGATAAGAAATAATGTAGCTAAAAAGCTTAGAGAGGTTGGCTTCATTGATGACAAAATTTCACAAGGAAGAGCCATGGGAGACCAAAAGGCTGGAGAATAATTAGGACTAAGGATATCTGGCATGACTACTCCTTCAAAACCATCTGCAGCTCTCGTAGTGAGGGTAGATCCCAGTCCTTCTAGTAAAGGAAAAGGCTCGGCTCCTTTTGGACTCAATACGAGATCTAGAAAAGGAAAGAGACTCCTCCAGTGGTCCTAGTCAAGAAAGCAAACAAGGAAAAAGAAGCATCACTGAAGATCAAGAGGAAGAGGAGGAAGACACTGCCGCCAAACTGATAAGAAGCAAGTGTTAGCACTAAGAGATATCTTTAGGTGTCATCCTAAAATGAAGATGAAGAAAAGATTTTTGGTATTCATGTGCACACCAAACTAGACTCAAAGAAGGAAAAGGCATCATAAGAGGCATCTACAGACCAAGAAGAACAAAAATCCTGACCAGTAAGACCTAGTTCCCCTATCAGATTAGAGGCATTGGTTAATTTAGCTTAGTACATTTTGAAAATATGTTGCATCCTACAATACAAATTTATTCTCAAGTAGGTAGAGAGCATAAGAAAGCATTGATGCTATCTATTATTCAATATGTTATTACATTGGAAGTTAGTTGGGACTATGTTAAGTCCAATGTGCCTAAGAAATTGTGGGATGCCCTAATGAAAAGATTATCAGAGGTTGTTGAGTTAGAAGAAAAGATAAGAAATGAGGAATTTGAGAAAATTGGGTTCTCTTTGACCCCAAATGATCTGGAAACCTTGAAGAAAGTATGCTCAAAGAAGTTGTAAATGAAGAAAAGGGTAAACAATTTAATGAAAAAAGATAAAAGGAAAATAAAGAAAATAAAGAAAGAAACTACAGAAGCCATCAGGATTATGGTTGAGAACAATGGCATGTTTGGTGCACTCCCATCTGGTTCTGCACCTAAATTAGGATTAGAATATTCTACAGAGGTAAAGGAAGGCATTCTTCTTGAAATAGGTGATTCAAATGTCCTTCTAGAAGCAAGTGTTACAAACGATCCTCCAAAGATAGAAAAGAAGAATGAGGAAGAAGTTGAACCAAAGAAGCTTGATGTTGTTCCTATGGTAAAAACTAAAGGAGAAAAAGATAAAGATGGGGGTGAGAGGAAAGAAGAGCAAAGAGTAGTAGAGGAATAAAAAGTAATAGAAGAGGAAAAAGTAGTAGTAGAAGAAAAAGTAGAAGAAGAAAGAGTAGTAGAAGAAGAAATGGTAAAGGAAGAAGAAAGAAATGGGGAAACTGCTAGGAAGAATGAAGAAGATCAAAGGAAGGTTATGGATTCACAAAGGTCCTCTGGAGAATCCTTCTTCGAAGATGATGTATTAAAAGGATTGTTATCCAAGAAAATCAAATTATAGTCAGTGATTCCTCTGGAACTTCTACAACTCCCCATGATTGAAGGTAGTGTGGATTTCGATAATATTTCTACCCTTCATAAGTTGGTGTTAGGGGATGCATTGCATGCATCCAAAAGAAGAGAAATTCTAGAAACAAATCAAAATGGGACATAGCTTATTGATGATACCATTAAAGCTTTGCAAGAGGCCACCTCCAATAAATCAATAGATACATCTCACTCCAGTAGAAAATTTGAATCTTCTATTGAAATCCTTCAAGGAGTATGTCTCCAGACCTGGTGAGAGAACTAGGCAAGAAATTGAGGAAAATTTGGTAGAGAAAAGTCTTTCAAAACTTCATGATAAGTGTGCTCTAGCACACACCAATGTTGAAAATATCTTGGAGGTTGTGCAAGCTAGTGAGTCGAAATACTTTATTTGATTACTATATAAGGTGGTCGGATGCCACCCAGAGTATCAAAATCTCATGGATTCCATTGAGTCCTAGTTGATAGTTGTTTGCAGTACATATAGTGCATCTAAAGATAGGGATAGGATAACTTGGAATTCTATCACTAGTCACTAAGAGAAATTCTTTATTCTATAGAAGCAAAATGAAGACATTATTTGAAGATTCAGTTAGTTAGGTGACGTTGTGAGAATGGAATGCACTCTGGTGGCCAATGCTTTGGAAAATGTAGAGAAATTAGAAAAGATTAATCTAACTCAATGCACTCCATATGATGCAAAAGAAAGCCTGATGGAATTAGAATCTCTAAACAAAATGTTGATATCTGCTAGGAAGAGTTGGGAGAATGACATGTCAGAATGGAAAGGTATTCTCAAGGAGCATCATGGCTCACCTTCCTCTAGGTAATTCTTTTTTAGTTTTCATATTTATGGTTTTCGCGAAAGAAAAAGGTATTTTACTTTTCTGTGTTGTTGTGAGTCTATGTGAATCCTCTTTCTAAAATTATATAGAGCTCAATTTGTGGAAAAATTGAAACCCATTTAGTCATAAATGTGTCAAAAAGACCTAGCCCGTCCTACAGGAAATATTTTATTAAGGTTTTCGAAGATGACGCTTTGGGTTCCTTCTCATCAATTTCTCATGGTCTCATTCCCACTAAAGACACAAGAATGTAGATTCCTATTAAAATTGAGTACGATCACAAAAAATTGGTAGATATGTGGCATAATGAGCTCATTGGGGATGTTTTCTTGGTAAAACTTGAAAATGAAAACATTGTTGCAAGGAAGTTGGATCAATGGAATCTATTTCCCAACTTCAGTCCCACTATTGATGACAAGTATATAAAACCTTGTCTTAACAGAATTCATGATAATTTTTCATGGAGTGACATACCTCATTTGATAACAAAAAAATGATTAAAGAAGTTACCGAAATCTGTGATACTAGACCGGTACTAGTGTTGAAGTCTATGAAGAATGAAGTGGTGATGGAACTCACCAAAGAAAAATTTGACAAAAGAGCCCATGCAACAAAGCCTATTAGCAATCATGTTTTGAAGTAGGTAGCAATAATGCTCGGTCACAAGATCTACTTCACAAATAGGGAAAATTTTGTGTCTACTATTAATATATACATTGAATATGACATGGAAGAAAATGGCGTAGACTATGATCTGTGTGATCTTCTCCAACAACAATTGTCTAAAAATATGAAGATGACAAAGGAGAGGAAATATGCATTTAAGTTCGGTTCCCTAATTTTTTTTCCATTGTTCTACCTTCTTAGATGGCTTCCCAAAAGATATGGTGTGCTAATTTGGGATACATCAAGACCTATTGCACATCAAATTTTTGATTATATTGATAAATTGGGTGATCCAAAGAATCAAGACAATTCCATAACAACATTCTTTGTTGTATTCAAAAGAAACATGAATGAACATGAAAGGGTTCATAGGAAACTTGTTGAAAATTACAAGAATGACATCATATTTCATGTCTCCTCTGATGAGTGCATGATTGAAGCTATTGAACCCTAGAACATCCGGATACAACCATTGGTTTATGAAGTTGCAGAGGATGAAGAAGAAGTGTATGTACAATTTTTATTGAAAATCCCAAAAGATTCAAGTGAACCACGAGTGGGTACATATGAAGAAAAATCTATGGAAGTTCACTTGAAGCACAAGATTCTTGTGATAAGAAATAATGTAGATAAAAATCTTAGAGAGGTTGGATTCACTGATGAAAAATTTTCACAAGGAAGAGCCATGGGAGAGTAGATGGCTAGAGAATAATTAGGATTAAGGAGATCTGGCATGACTACTCCTTCAAAACCATCTAGAGCTCTTGTAGTGAGGGTAGATCCTAGTGCTTCTGGTAAAGGAGAAGGCCTGGCTCCTTCTAGACGCAATACAAGATCCAGAAAAAGGAAAGAGACTCCTCTAGTGGAAAAAGTCAGGAAAGGAAAGAAGGAAAAGGAACAAGGGAAAAGAACATTAGCATCAATGTAGATCAAGAAGAAGAGGAAGACCCTGCAACCAAACTGATAAGAAGCAAGTGTTGGCACTAAGAGATATCTTTGTGTGTCATCCTCAAAAGAAGATGAAGAAAAGAGTTTTGGTATTCATGTGCACATTGAACCAGAGTCAAAGAAGGAAAAGGTGTCAGAAGAGGCATCTCTGGACCAGGAAGAACAAAAATCTTGACTGGTAAGACCTAGTTCCCCTATCAGATTAGAGGCACTGGTTAATAGCTTAGTACATTTTTAAGATATGCTACATCCTACAACAAAAATTTATGCTCAAGTAGGTAGATAGGATAGGAAAACATTGATGCTAGCTATTATTCAATATTTTATTACATTGGAAGTTAGTTGGAACTATGTTAAGTCTAATGTGCCTAAGAAATTGTGGGATACCATGACGAAAAGATGATCAGAGGTTGTTGAGTTAGAAGAAAAGATAAGAAATGAGGAATTTGAGAAAATTGGGTCCTCTTTGACCCAAAATGATATGGAAACCTTGAAAAATGCATGGTCAAAGAAGTTCTGGATGAAGAATAGGGTAAACAATTTAATGAAAAAAGATAAAAGGAAAATAAAGAAAACAAAGAAAGAAACTACAAAATCCAATAGGAGTATGGCTGACAAATATGGCATGTTTGTTCCACTCCCATCCAATTCTGCACCTAAATTAGGAAACAAAAATTCTCCAGAGGTAAAGGAAGACATTCTTCTAGAAACAGGTGATTCAAATTTCCTTCTAGAAGCAAGTGTTACAAATGATCCTACAAAGATAGAAAAGAAGAATGAGGCAGAAGTTGAACCAAAGAATCTTGATGTTGCTCTTTTGGTACAAAATAAAGGAGAAAAAGATAAAGATGGAGGTGATATGAATGAAGAACAAAGAGTAGTAGAAGAAGAAAAAGTAATAGAAGAGGAAAAAGTAGAAGAAGAAGAAGAAAAATTAGAAGAAGAAGAAAGATTAGTATAAGAAGAAATGGTAGAGAAAGAAGAAAGAGTAGAGGAAGAAGAAAGAAATGGGGAAACTGCTAGGAAGAATGAAGGAGATCAAAGTTAGGTTATGGATTCACAAAGGACCTTCAGAGAATCCTCCGATGATGATGATGTATTAAAAGGATCGTTATCCAAGTAGATCAAATTCCAGTCGTTGATTCCTCTGGAGCTTCTACAACTCCCCATGAGTGAAGGTCGTGTGGATTTGGATAATATTTCTACCCTTCATAATTTTGTGTTAGGGGATGCATTGCATGCATCCAGAAGAAGAGAAATTCTGGAAACACATCAAAAGGGGACATAGCTTATTGATGATGCCTTTAAAGCTTTGCAAGAGGCCAGCCCCAATAAATCAATAGATACATCTCTCACTTTGGTAGAAAATTTGAAGCTTCTATTGGAATCCTTCAAGGAGTATGCCTCCAAAATTGGTTAGAAGACTAGGCAAGAAATTGAGGAAAAATTGGTAGAGAAAAGTCTTTCAAAACTTCATGATAAGTGTGCTCTAGCACACACCAATGTTGAAAATATATTGGAAGTTGCGAAATATGGTGAGTCCAAATACTTTATTTGATTATTGTATAAGGTGGTTGGATGCCACACATAGTATCAAATATCTCATGGACTCCATTGAGTCCCAGTTGATAGCTATTTGTAGTACATATAGTGCATCTAAAGATAGCGATATGACAACCTGGAATGCTATCATTGGTCACAAAGAGAAATTCTTTATTCTATAGAAGCAGAAGGAATACATCATTAGAAGATTATTTAGTTAGGTGACCTTGTGAGAATGGAATACACTCCAGTGGCCAATGCTTTGGAAAATGTAAAAAAAAAAAAAAGATCAATCTAACTCTATGCACTTCGGATGATGCGGAAGAAAGCCTAATGGAATTAGAATCTCTGAAAAAATGTTGATGTCTACTACAAAGATTTGGGAGAATGACAAGTTAGAATGGAAAGGTATTCTTAAGGAGCATCATGGCTCACCTTCCTCTGGGTAATTCTCTTTTAGTTTTCATATTTTTGGTTTTTACGAAAGAAAAAGGTATTTTTCTTTTCTGTGTTCTTGTGAGTTTGTGTGAATCCTCTTTCTGAAATGATTTAGAGCTCGGTTTGTGGAAAAATGGAAACCCATTTAGTCATAAATGTGTCAAATAGACCTAGACCTTCCTACAAAAAATATTCTATGAAGGTTTTTGAAGATGACCCTTTGAGCACCTTCTCATCAATTCCTCATAGTGTCATGGCCACTAAAGACACTAGAATGTATGTTCCTGTTAAAAATAAGGAGTATGATCACAACAAATTGGTATATATGTGGCACAATGAGCTCATTAGGGATAATTTCTTGGTAAAACTTGAATATGCAAACATTGTTGCGAGGAAGTTGGATCAGTGGAATCTATTTCCCAACTTCAGTTCCATTATTGATGACAGTTATATAAAACCTACTCTTAACAAAATTCATGATAAGTTTTTGTGGAGTGATATACCTCATCTGATAACAAAAAGAGTGATTAAGGAAGTTACTAGAATCTGTGATACTAGACCAGTACTGATGTTGAAGTCTGTGAAGAATGAAGTGGTGATGGAACTCACAAGAGAAAATTTTGACAAAAGAGCCCTTGCAACAAAAGCTATTACCAGTCATGTTTTGAAGTAGGCAGCAATAATGATCGGTCACAAGATCTACTTCACAAACAAGGAAATTTTTGTCTCCTATAGCTATATGCATCAGATATGACATGACAAAAAATGGTGTGGATTATGATCTATGTGAACTTCTCCAACAACAATTGTTTGAAAATCTAAAGATGACAAAGGAGAAGAAAATGCATTTAAGTTTGGTTCCCTGATTGTTTTCCATTTTTCTACTATCTTAGACATCTTCCTAGAAGAGATGATGTGGTGATTTGGGATACATCAATACCTATTACACATCAAATTTTTTATTATATTGACAACTTGGGTGATCTGAAGAATCAGGACAATGCCCTGATAGCATTCTTTGCTATATTCAAAATTAACATGAATGAACATGAAAGGATTCATAGGAAAGTTGTTGAAAATCACAAGAATGACATCATATTTCATGTCTCCTCTAATGAGTGGATGATTGAAGCTATTGAACCCCAGATCATCTAGATACAACCATTGGTTTATGAAGTTGCAGAGGATGAAGTAGAAGGCTATGTATAAATTTTATTGAAAAAACCAAAAGATTTGAGTGAACCAAGAGTGGGTACATATGAAGAAAAATATTTGGAAGTTCACTTGAAGCACAAGATTCCTATGATAAGAAATAATGTATATAAAGAGCTTAAAGAGGTTGGCTTCACTGTTTTCCAACAATATATTATAATAGGAAATGGAAAAAATGATCTTTAGATGGTTTTGACATTGTAGATCTCTTCCATATATTTCCAACAATATATTATAATAGAAAATAAAATACCCGAGTCAAAATTTATGGCTCTAGGAAGTTGCCCCACTAAAAAGTGAATTTCATTAAAATATCTTCTTGGGAAAGAAATTAAATGGCAAGAATTTTAGCACCAAAAGAGAAAGGAAAGTTACAGTTTCTAAAAAATTCTACGACGGTTATTGGGTAAAATAAAAGGTTTAAGTGAAGGTTGTAGAAGGTGGCTCCATTAGTGCAAATTGTGGCTCTAAATAATAGATTTTCTTTATAGAGTTGATTTGGATGTAATGAATCAAGCCCATGCGGTTGTAGCCTTGTAACTTATGAGTTTGTAATTTCACTTTCTAGAAAATATTTGAAGTGGATTATTTTTCTATCTTTCATTTTCTATGTTGATATTTGTTATTTCCTTTTGTGTGGGTTTTGGGCGGTGTGGCCCTCATCAAGTGGTATTAGAGAAGGTTTTCCTAAATGTGTAAATAGATCACCAAACATGGGGAAATTTGCACCAGGACTTGTGGTTGTGGGTTTCTAAGAAAATTTATCAAAATGCCTCCATGAAGAAATCCTAGTGCTGGAAGAAATGTTGTACCAAAAAAGGGTTTTAGAGCCCTAAAAAGAAAATTTCAAGCATTACAAGAGGAGATACATCAAGTGTTTGGCTAAGAAGAGGAGATGAAAGTGAAAATGAAGCTAAAGATGAGGAACAGTTCAAAGAATAATGAGATGGAGTAGATCCAGAGAAAGTCAAATTATTTAAGGTCATTGCTAAGATTGGAAAAAGGCCAAAGATTGATGATTCTACATGTTTTGTAAATCTTAACCAAGAAGAGTTGATTGATTGGATCAATGATATGGAGAAGTACTTTGAGTATGAAGAGGTGGAAGATCTTGAGAGGGTCAAATTTACAAAGACCAAGCTAAAAGGTCATGAAAATATTTGGTGGAAAGAGGTATAATTAGAAATAAATCAAAGATGAAAAGAGAAAATAACTAGATGGGACTGGAACTTGGAAAAATTAAAAAGGTAGTTCATTCCCATGGACTATGATCTACATTTGTTAAAGAATATGTAAGGGTTGAAACAAGCAGGAAAATCTATCAAGGAGTATATAGAAGAATTCTATCGTATCTTGATTAGAACATGCCATTTTGAGGAAAATAGTGAGAAATGTTCCTATTACATAAATGGGTTGAAGCTGAATATTCAAGAAGAGTTAAGTCTGGTAAGAATTTCTACCATTGAAGATGCATATTTGTTTGGTTTTAAGGTAGAACAAAAATTAAATAGAAGATTTTAAAGGAAGCATAGAGGTGGGGGTTGTGGTGGAAAGACTAGTGGACGATCATATGAGGTCAAAATGAAGATCAAAAGAAGGGAAAATGATCTAGTAGTAGCTAGAACTAGAAAGGAGATAAAACCTATTGTCCTCATGATCAAAATAATGGAGAACAAAGAGAAAGAAGATGATTTGGATGAGGACTAGGAAGAGGAGGCTTCTTTGGAACCTGTTTCTAGTGTGGAGAAGAAGCACATAGAGCACATGAGTGTCCACAACATCAAGAAAGGAAAAGTAGAAGACCTAAATATAATGCACAAGCTACACATGTAGATGAAGATGTTGAGTCTTCACATTTAGAGGATGCAAAAAGAGGAGGGGTTTTCTAAAAAAGGAAGCTCATCGTATGACTCCAATAGAGAGTGAAGAGTTCAATAAACAAGCACAATAGTGGTTGTGGAAGGGATTGATCAGAGAGAGTTTGAGTCCATGTGCAATACCTATAGTACTAGCACCAAAGAAGGATGGGGAATGGAAAATATGTACAGATTCTAGAGCCATCAATAAGATCACCATCAAGTACAGATTTCCCATGTTGAGAATGAATGATATTATGGATTATTTGAGTGGAGTTGAGTACTTCATGAAGATATATTTGAAGAGTAGATATGACCAAATTCATATTAGAGAAGGAGATGAATGAAGGAAAACCTTCAAAACCAAGGAGGGCTTGTACGAGTGGTTAGTCATTCCTTTTGGGATAACCAATGCACCAAGCACATTTATGAGGCTTATGAATGAGGTATTAAAAAAAAAAATTAGATTTTTTATTTTTTATTTTATTTGGATGATATTTTGATTTTCAGTAAGACATTGGAGGAGCAGCTGATGCATATTGTAAGATTTTTTGAGAAGCTAAGGGAGGAGAAGCTATTGATTAATCTAAAGAAATGTAGTTTTGTGAAGAGAGAGTTGGCATATTTGTGATATTTTGTCTTAGTAGAGGATCTTAAAATGGATCTAGAGAAGGTGAAAGATATCATATAATGGCCTACCCTAAGGAGTGTTACGGAGTTAAGGTCATTTCATTGTCTAACAAGTTTTTACAAAAAGTTTATTAAGAATTCTAGTAGTATTTGTGCACCTCTAACTAAGGTAATGAGAGAGATAGAAAGATTTTAAATGGACTATAGGAGCAACAATGAGTTTTTATATGTTGAGGAAGAAAGTTATAGAGCAACTTGTTTTGGCACTTACAAATCTCAATAAGGTCTTTTAGGTAGATTGTGATGCTAGTGGTACTACCATAGGAGTTGTTTTGAGTCAAGAAGGTAAGCCTATTTCCTATTTTAGTGTGAAGTTGAATGATGCTAAGAGGAAATATTTTGTCTATGATCATGAGTTTTATGCTATAGTTCAGGCTTTGAAGAAATGGAAACACTATTTGTTGCCATTTTATTTTTTTAATATACTAAACGTCTAGCTTTGAAGTATCTCAATAGTCAAGGAAAGTTAAATCAAAGGCACTTAAAATGGTTGATTTTTTTGTAGAGTTATACAATTTTTTTAAAGCACATGAGTGGAAGGTCAAATAGAGTTGTGGATGCCTTAAGTGGAAGTAAAAATTTGTTGATAGAGATGAGCATAGAGGCTTTTGAGTTTAGTGAACTCAAGAGTTTGTATCCTAAAGATCCAGACTTTGTAGAAGCTTTGAAGGTGTAGTGTAGAAAAATGTACCCCTTCTTTACACTTAATTTAAGAAAAAAAATATTAAAAATAACTTAATTATGCCTTGATATAGTTTTGTTATTTTTTTGTATACATTCACGTTGACTCTAGGGCCATTTTTAATAAAATGTACTTAATTGTACCTTATTTAGGGTGTTTTAAAGTGTTTTCTTACACTTTCACTCTAATCTAGGGCTTCATTAATTAATCAAACTGAATTGGTCCACTTAATTCAAATCTAAGCCTTATTAGTTATATTTTTGAAGGATCTACCTCGACACCCACTAATGATTTGCATGACATTTAAATTGGGAAAGTTGATGTCCTAGAAAACTATGCTAGTACCCATTCATTGCTTTTGGTGAATGGTTCCTCCTAACATAGGACACCCCTTTTTTGGCATAGTTGATGTGGATTTTCAATGTTATTTCACCTCCCTAAAGCTAGGTCCTAGAAAATTGTGCTAGGACATCCTCCTTTCTTAGGACCGCCTTTTTGGATTTATTTATGGTGAGATTTGAATGACTTTGAATCTTAGATATAATTTTGGCTTATGTTATTTAAATTTTAGGGCTAAATCTCAAGTAATGTATAAATATAAGGTTATTTTGAATAACTTTCAACTAGAGAAGATAAGAAATTTATGAGTCTAAAGAAATTTCATGAGATCAAGCATTCATATTCAAGAAGAAAGCAAGAGTAAAGTTTTTAAGCAACATTACAAGTCTTCAAGCTCATTTTGTGTCAAAGATCAAGCATTGTTGAAGGATTGATTATAGATTACTATGGAGAATCATGAGGGATTCTAGGTGTTGGGAGATGCACAAGACATGCAACCAAGACTAAGGAATTGTTTCCTAAGTGATTTCATCTTCTATGATCATCCTACTTGCAACCTAAAGAGAGGGTTTGGGATATTCTATAGTAGGTCACTTGTATTATTCATATTTCATTTTAGGGTTCTATTCTAACACAATTGAATTGGATTTCTTTTACATTGTTACAGATCTTAATCTTAGAAATCCTTAAGATTAGGATTTTCAACATATTACATATTTCAAATTTTCATTCATCATCAAGGTTTAATTACCAACATGGGGTTTGACTAAGGAAAACCCCTATCTACCAAAAAGCTTCAAAATTTGTCTTACAAATTATTAGTGGATTTAGATCTAAAAGTAATAGTTTCAAGTTCCAAGGAAGGAGTACAAGCCTTGAAGTTGAAGATAAGATTTAGAGTTTTCCAAAAAGGCCTAGTAGAACACATTCGTCTTAGGTGGCGAATGAGTCCTTGTTAGGGTTTTAGGGGCATAAGATCTCTACGCTATAAAATCTTCACTCCTATATTTAGAGCTCTCTAGATAGATGCACAAGGATCCATTCACCTTAGGTGGTGAATGAGTCCCTGTGAGGGTTTCAGAACAACAAGATTTGATTAGGTGCACAAAATTCTCTCTTCTCTATTTATTTAGAAAAGTTACAGTTTCTTTCTATTTTTTGTCAGATTCATGCATTATATATGATTTAGGGTGATTTTTCTAGTTCATCTTATTCTCCCCAAGTTGTGATTTAGATTGCCAACCCTTCCTTAAATAAAGGAGAGATTGCAAGATCCCTAAATCTTTATTTAACTCACCTTCTTAGGCTGATAGTTTCTTCCAGGTTTCTGATCTCACTTCTTCAGTGAAACTATTGTGAAAAAGAGGGTTAGAAATTATAGCCACCTTTTTCTATGTTTCATTTTGGTGAACCTAATCCCTTTGAACATCTTAGTTTTTGATTTGGAGTATATTAAAACCCTAGATCCTAGTTTGCATTAGATTTGCACTAATTGCATTGCATTTAGGTATCCTTCATTGTGCATTAGTGAACATTGCATTTAGGGTAAATTTGCATGTTTGCATAGATTATGTTCACTAAAAATTAAAAAAAGTTCCTTAGATTTGATTTAGTTTTGCATCTTGATATCATTGAAATCATCATTCAAACATTTAGACTCAAATTGCATAATAGATTTGGTCACCCTATTCATTATTTAATCTCACTCAAAAATTGCATTTAGAGACTTGATATATGAGAATTTTTTTACAAAATTAACTATTCTAGATCTGAGATACAAAATACATATAATTAACTCAATAAAACAAAACTCAAATTTAGAAAATGATTAACTAGGCCCCATTAGCCTTAAGTGGCAAATGAGTTTTTGTACACATTGATCAACCAATTTTCTAGGTTTTTTTTGGTGTTTTATCTACATTCATGTTCTTTGTAAAAACCCTAGACTGGGACCCATTCTCCTTAGGTGGAAAATGAGTCCTTGTACACATTGTGATAGCAAAAATTTGGAGTTAATTTCAGTTATTTATAAGCATTTTTGTTTCTATTTTGAGATCTAAGAAGTATTAGTCTAAAATGGATTATCTTTACATTCAATTTCTTGTTTATTTAGATAAATTTGGAAACATGGGGAAAATAATTTCTTGCATATTTTGGTTAAAGGTAGCATTAAAATTCTACATTTTAAGCATTATTGTATCAATAGATTAGTTTGTTTACATTTTCTAATAATTACAAAATAAAATATGAAAGACAAAAACAACAAAAACATCAAACAAGACCCTTAGGGAAAGCATAATTATTTGATTATGTCAAATATATTTTTTCAAAGTTAACATATCCATCAAGCCTTTTAGTAGTGATGAATTTGACATGTTAGATGAGGGTATGTGTAGGATCATGGTGGGCCAAAAAGTGGCAATGAGGAAAAAAACATGTCTTTCATCGACTAAAAAATGCAAAAAGAACATGTTGACTTTTTTTAGGCTCGGGTGTCACCATACCAAACACCAAATCTAGTTTTACAAATTAGATATCTGATTTGAAAAAAACATATATAAAAAAATTTAGTAGTTGTTTTTAAGTTATTTGACAGTAAAGAACCTGCAGGTGCACAATGAATTGCTTCTTCACGTAACAGATATCTGATTTGGGAAAAATGTGATTTGGAAAGGTAAGGCTTTTTATTTTTATTTGATTTGATTCAATTTTGATATAGATTTGAATAATTTCATATGGTTTTTTGTGGATTTTTTTCAAAAATAGGGTTTTTGATTGAATTTTTATGAAAAAATTGAGTTTATAATGGATTTTGATAAAAAAATGAATGCTTTTTGTGGATTTTTTTTCACAATAGGGTTTTTGATTGATTTTTTATGAAAATTTTGAATTTAGAATAGATTTTGATAAAAATGTTTTTGTGTGGATTTTTTTCAAAATAGGGTTTTGATTGAATTTTTATGAAACAATTAATTTTAGAATGGATTTTGATAAAAAAAATGAATGTTTTTAATGGATTTTGATTTAAAAATAGTGTTTCATTTATATTGTCTAATTTTAATTAGATTAATTATTTTTAACTTTAATCAGGCATTATGGCTGCCAAGAATGAGAATGAAAATCAACCAGCTGAAAAATCAAAATGCAGAAATGCCAAATGCTCCACCACCTCTGCAACCATCAATTGAAGACTTGATTCATGAAAAATTGGAGCAATTGAGGGGAATTTGGGATGTTTATAAGAAAATCCTTTGATTATCCTATATGCCAACCACATTGATAGGAATAATTACAAACGTAGAGACCCTCTCCACCCAACATAATGCATTTCATTCATGGCGAGAAACCATGAGACAATATTATGCATGTGGATTGTCTTATGATGATGTGAAAGATATCCAAATAACAAAAGCCCAAATAGCCTCTCTATTTATTAACCCCAACAGTGGTTTGCCAGTTAATGTTAACAAACCAAAACTTTCTATAAAATGGTGCATGCATAGGGGCATAGTAGATAACTTTTGGGATCGTTGGTGTATGGATTTTGATAAACCACCCAACAATAATCTTGATGTACCTTTTTACTTTATTAAAAAATTATATGTTGAGTTTTTGTTAGGGCATCATGTCAATTACTTTGACATTAAACCCTTCCAAGGCGTTGGTGGAGGTATGCCCCAGGATAGGCTAGGGGTAGCTAGAGTAGTCAGATGCCCACATGTTCCCCATCCTCCCCTTCCTCTGCCACCTCAAGTACAACATCCAGATATTATGGAGGATGTAGCACATCAAACTATCTAGGCCATTCACTCTTTGAGTGGTCCTTTGGTTTCCCATGCTTCTTTAGTAGCTTAGCCACAATCTGGTGATCTTGGCAATGGATATAGTGCTACTGCATCATCCTCCTCGGGTCCACATATTTGTGTGCCACATATTTGAAATACGTTCCAACAAATATGGTTGGGTTCTATTGTACAGCCCTTGAGCAGCCATTAGACACTTCTGATTATGACATCCAAGATGTGGAGATTATAGCATATCACACATAGGGGAGTGAAGCACACCTTACAGAGTCCTCTCCTACTAGAGAGGTGGACATTGGAGTAGTTACATAGGTAACATTTAAGGTGTAAATTCATAACTTGCATTTTTTTAAAAATGAATATTAATAAGAGATAGTATCAAGTACTAATATTTATTTACATGGTCTATTTAACAGTTAATGTCTGAGAAGGAGCTCACACGGGTGACTAATAGCACCCTTAGGGCCATTTCATTTGGCCTTGAGACACACACAGTATGTATTTTCGTACTCACTCATTTACATTTTTTTACTGTATACTTGCTTGTCATTTGAATTGTCATTAATGAAATTATATATTAACTTATATGTTTATCTTATTCTCTGCTTGTAGGAAACACCTAGTGCGAGAGAGGTACGACGCACTCTAGACTATGGATGCACAATGTTAGATAAGGGAAAGGTAATTGAACTCAAATTTGATTGAATTAAGATTTATAAGATATTTTATTGATTATGCATACATTGACATAGATTTGTAGTTTCATATGTACTTGTCATTTTTATGTACAGACAGTTGTGAGCTATGCATCATTGTTGATAAGTGCCACAACACCTGAAGGATTAGGTATTCGAACACCTGAAGGAGGAGGTGTTGAAACACCTAAAAGAGGTACAAAAAAAGATTAGCCTAAAGAGGTATGTGTTTATTTTATTTTGTTCTTGGTAAATATGTTCTTATTACTGACAATTCTATGCTAACTTGGATCAATTTCATGTTTTTGTTCACATATATATATTGACGTTACAAAAGTTGGTTTGGTTAGTTCTTTGAGAGGGGTATATTCTAGGACTCCTGACCCTTCGAAGAGATGTATATTTCAGGTAATCAAGATTTCAATTTTAGAGTTCAATTATAATTAAATTTGTAATTATTTTTATGTTAATTATTCAATTTTAAATTATATATTATAACTAATTTCAATTGGGCTTTGACTTTTTCTTGTGCAGCTACCTTCAGAGCCAACAAGTGCTTCAAACAGGCTCCATTTTGATGATCCACCAGTAGTTTAGGATGAGATAGAAATTTTGGCATATAAATTTTGAATAGATACCAAGATGGCATATGCCACATATTGTAAAACTTTGTTTGAGTTGGCATTGATGCCATTTTTGTATATGGACATACACTTGATTATTGGATAATTTGATATATATAGAAGCTGACAATTGAAATTTAATTTCCTCCTCATGTGCATGATTGAACTCTTTGAAAATTTAATCAAGTGAGCAATGGTTAAATATCAATGCACAATAGCATAAAAATAATAGTTAAATATTATGTAGTTTATATTCATATTGTTGATTACTTTGTATTGCACATCTTTCAAACTCAAAGCATTACTTCACATTGCATAAGTAACGACTAGATGTTGATAGATGAAAAAATTTCAATAACAATATAGTTTTTACAAAGTCAACCTAAGCAGTTATGCAATTAATTCACATTACATAACTAATAACTAGGAGCAGCTATCAATTGCATTAGCTCGTCATGGAATTCTATGAAACCACATTTCTTTAAGGAAAATTGGCACAAAACTCACAAAAAATGAAAAGAAAGAACTAAAAAAAACTTTAAAGGGGTCTCAAGCCTGCTGCCCCCTCATTCCACACGCTATGTAGTCATTTACTTGTGTTAGTTTTATGATTATATTTAATGCACAAAAAAAAATTCTAAATCAAACACAATAACATTACAGATACCCTGGGAAAACCCTCCTCTTCAAGGAGAAAAAACCAGCCAATAATATCACTTATATTATTGAATCATAATAGAAACTCCTTTACAATGAAAGCCGATAATTTGGCCTAATAATATGCACCACAAAATGATGCCAACACAACAATACAATGATGTAATTCTCAAATGATAATCCTTAACCTTCTCACAATAACTCAATCTGCACTTGAAGAGTTTCTCACTAACTCACACTTGATATGAAATGGAATGTATGAAAGATGTTTGTCTCAAAACAATGAAATGTATCTAATATATATACAAGTTGAGAGAGATGCGACTCTTCACAATATAGGACAGCCTCCAAAAATAATGTGCCTCCTCAAAGATTGCACCTCCAAGATAGAAGTCGGCCTTCACAAAATAATAAATATTATTTGACATAAATCGTGCCTCAAGCATGTCAGCCTCTTCATAAATGCACCTCTTCATTAACTATTATCTCTTGATGAATTAGCATTAATCACAAATTGATATATATATATATTAAATAGCTTTGGATATATTTAATTTATTCTTATGTAGAGATCACTGGAAGGATATGACTGACGCTGCAATAATCATCAACACTCCCTCTCAGCTAGGGAGGATACTTCTAGCCGCACAAGGAAAATCACCTCATCGTGATGCCTAGTACTATGGCTACAACCATAAGTGAAAAGAAGAATATCATCTCATCATGATATTAGATATCCCCTCAACACGATATCAACCATAATGACTACAACCATACTATCGTGTGTACAAGTGTTCCTCACTTGCGTGATGTTGTCACCTCAACATGACTTTCACCATGGCTCTCCCAGAGGGTGAAACACAAGTACAAAATATGTCATGGTGCCACACACATGACATCCACCATGACTCTCTTAGAGGGTGGAAACAAGGGCTTGCACCTCAAATCTCAAAGAGAAATGCATTAACAAGGGCTTGCACCTCAAATTCCTCCATCTCAGAGGAAAATGCATTAACAAGGGATTTCACCTCAAACTTCTCTCAAAGAAGAACTCATTATCAAGGGATTTCATCTCAAACTTCTCTCAAAGAAGAATTAATTATCAAGGATTACTGATATTGATTATCACAATGAATGATAGTAGGCTCCATTGATTGTCTAGACAATCCTGCAAGGAGCTTACAAAGCCACACTACTTCTCAAGCTACCACACAAGCTGCAATAAACTCGGCCTCTGTTGTAATTAGTGCCACTGAAGATTGCTTCCTGCTACACGAGGAAGTCATCACAGACCTCAACTGAAACAACATCCAGAGGTGCTCTTCCGGTCAGCAACACAACCATCTTCTTTAGGTTCAGGAGGATCCCTCTGAATCTTTAAGTACTTGCATCAACCTTTTGACCTCATTGTCCAAGATTGCCTGCAATTCTTACCTTAGATAATTTTTTTCCAATGAACACCTCTGGTACTATAGAGAGTTCAAGATAGACCTCCTCAACCTCATAGCAGATCACTCTATTCTGAATAGGTTTGTGGAGCTACCAATATCAAATCTAGATGACAGTCTTTGACCAATTCTAATCTCAGCAGCTGAAGGAATACCCTGGGAAAACCCTCCTGTTGAGGGAGAATATCACATAACATCATATAAACAAAAAAACCACTATAAACTTGAATGTCATTTAAAACATGCATGATAAATATTCATCATTGAAACTTGAATTGTGGTAGCTTGATATACAAAGTCTATTGATGCTAGGGTTCAATTTGTATGATATTGAGTAGAGTTATCAGCATTCTTCAAAAATCATAAGAATTCTTTTAGTACACTCAAGAGTTATCAAATGTCTTCTTTCAGTCTCAAAAGTTATTTTGTATCATTGTTACATTGGTACTTGAGAGTGGTAGCTGAATATAGGTCCATAATACAAAACCTGGTTTACCTGTGCAGTGTAACAGTGGCATAGGAAGATTTTTCTTTGAAAGCAAAAATGAAAGCTCATCCTCTTGGAATGAAAATGCTTGTTTGCAAAACAAATGAATAAGAATAAGGTAGTTAAGGTGTTTGAAGTGATTTAGAGGTCACTTTTAGGGTCGCTTTTAGGGTAGTTAAGGTGTTTGAAGTGATTTAGAGGTCGCTTTTAGAGAAGAGAGATGTTGAAGAGTACATCAAGTCACTGAGAACCGAAGTGTAATGTTTTTTATTTTGTGGTACTCCTTTGTTTCTCAATAGATGTGTGATAAATTCTTAGTTCAATGATTTTGAACAATTTTTTAAAACAAAAAGTTGTGTCACAGTCTGCATTCAATTCAACAAGCAAGAATGAAAGCTCAACCTCTTGGAATGAAAATACTTGTTTGAAAAACAAATCAATAAGAATGAGGTAGTTAAGGTGTTTGAAGTTATTTAGAGGTCACTTTTAGGGTGGAGGGCTTAAAAATCCATTTTAAATTCACAAAAAAGAATGAAATTACTTCAAACCAAGTTTTTGAAGAAGTTAACTATGTTGCCCACTAGTTTCCCTTAAGACTCCAAAGTGCTAAAAGGAAGCAATCTTTGAAGGTATATTTCTTAGAGACTGTGATTCTTGCAGAATCTTTGTCTGAGGTTATGGGATTGTGTTGGGACCATCTACAAAAACCTCTCTCAGTTTTTTCTATCTCGGAGGCATTTTCCTGTGGTGATGACTTTTCAGTGGAGGGAAAAGTTGCAAGATGCAAGCAGTGTAAAGTTGTAAAGTGGTACAACTTTCATTCCGCAACTCATACAACCAAATGGACTATTCCAACATGTCTAGATGGGTACATTTACACTAGAGATGGTCCTCTCTTGCACCCAAATACTCTGAATCACTTCGAGCTACATTGGACCGGTGATTTCCCTTAAGAGTCCAAAGTGTTGAAAGGCAACAATCTTTGAAGGTCTATTTCTTAGAGACTGTGATGCTTATAGACTCTTTGTTCAAGGCTATGGGATCGTGTTGTGACCATCTACAAAAAAATCTCTCAATTTTTGCTATCTCGAAGGTGTTTTCCTGTGGTGATGAGTTTTTAGTGGAGGGAAAAGTTGCCAGATGCAAGCAATGTAAAGTTGCAAAGTGGTGCAACTTTCACTCCGCAACTCGTACGACCAAACAGACTGTTCCAACACATTTTGATGGGTACGTTTACACTATGGATGGTCCTCTCTTGCACCCAAATACGCTGAATCACTCTAAGCTACATTGGACCGATGATTTCCCTTAAGAGTCCAAAGTGCTAAAAGGAATCAATGTTTGAAGGGCTATTTCTTGGAGATCGTGATGCTTACAGACTCTTTGTTTGAGGCTATGGGATCGTGTTGTGACTATATACAAAAAACTCTCTCGGTTTTTGCTATCTTGAAGGCGTTTTCCTCTGGCGATGACTTTTTAGTGGAGGGAAAAGTTGTCAGATGCAAGCAGTGTAAAGTTGCAAAGTGGTGCAACTTTCATTCCGCAACTCGTACTACCAAATTGACTGTTCCAACACGTCTGAATGGGTATGTTTATGCTAGGGATGGTCCTCTCTTTCACCCAAACACATTGAATCACTCTGAGCTACATTGGACTAGCGATTTCCCTTAAGAGTCCAAAGTGTTAAAATGCAGTAATATTTGAAGGGCTATTTCTTGAAGACCATGGTGCTTACAAAATATTTTTCTAAGGCTATGGGATTGTGTTGGGACCATCTACAAAAACCTCTCTCAGTTTTTTCTATCTCAAAGGCGTTTTCCTATGGTGATGACTTTTCAGTGGAGGGAAAAATTGCCAGATGCAAGTAGTGTAAAGTTGCAAAGTAGTACAACTTTCATTCCGCAACTCGTACAACCAAACAGACTGTTCCAACACATCTGGATGGGTACGTTTACGCTAGGGATGGTCCTCTCTTGCACCCAAATACGCCGAATCACTCCTAGCTATATTGGACGGAGTGAAATTAGGTGAAAAATTGATGCAGACACAAGGGCACAATCACAAATTATTTGCAACCTGCCTATTTGAGGCATCTAACAAGATTATTCTAACCTATTTGGATAGTCCAAAACTCGCTTAAAACTTGACAAGCAACTAAATACACATTTCCCTCTTTAACCCCCTTAAACCCTTATAATAGTGAGAAACTAGTTTTTGTCCAATTACTCCACAATCTTCCAAAACACCAGATGAACACATGACTGATTCAAACACCCATATCCAAGTTACACAACATATATGAGAAACAACATAAACTCCTTTGGACTAGTTTTGACTTCCTATACATTCACCCTTCAACAGGCTACTTAATTAGCCCAAAAATGCAAAGCAACATACCTTCAAACACCACACAGACCCATGAAACCTTGGGGCAGCAAATAAATTGCCAAAAAAACAAATATTCTTCAATTGGATTCCATTTGTATGGACCTGTAATTGTCAAATCAAAAACCCCTTATTTTTAGTGTAATTCTTGAGGGTTTATTGAATGTAGCACTTCCACAACCTTTCAGACTTTTCCACCACCTTAGACACCCTTATTTAGGTCCCAATCTACTTAGAAAACAAAGAAACTTCTAGTATCTCAGAGATTTTTGCAAACCCTAGGGTAAAAACTCTATTTTCAAGTGAAAAAAAACCATAATTTTTAGACCTTAAACTCTTCATTTTATTTCAAAACCCAATTCTCCACACCTTCCACTCTTGAAATAACGTCAAGACATGTAATAATGTTTCTACATAAATTTTTTATACAAAAATGCTTGAATGTCTTGTGCACAGGTAGAAAACACAAGAAAAATAGTAAAATATGAACTAAGCAATTGAAATTTTATTGATTCAAAGAAAAAAACTCCTTCAACCAAACCTGTCTCGAGCCCTTGAAGGCCTTAAGTACACCCGCATAACCCATGAAACCTCCATATAATTCCTCCAATTTACAAATCAATGGGAAGATAAGACCATGTAAGTGGTTTCCCCAAACTAATTGCCACCAAAACCATTCTTGATAGTTTAAAACAATGAACCACCCCAATGTGTAATTATGATAGCACTCAAGATAGAATCCATGAATAGATAATGTATTTGACCAATAACTCATCGAGAGTGCAAATTCCCAAAACTAGCCCTCCACTATGAACATATCAACTAAGTAGGAACCCATAACATTATGGAAAGATGATCCACTTCTCCCAATGTAACTCCCAAGCATTACATGTGAGAGATGGTCAATTTCATTGATGGCAATGATGGTCAACACCTCACGATCATTCAAGTACTCATTCTAGCAATACAAGATATTTACACATCAAATTGCAAGTGAATATAATTTACTATATCTTAACATAAAAAATGAAAAACCTAATAGAAAAATGTATCAATGATGTACAAGGATGTATAAGAAAGTTCAAATTTGAAAATAGAATATAAACTTAGAAAACTATATATTTGAAAACCTTAATAATGTAAAAACCTAAAAAGAAGGTTGGATCAAGTGTAGGATTGGTTGGGCTCAACAAAATATAAAGAAAAAAAAGTTTATTTATGAAGTTAACCTAGGATAATTAATTAAATGCAATCAATCAAACACAATCAACCTAACATAATTAAGGGTTGATAAGGGTATGAATGTTTATCTTTGATCTACTCTTGAATATCTATGGACTTGGTAGTATTTAGAAATATCATAAGGGTTGTTGATTTCTCATGGGGAGGAAAGTTATCCTAGATCAATCCCTAGAAAGTGAAACAAGATTAAAAATAGTTGGCAAGCACTCTAGATGTTCAAATTTGTTACTCATTTTTATTGCATTGAACCAAAATGTCTCACTATTAATTTCTCCAACACTATAAGATAAATGAATGTTTTCATGATTATAATGAATATATTGTATGTTATTAATGCTAGCGTATATCATCAAATTATGCCAAACATGTGTTTAGTCAACTCAAAGTGGGTGAATGATGCCACTTAGCCAAAAGTTTGAATTTTGAATTTTAAAATGAAAGGGAATAGGTTTGTGACCACAAGGTCACCCTTGCAATTGAAGAAGTGTCCTAGAATTGGTTAATAGTTAAATCTAAGTGGCTAACAATCAATTCCAGGTGGCTAATGGATAAAAGAGGGCATACCCATTGGTGAATGTGATAAATGGGAAAATAAGGTAAATGTATAGATGTGTGTGAATAAGAATAGGATAGGGCTAATTGTATAGTGATTTAAGTATGCAAATTGATAAAATTCTAGAGAGATGAGCTTGAATTTAGATGTTAAGTCACCACGTACATGTATCAAGACATTTCTTCAAAATAGACACAAAATTTTGTGGGAAATGACATCATATGCACAAATTTTACTGTTACAATTACACACATATTGATTTACAAATGCTTTGCATATAGATTAAATTTACTTCAAAATTAATACCTATTAATACTTATTCTTTAAGAAAACATGATTATGTATTGTCTAACAAAACTTTCACCATAACAAGACTTCTTGCAATTACTTCAATTTTAGCATACATAATTTCATATTGCACCTGTCAATGTGCCCATTACATCTTCATGTGTGATTGCTAGTATATGTATGTCTCTTCAAAAAACATAGATGGGTTAAGCTCTCTCCTTACTCTTTGAGTAAGAGATAGAGTAAGAGATAGTAGGGGAGAGGAATAGATAGTATTACAAAACCTAGTTCAAATGAGCATACCGACTATTGGTCCATGATTAATCGTGCTAGGAATATTGCGAAAGTGGGAAAATGAGAAATCTATATTGTCACAATAGAAAAGATGCTTAGAATAATATATCTATATTAATCTAAACAACCTGAATGATGATGATTTGGTGATGCAAAATATAAAAGATGCATACCTCTTTGAAAGGATCAGAGCTCGCTATTGTTGCAGCAAGTCCATGATCAATCATGCCGGGAATATCGCAAAAAGTGGGAAAATGAGAAATATATATTGTCACAATAGAAAAGATGCTTAGACTAACATATCTATATTAATCTAAACAACTTGAATGATGATGAGTTGGTGATGCAAACTATAAAAGAAACATACCTCTTTGAAAGGATCAAAGCTAGCTATTGTTGTAGCAGGTCCATGATCAATCATGCCAAGAATATCACAAAAGTGGGAAAATAAGAAATCTATATTGTCACAATAGAAAAGATGCTTAGACTAACATATCTATATTAATCTAAACAAATTTAATGATGATGAGTTGGTAATGAAAACTATAAAAGATGCATACCTCTTTGAAATGATTAGAGCAAGCTATTGTTGCAATAGGTCCATGATCAATCTTGCCAAGAATATCGCAAAAGTGCATACAAAATATCACTATTAAAGACACCTACATTGCAATAGTATATAAAATATCAGTATTAAATAAATAACACTAATGAACTTAATCATAATGAACATAATCATTCTACCTTCCATTCTTGAAAATTCTATTCAAGTGTGCCTGAAGGGTCATCTCTTCTCTTAAGAGTATCCAATATTGCTTCATGATCAATATTACTAAGTGTCCATAGTTGTTTTGTCTTTGGTCTAGCATGATGCTTCAACAACTTAACATTTTTTGCTATAACAAGGTGCAAATACATGGGAATGGTTTTGTGTTTTTCGTAGTCTTCAAATGCAGGTATGTCATTCTTTCTAATCATGTATGTTCGCAACCAAGTTCCTGCAACCACAACTAAACCTATAGGATACATGAAACCATCATCTTCCATTGATTATGTTAGCTTATTCTTTACCCGTAAAAATTGAGCCAACCAATAGTCTGATCTCTCTTCATTCCCCTATGGTGCAACAACTACAAAAATATGTCCTAGCTATAGTAGATCTAAAAGCAGGTTATAATCAATTGAACTCTCCATTGTGTCATTTGTCATGGATATTATTTGAGATAAAGGAGTTAGATACTGTGGTACCCATGTATCCACCCACTCACTTAGCTCGCATTGATCTCACTCGCATTGAATACAACTCTGACAAAAATAAGCCAACTCTCGTGTCCAAATGGTCCATGTGCCTGCATCTAAGCTTCAAAATGAATGCATCTTTGAAGAATATTTGATTGTATGACAATCCAATCTGCCTCCCACTGTACCCTCCTCAATGAACCAAAAGAGTTTGCACACTGTTGAATCAAGTGTCCCTCCCTGTGACAATGTTGAACTACACCAATCAACTATAGAATGTGCATTGCTGAATTTTGCTCCTGAAATCTTCAATTTCTCCTTAACTAGAGCTCTCTTTATGCATACACCTACTCCATCATGCTCCCCTTTCCCATGTCCAACTTCAAAAAAACTCCAAATATGAGGTAGACCCCTCTCTACATGCATTCTACTCAACCAATAAAAATACAAGCATTCTTGAATTGACCTGTCCAATTATTTGACCAAATTAGATGTCGGCCCAATGCTATATCATGCTCCTGCAAGAACTCAAAAAAAATATCAAAACAATATTGTACATACTCAAATGAGTGAAATCTATCATCACTCATTTAAAATGATACTCTCTGATTATCTTTCGATCCTCCTCTGTACTATCAGGTGCATGTCTAAATGTTATGTGGACAAAAATAGCAATTTGAATGGAATTGTACTACTGAGATTGTACCTCATTTTGTGGTTACAATGTGTAGTTTTCTACAAAATAGACCATTGATATAATAGTTCCAATCAGAAAAGATTCCTTACACATCCTAAATTGTAGATCCAACCACTGAGACCTATGACTATGCCTTGCATACTTGTAGAAAAGATTGTCCTTAAAATCTGAAATAAAAATCAGCAACACTGCATTCTTTTGTAACCAACTCACATCTAGAACCTTCACATCCACTTTGCAAAGTATATTTGACTATCTCATATCTCTTTTTTTCAACAAGCTTCTTTCCAAATTCATGTTCAGAACTCTCATGAAAACATTGAACAAACTTTGGCATGCCACCACATTGTGAGCACTTTACGTTTAAACAATCATTTCTATAGAAAAAGCAACCATCATTTGTAGAACATAAAAATAGATCTAGCAAGTCCCTTGATGATTTTGGAAGATACATTGCACCACACTCCTGCAACAATTCATTAGTATGCAAAGTAGAATGGATATAGCATAATAGCTCATGGTACATTGAAAACTCCACATGGAATTTGCAACAAGTATTAGAAATCTTAAGAGGCACACAATAAAATGGCTTCGAACCCTCAAAATTCCTTTGCGATATTTCCATATTTTTATGTGTTTCAATAAATTTTTTGAACAACATTATTTGGCTTGATTCCAAGAAATGTTTAGGATGTGGTGTACGGTCTTGATTTCCAATTCTTAACTTTAAAACATCCTTTGCATTGGGTGATACTCTAGAGTTATCATGCCAAAATTGTTGAATTACTTGCTTTACATTATCGGTTAGCTTCTTATCAACACGTGGAAGCCTCTTGACAAAAGACCATGTATCATTTTGAAGAGGATCATCTACTCTTTCTCTTCTTGCATGTGCTCTATCTAAACTTTTATGATTTATGTCAAAATCAATACAAGTTTGTCTCATAAAGCGAGCCTTTTTCAATTTATGGCTTACTAGGGCAGTTGTAATGACTCTTCAAGCAGCTCTCTTATCCTTTTCCTTGTTACTTTTTCCAATAGACTTGAGAGAATTAAAAATATTTTTGACAGCAATAGAATTTTTTTTGGTCTTCTTGTTCACAACAATCTTCAATTTGTCTAGCAAAGGTCTCATCTTTTGCATCTTTAGCAATTGTACAAAAAGTTGGCATTGCTCGATCAATGTCTTATCACTAAAATATTGGTTGAAAAGTCTTCTACCCCACAACCGAATAGTTTGTGTTGACCTCTTGCCTTCAATTTTTTTTATAATGTTCTCATCAAATTCAAGTAACCATTTAGAGGTTGTTGAATGTCTTGAAATTGGAATATGTCTTTCTTCCATACAAGGTTCTGCATTTCTCATGTAATTTGGTGAAAAATAATTTACACTTGCTTCAATATTATGTTCAAAATATTCATTTCCAACATTTTCACCTTGAACATTTTCAATATCAATTTGAATAATTTCATTCCCAATTTCAATATCATGTTCAACATCTTCAAATTCAACATTTTCACCTTGGGCGGCATTTATCAATTTCAATATTGTTTGTTTCAATATCATGTTCAGCATCTTCCAAATCAACATTTTCACCTTGAACATTTTTCATTTATCATTTTAAACAGTTCCATTCCTGAATTTCCTCTAATTTTGAATATCATGTTCAACATATTCAATCTTAACATTTTCACCTGAAAATTCCACCACCACTTGAAAGACCATAGGTTAGGTTCACCAATATTTAACATACCTTGTCTTCTTCCTATGAATTTCTATCTCTTTGTCTA